>CAKOAT010634043.1:0-77860 GCA_932364175.1 Eruca vesicaria subsp. sativa
AGCGTCTCCGATAACGCCGCCTTGAGGTAAACCAACCGATCGAGCTCCTCGCAGGCGAGCGGCTCGTCGATCCATAACGCCACGTCATCGCCACGTGTCTCGATAAGGACGGTGCAGATCTCGCGGAGGATTTTATCCTCTACGGTGGGGTTCTGCGTGATCAGCCAGAAGAACCAGCTTAACGCGACTGATGACGTGTCACGGCCCGCGAGTATGAAGTTGAGCGCCACGCGCTGGAGGACTTCGTCGGAGTAGGATTCCTTTTTTTTAATGAAACGCGATAAGAGATCGTCGTGTTGGGCCGCCGCATCGTTATTGGGCTTATTAGTTAGATCTTGCTTACGTGTTTTAATGATTTCGGACAAGTAGTTGTCTACTTGGACTAAGCTTCGAGTTAAGCTGACTTCTAAGCCGAGTCCGACCAATCTTTTAAACTTCCATAAAATCTCCGGTAGTATAAACCGTTGTAGAGACGCCTCCGTGGCTCGGTCAAAAGCCACGGAGAACGTGTTGACCGGGAGACCCGGTGCGCAAGTTCGCGGGTCTTTACCGAAAGTCAACCCGCAGATATTATCAAACGTAAGCCGAAGAAGCAAATCTTGAAGATCGATCGGCTCGGAGTCGAGCCGGGCGGTGTCAAGAATAGGTAAAAACCTAAGCTTGATAGCTCGGTTAACCCAACGAGCCATGGCTTGACGGAGAGTCCTTGTTGTGAACTCCAAAGCGGCGGTTTTACGTTGGAAAAGCCACGTGTCACCATCGGAGTTGAAGATCCCTTGACCTAGAAGATCGTGAAAAACGGCTTGCCACGTTGGACCTTTAGGGTAGTTATCAAAGCGGGTCTTGAGAATGTGCTCGAGGTTTCTTGGGTCGCACGTCACCGTTACTAGACCTTGTTTCTTCGCTAGAAAGGGGATAGCGCAGATGCATGTCTGATACGTACCGGAGCAAGCGAGAAGGTTGTCGGAGATCCAGTCGTGCATTCTCTCGCAGTTCTCGATTAGACCAGGGAGACTGCCAACTAAGGGCCAGACACGTGGACCTTTAAGACAACGAGATATGAATGTGAGCCATAAGAAGTAAGCTGTGATGGCTGAAAGAATCATTAGAGCAGTAGATATCTCCATGTTTTTTGGCACAAAAGTTGTAAGAGAGATGGGATTAAGAAAGGGTTTACAAGAGAGGAGATTTTATAGAAAGATGAGCAATTATGGAAGACAGACTGTTTCTACTTCAATGGATTTTTCTCTCTAGATCTTGAGAGTGGAGAGTTTTAGGGGTATGTGAAGCATGAGAGATGTTGTGTTACCAACATTAATGGTTCCTGCTCTAGGCTGGTAGCTAGGTGGTTGGAGACTTGATGTGTATTGATCTCATTTATATAGAAAAACAAAGAAGGTTTTGAAATAGAAAATAGAATGGTAAATATTTTCCAAAAGTCTACTATGAGGTGGTAATAACACAGCGGGGGAGAGGGCGAGAGCATTAAAGACGTTTAGTTGAGGAGCCTAAGAAGAGGGTATGAGTAAAATGACCCACAGTTTTCAATGTCCGAACATGGAACTATTTATATACAATTTAATACAAAACCCACCCCATATGAAATAAGATAAGTAAAACTGTTTTTTATCTTTTTTGGAAAAATTGTGTATAAGAAGTCACAAAGTAAGCATGGGATGTTGGCTCCTCATGGCTATTAATTGTATGTTTTGAAATATATTAGTTAGGTTGATCTAAATATTATCAGGCATGGCCAATAAGACTGTAAAAGACAACATGGAAGATCAATTTCGTGATATTACAATTTGGTTATTTACATAATATATGTGCAAAAATATATATGTTCAGCTATTTTATTATCTCATGTTATTCAAATATATATTACTAGGTGATTTTCCCGTGCTCATGCACGGGTATAAATATTTTTAAAGTAAATATATGATAATAATTGATTGCTATTTATTTTTAGTTTTAAATTAATGTATAACTTCTATGCATCATTTATATTAATAATATTATATTACTTTAACTATACTATAATTTTATATATGTTATATCTAGTCGATTTTGTTGTTTTTACAGTTGATTTAATTATCATTTAGATAAATTGGATTGCATCTATGAACTTAAATGTAATATTTTTAAAAATATATTAATTTTTAATTAATTACTTATTTTCATATAGTGGGTGTTGTCTTAGATATGTAAATATAATTTAGAAAAATTAACTAAAGTGTATGATTCCAAAATACGTAAATTAATATAACAATAATATACTAAAGTCTTATGCATATATATAAATTTTACAAAAGAACTAAAAGTGTAAGAGTTGGTTATTATTTATTTTCATTTGTTAATATGTTTTGAATTATCCTATGATCAATAGAAGGTTACATGCATAAGTAGTTGATACATTTTTGGAAGTTCATGAACATATATCAATATTTATAATAAATAAAATATTTATAAATTCTAAATAATTTTATGCTTTAGATTTATTGAATGAAAAATGAAATTTATTTTAAATGATTTTAAAATTGGGAATTCATATTTGCTTTGGTATCTTGATTATCATTATATTTAGTTTCACAAACATAAAAACATAAAATTTAAAAGAATATCTATTATTAAGAAAAATAATAATTTTAATAATGATAAAATATCATATATCTAGCTCATTAAACTAATTGTTAATTATTCGATCAAGCGATGTTTAGTATTAAATTTATTTTTAGTTTTTAATATCTCTTAAAAATAAGCATTACACAAAATTGTGATTGTATTTGAAAACAAAATTATATAAGTAAAATATAATTTATAGATAATTTTCTGTAATTGAAAGATATTATAGCCAACTAAATATATGAAAAATAAATAAAAAATCAATAATACTAATTATAAATTATTTTTATTACTCTNTTTCTGTAATTGAAAGATATTATAGCCAACTAAATATATGAAAAATAAATAAAAAATCAATAATACTAATTATAAATTATTTTTATTACTCTAAAAGTATATTTTATGTTATTTAAAAATATTTTTAAATGTATTATTACTATTTTGTTAACTTTCCTTTTTTTATGAAATCATAATATATACATATATTTTCGTTTTTAATTTGTTATGTGACTTTATAAAAAATTTTCTTTTTATTACATATATTTTTGGAAATTTTTGAAAAGGAAACTAAACAAAAAAAAATTAATAATATTATTTTTAATTCATTAAAGGTATCAGTGTAATTAACCATCATGAGAATGAATGTGAGAACGACACATAGGAAACTGACTTCTCAAATAATATTATAGAGATTCATGTTTCAGGGAGACTATCTTAGGTTAACTACTATATCACGTTGTTTAGTTGATTTTTATATAAAAGGAACTTCGTGATGTGTTTTGTCAAGTGTATACGTTTGTCTAATATAAAACATAGAACTCCAGTTTTGTTGGTATAGAGTGTAAAAATGTGTGATTAAGGTTACAGAGTGGAGATTGTTAGGGTTTGGGTGAACAAACTCAACAAAATATTTTTGCTCAACCACACAAATATAGGTTGCTTGGGTTTGGTGACTTATTGCTGAATTTTGTCGATATATTTTAAAGTTTGTAGGCATTGAATGTATCCTAATTGTACATGCGTCCACAACGCCGCTTAATGCATGACCAGGATGAATTCACTATCCTAATTCTAACTTTTCACGTGTCGAGTTTTAAAATTGATTACAAATTAAACATACGTTATAGTTTAACAATAACATATCGACATCACTTGATTTTAGTCGAATGTTCGAAACTAGATCACAGAATGAATACTTAGTTTGGATAAAATGAAAACCCTGTCGTGGATAGTCAACTGTAAAGTGTTTTGACCTTTGTCATTAACGCACAAATGAATTGACAAACGATAGTCAACTTTTTCGAATTCCAAACCAAGGGTATTGCAGAATATCCGGTTCATGTTTTAATTATTTGTGCCAATGTAGACCAAAATCCATTACTATTTTCCGTTACACATGGTAATGAAAAATTTAAACACAACAAACTACGTGAGCATTATTAGCTGTGAGAAACCCATTAAATCTCTCACTACATTATTGTGTCAAGAACATAACACTATTACAGATATATAAAAGATGATCATGGATTAGCTCTAGTCTTCGCCTCACTTGATGATTTGCCAAAGTTATTCAAAAAAAATTCCACATTTTGCAGACGATTTGACGTTTTTTTACAGAGATTCGTTTGGCATATATTCGACTCATGCACATATATTTCTTCCTTGTGTAGATAAAATAACATCATGCATCTTTGACTTTTTGATATAAAAAATAGTAGGTTAAAACTTGAGACAAAAGACAAATCGACAGAGAATATAAGTAATCTTATTAGATTACCTTCCCATCAACGCAAGAGAAGACATACACATCTAGGTCGAACAAATAATATTAATTCTTTTGTAGCTGAATCTTTTTATAAAACTTAAAACATAATTACAGTTGCGTACGGCAAGTTACATGAAATCATACAATAAAATAGTTAGATTAGGTACATCAAGAATATCCCTATGCACAGATGCAATATTTTTAAGAATAATAGAAAAAGATATGTAAAAGGGAAGGAATTTTCGACGAGACGGCTATGACTTTATATGACTACCCAAACTTCTTCGAAATTTGGCACATTTATGGTATTAATAAAATAAATGACTTTTTGGTTATGACTTGTGAACCGATCACGTAAATGTAATAAATAGATACCGCGCGTGGCTTGTCCCACATTAAATCAATTTGTTCATTTACGTAGTTTTCTATTCATTCTCATTTTGCATTTAAGACCCCATATATATAAATAATAAGAGAAATTAAAATACATATTGAAAAGTTGTTGCAGATTATAAGATGCAAACTTATTGGATGTTCCAGAGTAATGCAAGCAGAGCCGGTCAATATGATCGTTTGCTACATAATGGATATGTCTATTGAGGATATCGTACATGCAGAACCGTGCATCGATCCAAATGCCATGGGGAAAGCTTCTTCGTGTAATATCCGTGGAGAGTTATTCATCAAGATCACTTATGTTAAGTTGATTATCATATATAATAAAGTTAATGATTATATGATATGCAATTGTTAGTTTGTTATCCAGTGTTAAAAAAAAAATATTGAAAAGTTGCTAAACAATGAATGAAATCATTATTATAGTTAGATACCCCGTCACTTATATTCCCATTGTAATTGATAGGACTAGTGTGTTTAAAAGAAAAGAAAAATTAATAGGACTAGTTGTAGTTGGTAATCAAGACAGCACTCTCAACCATTCTAAAAGCAAATAATTTATTATTGACTTAACTGTTATGTTTTATGATTCTACATTTGACATGTTTTTTTTCCTTCACTTTTTACAAATCAGAACGTATTCTCTTTTAGGAATCATCCAATGATAGTAAAATAAAAATTCGTTATTTAAAAAGAGAAAAAAAAAACAAGTGTTTATGTGTATATTTCCACACTAAGACAAGAAAGAAGCTAACATGAACAAAAAAGAAGAAGAAAGAAGCTTTTGGCACTGAAAGAGAGAAGGCAACTGTATATCCGTTCTAAAGGTACAAGATAATGAAGAAGCAACATAGGCTGAAGAAAGACCAAAAGCGTTTAACGTTGAGGCACACATACGTAACTCAAGACCTGTGCTGTGTGAGCAACGAATGATACAATGCTGTCTTCGTCTCTAGATCTCACTGGAGGTTCCACTCCTTACGAGAGAAGCTTGTGGGTTACTTCTCACAATCACACCTTTCAAACGAGAGAGAGGTTCAAGTACCCTGCTCAGCTTCTGTGTGAGAACAAAAAACAAAGCACGAGTCGTCAATGAATGGCTATTAGAGAATAAATAATGATTCATGACACATGTTTTTTTAGATCATTAACCTCGCTACTGATGCTTGAGTGCCACTTGAGTTGCAAAACTTGCCACCTCTCTTGTTGCCAGCGTTGACCAAGAACTACAAGTCCAGTGACAGCAGCTGCAAAGAATAAAGACCACATCGCATTTGCTTCTCTTGTGCGTATATACATAGAAACAGCTCTCCTTCTCCACCACGCTTCGCAAGGAAGGTCATGTCTTGCCGCCGCCTTTTTACCATCATTCTCAAGTCCAGTATCAGAATGAAGATCCAAGTCCTCCTCTGCATACTCATTCTGCTCAGAATCAATTAACCGGTCTGATTCCATGTACTGTCTAGAAGTAGTATGTTCATCAGACAATCCCTGACTTTCTTGCATCATCAAGTCTTCCCCATCCTTACTTCCTTCCTCTTCAAAAACAGGTTCGTCATCAATTGGTAAATCCTCATGCTGGCTAGGTGGGAAAACAAAGTGGTCAGACATGAACAAATCACGTGAAGTTTCAGCTCCATAGTAAGCGTGATCAAACTTCCTTGCAGCAGCAACGTTATAAGGACCAGGAGAAGCAGCATAAGCTGATGAAGTAAGCGAAACAACTTCCCATTCATTCCCACGAGGAGGATGCTCCACCTCTTTGTTAGCCATCTTCTACCACAGAATCTCCAATGACCCTAAAAAAATCGAAAAAAGGACTCTGCTTGAGTTAACAAAACAGAGTATATTTTCACATTTTCAAAAATGAAAAAGGACTAAACTTTCATCATAGTAGCAACACTAGTCTAACCTAAACCGTTAGCAATGCAAAAAAACAACATCATACATGAGCCATTCTGATTTTGGATTGAAACCAATCAATAGGGAATATTCAGAAACAGAGGAAATTAAACCAATTCATCCTTTCTGGGTTCTATCAGATACGATTAGCAGAATACTAAAGACGATCTCTTTCCACTAATCGAAATCGAAACGAGCTAATTACAAAACCTATACGGACAATTACGCACAGCAATTGAGAAGAAGAAGAAGAAAGAGTTTTACAGAGTATGAAGAGACGGATACGTAATTGGATTGGATTAGATCCGGAGATTGATGAATGATGAGATTCTTCTTCTCCCTCTCTCTCTCTGTCTCTGGAGGAGGAGACTTGAGAGGAGGAAAAGATCGGCAATTATTGAAACCGGCGACACCGGTTCTTAGGTTGGCTGTATAGACGGTGGGACCGGCTACAGTCGGTATTAAAAAAAGATTATTTATATCTAAATCGTCCTGACACGTGTCTTATTATTATTGGGGTGTTAGAGTGTGAGTAAACAAACCTTCTTCTCTTAAACAAATGTGTGGCAGATGCTTGAAAACCAGTGGAGGAGAAGGAGAATGGGAGATCTCTACGCTTTGGACTTTGATGGAGTTCTCTGCGATAGCTGTGGAGAAAGCTCTCTTTCTGCTGTTAAGGTCAACTCTTAATCTTTTGCTCGATATTCTATAAGAAGTCTCTGTTTTTGTCTGATTCTGATTCTGAAGTTTGGAACTTTTAGTTCGTTTCAAGTGTTGGTGTTACTGAACATTCGTTTGATTGTTATTATGTGTTGTAGGCTGCGAAAGTGAGATGGCCTGGTTTGTTTGAAGGAGTTGATTCAGCTTTAGAGGAATGGATCGTTGATCAAATGCATATTGTAAATTTACTATCTTTCTTACTTTTTGTTCAGCTTTGGAGTTTGTTGTTGTTATCTACATGTGAAGCTTACACAGGAGCTGGTGTTTGTTTGTAGGTGAGACCTGTGGTGGAAACTGGCTATGAAAATCTTCTACTTGTTCGGTTACTGTTGGAGACAAAGATGCCTTCTATTAGGAAATCTTCAGTGAGTGTGAAATGCTTCACTTTACTTAAGCTTGGATTAAGAGATCCTCTTTGTGTATTGTGAGATCAACAGTTTGATGGTGATTGGTTGTGTTTGTTTATTTTAAGGTTGCAGAGGGGTTGACTGTTGATGGGATATTGGAGAGCTGGGGAAAGATTAAACCAGTTATCATGGAAGCTTGGGGTGAAGGAGATAAAGATGCTTTGATTGATTTGTTTGGGAAAGTTAGAGATGATTGGATTAACAATGACTTGACCACTTGGATTGGTGCCAATAGGTGTATATATATGTCTTTAAAATCATTTTCTTGAGATGATTGGTTTCATAGCTTTGATACATTAGTTTACTATATTTTGCAGATTTTATCCAGGAGTTTCAGATGCACTGAAATTTGCCAGCTCAAAGATCTACATTGTCACCACTAAACAGGTGCTATAATGATGTCTGGACCTTTCATACTGTCTTCTGTCGCCATCAGTAGCTGAACTATGTTAGTATGTGTTGCAGGGCCGTTTTGCAGAAGCGTTGCTGCGTGAAATAGCAGGTGTAATCATACCACCAGAAAGGATTTACGCTTTGGGTTCAGGGTCAGTATCAGTATTACCAACAAGGTTGATCTTCTTTTTTTTTTTTCTCTCCTAAGCTAGCTTTTTGTGTTTGATGTCTCATCAGGCCAAAGGTGGAAGTGCTAAAGCTACTTCAGAACAAACCAGAACACCAGGGCTTGACGCTGCAGTGAGTCTCGCTCATGCTCGTTTACATATATCACTAATTTTCTCACTACATGATTAGTTTACAATCTCGATGGACAGTTTCGTGGAAGACAGACTCGCAACGCTGAAGAATGTCATCAAAGAGCCTGAACTAGACAAATGGAATCTATACCTAAGTAATCTCTTCTTCTCTCCCCTCATATATTCTTATTTTTTTCTGATTCTTCTTGCTGATTATTCTGACGAATCTTATCTATGAAACAGGTAACTGGGGCTACAACACAGAGAAAGAAAGAGCAGAGGCAGAAAGTATTCCAAGAATTCAGGTTATCGAGCTTTCCACGTTTAGCAATAAGCTTAAATGAGTGAATACTCATCAGAAAGAAAAAAAAAACAATCTTCTCTTTTCATTGTATTCTACGAACCAAACATGTAAAAGATATTGTAGCTAAAGAGATAACACTTTCAATCTCATAATTCATCCTTGGTCACATCATCCTTGTTATTACCATCACCATCTTCACCATCCTTGCTTTCCTTAGCTTTAAGTTTCTCAACGACATCATCAAGAGGAGGATCTCCAGGTCTTCGAAACTCTTGTTTCCCAATCTTAACCTCATAAGCCTCTTCTTGGCTCAGCACAAACTCCCTTAACTACAAAAGAGAAATGATTGTAGCCTTCGTCATGAATCTCCTCTAAACAAAGTTTACAACTAACTTTATCTTAATTACCTCAGTCACTTCCTTCCCGTTCTGCATATTGAACATCACCGTGCTTCGATCCACAGCCATGAACCTCACTCCTAACCCTCCTGTTCTCAAAACTTTCGTCCATCTCATAGCAATCTCCACCACCATATCCTATACATTGAAACCAACAAACCAAAGTCACGATTTTTAACAAACCAAACAATCAAAGTCACGATTTTTAACAAACCAATCAAACCAAAGTCACGATTTTTAACAAACCAAACAACCAAAAGTCACGATTTTTAACAAACCAAAGTAACGATTTTTTAACCGCCGATCTAAACCGATTCTTAGTTTAGTTTACCTTAGTGCGTTGGACGCCTAACCGGAGCTTGACGAACCCAACGACAGGTGCGAAAGTCCGTTTAGCCATCTCCTCTTGGATCTGATCGAATCCCATGTTAGAGAAATCAGGAGGAGGATCGAACTCTGGAGTCGCTGCTTTTTCCCCCCACGTTTTCCACGATTCGTCTTCTTCGTTGTCTTCCACGTCGTCTAGATCGTCGGTGATCTCGATCCGTCGCTTCCCTGCTTCGGCAGATCCGTGAAAATTCGAGATCACGAATAAGACGATGCAACAAAGTAGAGAGAAACGCAAGATCTTCTCCATGGTTTGTGATCGTTGTAAACGGTGAGGAGGGAGTGAGACGGCAACGGCATTTCTAAATCAGTTAAGTAACGACAAAACTGTCACTATAAACTACTCACCGTTTTGTTATTTTGTTTAAGGAATGCGTGCCGAGTGATGTACGTAAATATGACCAGCATGTTAGCCCACTTGTATTTTTTTCTTGTCAGCATGTAAAAGCCCACTGAAAAATCATAGCTTTGATTAACGAATAAAAATGATGATTTCTCCCAAAATAAACCACACGTGTCGCGTTGTAATTGGAGAAACTCTTTTACACAGAGAAGGAGAAGTTTTATGTATTACTTAGTTTTTGAAGTGATATGGTGTAATCATGATTCATGAAGCTGAGGTATAAACTCATTTCATATTTTCCCTTGGAAACAAACAAAAGTATAACAAATAACAATGAAATTTTGACTCTGTTGTATTCACCAATATAATCCGAAAATTTTACTGTACTTGTTGTATTTGGAAAAACCTGTCTCTGATTCTTCAGTCATTTTAAACCATAAGAAAGAATACTCCAACTCCAGGTAGAATCATCAGAAGAGTGAGAGCGATGGAAGTATATACCTCAAAATACCAAAACCAGAAATTTGCTGAGCTGACATGACTGATTTGAGCAGAAGAACCCTTTCTCCCGCAGAGTTTTATCAGCAGTTTCAATGGCAATGAATAGATGGTAAGAAAAGAAAAAAATGATGCTCCAGCTTTAAAACCCAACAGGGTAAGATCTATCAAGGCTACTACCACCTCTCTATCGACGCCTTCTTTTCTTAGGTGTAAGCAGGACGGGTTTCTGTGATGTGTTTGCTTCCAGGTTGCAAACCTGGTATTGTGTATCAGTATCACTGTCTATCTCATAAGGAGTCATTCTACTCTGATTTGCTCTAAACTGCAAAAGTGTCACGTTGTAGAAGTAGCTCACAATTTTTCCTCTGGTCTTTGAAGGAAGAGCACTCTTGACATCATCGAAGAATGACGGGATAAGCGTAGGTGGAGAAGGCATCAGAGAGATCACCTTCCTCAGTTCTAAGTCAGTCCAATACTGCAGATTACCTTCACCCATTGTATCAAAACACCACATGTAGAAAGCTGAACCAAGTTCGAGTTTCAGTTTCTCCTGTTTTGCCTTGATATGAAATCTGACACATTCAACAGACCATGGATTTTGGCAGCCACACGCATCTTGTCTGCCTTTTCCAATAGGATCTCTTTCGACAAGAAGATTATTGTTGTTGTTTTGTTCTTTGTTAAGTGGCCAGATCAGTGTGCCTAGCCACTTTGAATCGCTTTCAGAGGTGATGCCAGTCCACTCAGGTACTTCGGCTTGAAACTCAGAACCAACTAGAGCCCATGATTCATCCTCCTCGTCTGAATCCTCTGAAACCGAGCCATCCTCAGAAGATATTCCAGCTTTCTTCTCATTAAACTGACCCCTATCGAAACTGAGTCTCTCTCTTAGATTGTAACTAGTCCCAGCACTATCTTGATACAAAGATGGATGCATCTTCTGGATTTTCTGAAACACACACAAGCAAATGATCAAGACTTGGAATAGCATAAACATGAAAAAAACATTGTAAATTTAAAGAATTTGAGTATGCTTCAATCACACAGGATTCAAATAATATTCTCTAGCAATAACATTTCCTAACTTGCCACTAGCAACTACTTAAAAGACTATGCACTTCAGGATTCTAAATGCAAAAGATAACATCTTCACAATTAAACTCAATAATGGTTTTCAAACCACTAAACACACCTGCCAAATCTTTTCACAAGCAGAATCAGAGTTTGTTCTTGAAGCTCTAAACAGAAGAAGCTGTTTCCATGGCTCTTCACTACCATAAGAATCCCACACTGATCTATCCGGCAAAGAACCAACAGACACATCACACGGATCCTTAGCAGCCTCTCTTAACCACCTCAACGTCTCTAAAGAACACTCACGTTTCCTCTTCCCAGGCGAAGAAGAATCAAGAAACACAAGCTTCTTCTCACTCGTTTTCACAGACTCATTAGAACCAATTCGATCCTTATCATCATCATCAACACAACTCTTAGCTTTCGATACAAACCATTTGAACTCTCCTCCTACCTCCCTCGCATCCATACCTTTCCACAACTCATACTTCCTCTTCACCTGAGACACAAACTCCCTAAACCTACCAATCAAATCACCAGACACTCCAGGCAACTTCACACTACCATCACCTTCAACAACTTTGTTCAACCATCCAGCAAGCGCGGCGAGATACTTAACATAGATCAATTTCGCGGAATCATCACCAAACCCTAATCCACACTCGCTCCCAACTTCATCCCACGCAGCATTCTCCGAAACCGCTTTGTAACCGCCTCTATGACTCACGTTGATAAAGAGTCTGAAGAGATCAACCGTCGCCGGAGGGAGAGGAGGAGGACAAAACTCGACGACGAAGGACTCGAGTAAGCGACGGAACAAGGAGACGAGTTCGTTGATACTCTTCTCAACCGCCGAATCTGCTTCGGGTGACTTGTTGAGGTCGAAGCTCTTCGGAGTTTTGACGGCGTCGTTTTCGTCGTCTGTTACCATCGACCATCCAGCCATCGACGACGACGACGAAGAGCGGATCCTGCAACCATTTATAGATCCCATTTTATATCCACAAACACAGTAATTAAATTAAAAACCCTAAGAAGCTTCGTCGTCGACGAGGACGACGATGAGATCGAGAAATCGTTAGCTTACGGTTACGGTTACGGTTACGAGTCCATAGATTCCATGGCGGAATTTTTAAGCGGGAAATGCAAAAAAGGAAAAAGATCGAATAAAATGATGTGGGCTATTTGGGAAAACCCCACTTCCCTTGACCCGCCATTTTCTCTGTGGCGAGGTTCGGGTTTTCTGATGGGATGGTGACTGAAGAGAAAGTTTAGGGGCACAAATCGAACTTTTCTTAAACTATAGACCCTAATTCGTCAAAATTAAAAACTATGTTTTTTCCCTAAAATTTAGGGTTAATTGTGAAACAATTTGATAAAATGAAAATCGCCGACGAAATTATATTATTGGGAAGGAGAAATAAATAATATTGAGAAAACCGCTAACCTTTTCTCTGTTAATATTCACCAGTATTTTAGGTGGTGTGTATTAAGAAGCGTAGAGAAATGATTTGTTTTATTGAATGAAGACGGTTTGTTATTTATGGGAGACGCATAGGAAATGAGAGAGACTCGTACCATTTAAATATATAAAAAGATATTTATTAGCTGTCATATAACATATTAACTCTGGTTAGTTGTTAACCCACAGGTTGAGTTAAACTGTAACAAACCACAAAGGGAGGGTTTTTGTAAGTTTGGGCCTTTCAACATGTTTACAATTATTAGAGATACAGAGAACTCTGTATAAAGAACTCTTTAAAAATCTTTTTAAATGTAATTGGTTCTCTGTAAAAAAAAAGGGTAGTTGGCTCTTATTTGGTGTTATTGGTTCTTATTTAGGCCTTTTAACATGTTTACTAAGAACATATATATACTATACACTCAACAAAATAATAATTTTTAAAAATATTATTTATTGAGTTTTTGACAAAATATTCTGAATATGTCTTTGTTATAATTAAATTTGTAAATTTTTAAAATTATAACTAAAAATTAAGGTATATAATATTTGAATCTATTTTAAAAACATGTTAATTTATCAAAGTTCCGATTGGAAATGACTTTTAAAATTCTAACGGTTACTAAAAGTTGACTTTCAACATTATGACTTTTAAAACAATAAAAACCTTAAATTGTGACTATAAAAAATGAAGTATAAAAAAATTATTTTGGCTTTGAAATATTTAAAAGTATTTTTTACGATTTTAGTAAAACTAAACCCGTTTAGAATAAAATTAATTTAAAATTTCTACAGTTTCTCAAATTAAAATTCCAATCGAGACATATGACTGTTTGGATTAGAAAAAAATTTCAATCTAAAAACAAATATTTTAATTTACTATATTATGATTTTAACTTTAAAATTAAATTAACAGCAACAAAAATAAAAATATTTAAATATCTGAAGAGAAGATCCATCTGTGAATTTGTGTTTTTTTTTTATGGATTCCGATATACCAAATTCATTTAAAAAAACTGCTATTCATTCGACAAGAAAGGATAAGTCAAAATCAAATAAAAGATTAAAAATGTAAGGATTTCATTAATGTCGAGGACAAAAGAATATAAGAGTGTTTATTACTGTCCTAATAATTACTGATTAGTCCTTATTTATCCTATTTACCTTAAACAATGATTAAGAAAATTTAAAAAGTAGTTAGTAACTACCGTCCTAACCATGCCGTCATATTTTCCATCTCCGGTACAGAGACATGCGTTTAACGTTCCGCTCAACTTCAATCCTGACCGTCCATTTCAAAAAGTATTCATCTTCCCCGCGAACTAACCTCACACTCTCTTCTTCCTCTGCATCAAAGCCATCTGCTAGACATGATCATGGGCTCATGATCAAACGAGGAGATTACAATTCCCTCTTCCTTCAAAACAAGCTCTTGCAACTTTACACGAAAAGCAGAGACTTTGACTATGCAGACAAGCTGTTCGACGAAATGCCTATTAGAAATATCGTTACTTGGAACATATTGATTCACGGGGCTATACACCGAGACAGTGACACCAAGCAAAAAGCTCGTTTGGGTTTCTCTTATTTGAGTCGAGTTCTTCTCAGTGAAGTGAGGTTGGATCATGTGTCTTTCATTGGTCTGATACGGTTGTGTAGTGATTCAAACCATGTAGAAGCTGGTAGACAATTACATAGTTTGATAGTGAAACAAGGTCTTGATTCAGATTGTTTTGTAAGCACAAGTCTCGTTGGTTTCTATGGGAAATGTGGTTACATTGCTGAAGCTAGACAAGTTTTTGAGGCGGTTTTGAGTAAAGATTTGGTTTTAAGTAACGCTTTAGTCTCGTCTTATGTCCTTAACGGTATGGTCGATGAAGCTATTGGTTTACTCAAGGTAATAGAATCCCCAGGTGATAATTTCACTTTCTCGAGTCTTCTCAGTGTGTGTAGAGTCGAACAAGGGAAGCAGATTCACGCCGTTGTCTTCAAATTGTCATTTCAGTTCGATGTTCCAGTGGCGACTGCATTGGTTGATATGTATGCTAAGAGTAATTATATGAGAGACGCCAGGGAGTGTTTTGAATCGATGGTTGTGAGAAATGTAGTGTCTTGGAACGCGATGATTGTGGGTTATGGAAAAAACGGAGAAGGGAGAGAAGCTATGCGGCTTCTTGGTGAGATGAGAAGTGAGAATCTACAACCAGATGAGCTTACCTTCGCGAGTGTTTTAAGTTCTTGCGCAAAGTTCGCGGCGGTTCAGGAGGTTAAGCAAGTGCAAGCTGTTGTTACTAAGCAAGGTTATTCAGGTTTTCTGTCTGTGGTTAATTCTCTGGTAACTGCTTACTCCAAGACTGGAAGTTTATCTGAAGCACTTGTCTGTTTTCATTCTATCAAGGCACCTGATCTTGTTTCATGGACTTCAGTAATTGGAGCTTTAGCATTTCACGGATTCGCGGAAGAAAGCTTGAGAATGTTTGAAAGTATGCTGCAGAGACTTCGTCCAGACAAGATCACCTTTTTGGAGGTTCTGTCTGCTTGTAGCCATGGAGGATTAGTTCAAGAAGGGCTTCGTGTCTTCAAACTAATGACTGAAGTTTACAAGATGGAACCAGAGGAAGAACACTACACCTGTCTGATAGATCTTCTTGGTCGAGCTGGTTTCATCGAAGAGGCCTTAGATGTTTTAAGGTCAATGCCTATAGAGCCAAGCACGGATGCTTTGGCAGCTTTCACGGGAGCATGTGACATCCACGAGAAGAGAGAATCTATGAAATGGGGTGCAAAGAAGCTCCTTGAAATTGAACCTAGCAAACCTGTGAACTACTCTCTCTTGTCAAACGCTTACGTCTCTGAAGGCCACTGGAACCGAGCTGCTACAGTGCGTGTAACAGAGAGGAGAAATTGCAATAATACCAAAACTCCAGGTTGCAGTTGGGTTGAGGACTAGTTAGTCCAGAAACAATGGCCATGACTCATGAACATAACGATATATAAAAAGCAGATTGAACTCAAAGATTGTTTAAGAATGCCAAAGCCTCTCCTTAAAAAAGAACACAAATGATGCAACTAGACAACAACTCCAGCGGTCCAAATGCCACATCAAAAGAATCTAAGTGAGACAAACCTGAATATTTACTCATCACCATGTCTTTCATCTGTTCTAACACTTCTTTGGTTGGTACTTCGTATACAGATATAGAAGAAGTACATCAAGAATTTAGTATAGAGACTCTTTTATCTTTTTGCTTTTTTTAGTTTCTTGGTAGCGAGTCTTGCCTTGTTAGCTCGTAGTTGTCAGCTCCCTGGTGGGTTTGGTTCTCGTTATTTACAATTGCAATCTTCGAACAAAGGAAGAAGAAGGAAGATGTGTAGATTGTGAAATGCCAAATACTGCACATAAGTTTTCAAAATGTCGATAATCAGAAAGTGATACCAATATATGCTACTCGTATTTGAATTTTAAATACACACCTGTGCCAAATCCAGTAGCTTGAACTGGTTTCCACTTTAAAACTTATGGCTGCCATGGTAAAGGCTACAAGACCAGCTGCCATAAAGCCCCAATGAAACCGTTTCTTGAGTGTCTTGATTAAACTACTAAACCATTCTTTGACTGCCCTTGGCCTTTTAACAAACATATGACAGAACTCAGATATGTTATATGCTTGATCAGATTGTGATAACACAGTAAAAATAATGGTTTCCTTTCTATTACCTGTCCAGCATGTTCATAGAAAATCCAGCTGAACCGCAATATGATCTATACTTTGTAATAAACTCTACCAAAAACCCAATGAGAAGACCAAGTGATCCAATAGCTAATACAATGATAACATTCGACGCCCTGCAAGCAAAGTGATAGTGAGCCAAGGTAACAGTTTGGGAATAGTATTAAAGTGCGAAGTATCATAACCATTTAGTCCAACATCTTACATACCTTGTTGCCTTGGTTAAGGCTAATAAAGCTGTGAGAATGGCGACAACTGTGTGTATTGTCCTCTTGATTGATTCATCAGCCGTGGATAAGTACACAAAGGTACCAATCACAGCCATGAAAGAGAGCCAGAAATCCATAAACTGGAGCAAATAAAAATTTACCATCTAGTAACTAAGTCTCAATTTACACAGAAGTTGACAATGATGCACAGATAATAACTAACTGTACCTGTAACACGTTGTAAGTTAACACACACCAGGTGCCTACATCACACGCATGATACAGAGCGCTTGAGATTCCGCTAGATGTGAAAAGAACCCACTCTGGATACTCCTGTTTAGTGTTTGAATCGAATCAGCAGATCTTCAAAGAGTAAAAGAAACAAACAAAGACCATTGAACTAAAATGTGTATTACTCGCTGCCGAAGAGCCCAATAAGCTGGCAAAAGAGCTGCTGCATTTGATGCTATGAGAGCAATAGACTGAATGATATGTCCTGCATCAGGTTTTTTAGCACATGAGTACATAGCAAAAACGGTCAAAGTTTCAAACACTGGTAGATTAGACTAAGATACCTTGTTGTGATACAACTTCAATGCTACAGTCAAAGCCTCCATGTGTTCGGTCACAAGAGCAAAAGCTGAAACAAAACACAAGAGGTTAAATCTACTCACCATATGTTTACAAAATTTGAATTTAGAAGAAACCTGTAGGAAGTCAATCCACTAGCGTCAAAAGCATATCTGCAATTCCCATGAGAGGAACACCTTCTGGGACATCTTTCAAGAGAAAGAGATACAAGAGTAGGTGGACCTTTAGAGCCTGTGGTAGCAGTAGACTCACTGAGCTTCCTTAACCCCAACGACCATGTTCCTTCTCTAGCATACAAGATGTAGAAGTCAACTTTCTCTCGGCTAGAATTATACAGTGAGAAGAACATTGAGCGGCTGGCACTTGTCTGATTCGCATAATAATAGTCCCTGTCTTCAACAGTAGGCAATCCACCAAACCTAAGATACACTTCATACTTTACCGTCGAATCTGATGTCAACCTGAAGTGGATATGCCCACCAGCACCTCCTTGAGGGATGTTCATGAGGAAATAAGTCCATGTGCTTGTGTCTAAGGGAAGAGAGGAAACGTTGCTGACAATAGGTTCAAGGGGGAAGTTTGTGGTCGAGTCTGAAGGTGAAGAAGCGTCATTGACAGGCAAATAATATGATTCAAAAGGTGTCAACCATCCTCTCCCCATAACGGCCTGTATAAAAATGTATAGTGTTTCATAAGTTATAGAGCTTGACATACTCAGAAAGCATTTTAGAGAAAATCACCTGAAGCATGTAGATTTGTTGCCCACAGTTTGGTCCTGCTTTTCCTACAGGACACCCTAGTACTTTAACGTTTAATGAAAAGCAGACCTTAGAGCTAGAATCAGTGCCTTGTACAAGACGATTCTCCCTTCCAGAGATACTAGCAACTATATACCACCGACCAACTTTCGGTTTGTTAATAACTAAAGGAGCTTTGTGTATATCACCAGCGTAATCATGTAGAGTCTCTGAAGCAATAGCTCCAAAGCGAGCGTAACACATGAGGTAGCTTTCATTTGAATCTACTTTCACATTGGATGCCATTATAACTAACTGCTCAGCTATTCCATCAACATCTAAGGCGTATGTCTTTGTTTCAACACCGGTTAGGCAAGAAATAGGAGAGGAATCCGAGCAGGAAACAACGCTTCCTGTCTGGTTATCGAACCGAGAACACGAAAGAGGATATATAGTTTGGTTGCAGGAAGGTCCCCACATGGTAGCGGTTTTACAACCTTCCACAGTAATGTTGGCACTAAATGAAAACGCAGAGGAGCGAACAATCTGTGGAGTATCATTCAGAGTATGTATCAGAGATCTAACTTAGAAAAAGAAAAGATGACTGTAACCAAAGCATATACATACCATTTTTCCCTGAGTTCTAGTAACTCCAATTCCGTTAAAAAGACCAACATACCAAGCTCCAGGAGATATCTGCAAGCAACAACATGAAAAAGAGTAACTCATCATCTTAAATGTCGTAATAACACGAAATTTTTGAAGGGTAATAATTTTTCAAAAGCTTACCTGTTCATTGGTCAATCTCAAGGAAATGTTCTTCTGCATAGGGTAACACTGTTCTGCAATCTCAATATCTTGAGCTCCATCAAAAGAACCATTGAATAACCGTCCTAGCTCTACACATCAAAAAGGCAAAACACTTTCTTAAAATAGTAAATTATGTAATCTCTTTTATTTACTAACCAGACAAAGAAGCATCACTACATGTGTACCTAAACCTTTGAGAGCGTTGTTTGATGCATCAGGCAGAGGAGGACTACCATCTCTAAAACATATAACAGGAAGAAGACTTTTTGAAATCTTCCGGATGCTCTTTGCACTCTTAAAAACAAATCCAAAATCAAAATCAAATTTGGATCAAAAATCAAAACCAGTTGAGAGACCATAGCTATAAAAAACTTACGATGTCTACATTAGATTCCATAGCAACATTCAACGAAGAGAACCATGGAGGCAAATCAACTACACAGAAAAAAAAAATACAGTTCACAAATAAAGATCCTTCTTATTTAAAAAAAAAATGATCTGAAACGAAAATTAGTCAGATGCAACAGACCTCTGATGTAACGAGTATCGTAGGGTCCGACTTGTGATTTTGGGTACCTGAAGCTCGAGACTGTGAAAAAGCTTCCATTATTGTCCTCTTCCAACACAGAATCTTGTTGGAGAGAATCAGAGATTGAGACAGCACATGAGAGGAAGAAGAGAAGGAGAGCTGTTAAACCAAGAACCGAAATCTCCGCCATTTTGATCAAAGTTGAGATCTTTTTTGCTGATGATTTTTAAGGGTTTAAGAACTATTTTAGTGTGAGTAGAAAGAAGATTAAGCGCATCGTTCCAGAGAATTTTCGGACGAAATTATTTTTAATTATTTGATCAAATTCTGACACTTTTACTTTTGTTTCTTTCTTTTGGTCCAGTTCCAATCACGCGCCATAGGATACCTTAGTATCTTCACTCGCTAATCCAACGGTTGTATAGTGATCTAGGATTTTTAATGCAACGGCGCGTGGTTGACATAGTTTGATTAGCATGACCATTGATTTTTGAGAAATTGGCGTCAGTGTACCCAAATGGATCACATATTTGCCATATAACCTCAAGCATATAGTCTACATTTTTATGACCATTTTACCCCGACGAGCTACTTTCCCCTATGACCCATAGACTGTTGCGTGACAGAGGGAAGCGTTCTACACACTAGATAATTCAATGTCTCACTGCTCCAAAAGAAAACAAAACAGCACTAGATGCATATCGGTTTCCGTCCAGAGCATCGAAGAGACTCATTTATTCTTATTTCTGCACCCACCCTAATTTGATATTTCTATCAATATTCTTCAATCATTTCATTCCATCATTTCATTCCATCATTTCTAAACCCAAAATCCTCTCCTTCTCCATTTTTTGATAAATTCTCTAAATCTTCAGTTTCTGTTGTTTCCTTCTGCCAAAATTTGCGTTTAATGGAGGAAAATCTTCAATTTCTGTTGTTTACTGAATACCAGGTCAGTTATCTCTGTAAGAGTTTTTGAAATTATTAGATAGACTATTATTCGCTACCGTTTTGATTAGCAACAAGCTTTCACCATGGTAATTTGACTGTTCATTCTCTGAAGCTAAGTATATTTGTTAGGCGTTAAATATTGTAGAATTCTAAGAAGGATAACCTAAAGCGTTAGATGCTGCATATTTTACCTAGAACCCCGGTAGATATCCCATACGTTGTTTGTTAACGTCACATTTTACATGTTAACTTGTTTAATTACAGATATAAAATAGCTTACTTCAAGAACCAAGGGGTAGTAACCCATTCGTTGTTTGTTATCCTTATTGGTGTCCGCTAACTTGTTTAATAACTGTTAATAATACTTAATTTATAGAACTATGTAGGTTATCTCTTTTGTTGTTTGTTAACTTTGCATTTGCCTGCTAACCCGTTCAATTGCGATCAAATAATAATTTATTTGTTTTACACTTATTTATCAATTACACGGCAAGCTTAATTCACCCTCTTGTTGCAGTGCCCGTGAAGTCCATTATTGATGATCCGTATGAAGAATGGTCATATGGAGCAGATTTTGATTGGGTTGATGAAACAGAAGACGTGGCTGTAAATCATATGGTTTGCTTGATCAGTGAGGATTTTAGGTTTCAGAATGAATTGTTTAAAGGTGGCCTTACCAGGAATGATCTTGCACGCATGAGGTTCTGGAAGAAACATAAAGAAAAAGAACCGAAAGAAAGATTGACAAGAACAACGTGGTAAAGATGAAAGATGGAGTCTTCCGACTCACAAGCCTATAACGGTTAACTATTTACCAAACTTGCAAGTTTATGGTTTGTTGTCTACTTACAAATTTATCGTTTGGTTCGCCTTTTTTCTTATTTTTTTATCATTTTACCGCATAATTTTGTAATATGCTAAACAACAATACTACATGTGAACATTTAATTTGACCTTGCTTTCTTATTATCATATAGCGTGCCTCAAAAATATATTGGTTAGTACCAAATATATTACATTAACAGTTAATCGTTGCACTGACCAAATTTGAACGGCTAACCGTAAATTTGTTCTCCCATCGGTTTCTAGCCAACTCCATGTATTAGGCGCTAACACATTTGTTATTCGATAACTTTCACCTGTTCGCTTCTGTTGTTCTGGCAGCGCTAAGTGTTCACTATTATCTGCTAACATAATGTGTACCCGCTAAATTCTAGAGTTACACGCTTTGTAAGCTAGGTAACGTTTGGCAATAACAAAGCTAACCGTTAATATATATTGGATATGTAACACAACCTATTAACTGTTATAGAATATCTTATCGCTAACGTAATCTCGATTTGATCTTCCATATTTTATCTCTTTCTTCTTCTCTTCTTCTTCAATACATAGTCTCTTAATCAGCCTATGCTTTATAGTCTCTATGATGTCGTCGCTTGTCTCTTCCTCTTCTCTTGAATCTTAAATTTCGTTTACTCTTTCTAATAATAAGAATATAAACAAGCCTAATACACATTTAATATATCTTCAAATTTGTATCAAAAGAAAAATATTCTGAGCATTGATCCGCCATTAATGCAGTTTTCTTGAACCTTACATAATCTATTTGTTATTGTTTTGATTAGAGTGAAAAGAAATATTAAAGGCTGTATAAAATCTACTCTTTATCCACCGGATTTTTCAGTGAAGCGTCATCTATGGTCAGACCTAGGTCTGCCACCACTCTGCACCTAATCCTCTTCTGCATATCCTCTATGATCAGAAAGAAGGGGCATTATCGTCCTTCTAAGCCTAAAAGTATAGCTGTCTTTGGAGTTTATTTCCAAGAGGACATTTGACTAATATGGATCTATGTTAGGTACATTACACATAATCTCTCTTGATTTTTGATGCAAAGACTTCGGTCATCAGTAGTTTATTACGTTGTTGGTCAGAGACAAGAGTCATACTAATCAGTAGATTAACATGACCATTAGCTTAATTTATTTAACTTTGTTCTGGTAAAACTTGTGTGTATTAATTAACCTTTTTTATTAGTAAAAACTTGTGTGTAGCCAAAACTGATCAATCATATCATTTATTCAAAACCAAATTGCAAACTTGATATAATTATAATTACAAAGATTAGGTACTGTTTATTTTTACCAAATAGTAAAAGATAAAACTCTTATCTTATGTATTCAAAAAAAAGTTGTGTATTTACTTTTTGTATTTTTATTAGAATCCGGTTTTTCAGTATTAATGTTGAAAGGGGATCAATTTGTGATATTGTCAATTCTGTATTCAAATACGCAAATTACAAGTCGCCATTCTTAATTTTAGCCTCTGTGTGATTTGGTGTTTTGTTATTATTACATGATCCATCATAACTGAAGAAATTGATAAAAGCCATAACTCTTCAGTAGCTTAGACAAGTATATAGATAAAAATGTATGTTTGTCTCATTATATCATATCATTTATTGAAAACCAAATTAAAAATAAGTTATAAAAGAACGAGAGATTAAAAAAAATAGAGAGGCTTGAAAAGGAATCATCATCAAGCATGTTTGTTTTGTTGGGTCTCCTCAGTGGTCAGGATTGAATTTGACAGACTCCTTGTAGATAAGCTCTTTTATGTGTTCTTCTGTGCATGAAGGATGCTCGAAATCGAAGCTGAATGGAGTTGGACATATAGGTTCTTTTACCACATCGTGGTGCGGTGATAGGTATGCATGGTCAAGAGCATCATCGACTATATACACAAACAACATAAGCAGCAAAAACACAATAAATAACCAAACATAAACTTCAAAAAACTTGTGGATGTTGTTGTTACCTGAGATACGCTGGTTTGGATCAAACACAAGCATTTTCTCTAGCAAATCGGTAGCGGTAGGAGGCATTTTTGGGAATCTAGCAGCAAATTCTTGTTTAGGGTATCGTGGAAGTTGCCTCACATATCTTCTTGCATTGTCACTGCGAAGGAAACCGAGACTGGAGTTGTCTGGAGAGCCTACAAGCTGATTTCAAACGAGTGATTTTAAGTAGGGCTGAGATTTTGTACCAAACCAAAATTTGTGGTTAATTTGATTTAATTTGATTTGATATGTTTTTCAAAAAAAAAAATTGGTTTTAGATTTGACAATTGGTTACTTTACTTTTCTTTTAAAAAGAATTGAAAATTATAACCCAACCATACCAAACCCAAACTGAACTAACTGAATTTTACAAATTAACTAAATATAACAGTCATCAAAAACTTTGGTAGAATTTTCAAAAACCGAACTAATCAAATACTAAACCGAACTTTATGTCGGGATAATTCCGTAAAATTTATGTTGAATCGAACTATCAAAAACCAGATTAACCGAAAACGAAACTACCCGAACCAAATTATCATAACTACCCAAACCTGCATGCTTACTTTTAAGTGAATAATAAAGGTAACTACGGTTGTCAGACAAGGTAAAAACTGATGTTTTTGTTACCTCTGTAATGAGCCTAAGCTGATGCACATAATCTTTCCCAGGGAACAAAGGTTGCCCCGTCATGATTTCGCCGAGTATGCAACCGACAGACCATATGTCAATAGCTGCAGTGTACTCTGAACAGTTAAGAAGCAGCTCAGGAGCTCTGTACCAGCGAGTAACAACATATTCAGTCATGAAGTCTGTGTCTGAAGTTGTTCTCGCAAGCCCAAAATCACCAATCTTTAGCTCGTGTTTGGAGTTAAGCAGCACGTTGCTTGGCCTTAGATCACGATGTAATATGTTGGCTGAGTGCACGTACTTGAGCCCTCTTAAGAGCTGGTACACAAAGAACTGTAACACGAAGATAAGTTGATAAACATCAGACTAGAGAATTCAACAGTTGCATAAGATTAGATTAGACTTACGCGGCACTGATCATGGCTTAAGGTTTGCTTAGAACGGAGGATTCGCTGAAGATCAGTGTCCATTAACTCATAGACAATGTAAACATCGTTGAAGATATCACGTTGTGGAGGTCTTACAATATCTTTGATGGCTATGACCTGAAGCAATCAAAACCAAGGCTTTAAGATCAGATTGATTAAAGATTAAAGAGAGAAAAAATAAACAGATGAAACAGAGTATCCTCTGTTTTTCTCGTCCTTGAAGAAACTTAATATGATAAATGAGTGTTTAAGGATTACGTTCTCATGATCCATATGCCTGAGAAGCTTGATTTCACGTAGAGCTCTCTTAGCATCAATAATGTTATCAAAAGCATTCCCAATCTTCTTGATAGCCACTTTCTCTCCACTCACTGAGTTAACCGCAGCACTGAACACACAAGAACCAAGAGCCAATGAACAGTCAAAAAGATGAGAGGGTTTGGTAACTGATCGTAAGAAGAGTCTAAAGAACTTACCAGACAATACCGCAAGCACCTCTACCAATGGGACGGATAGGAGGGACATACTTTCTTGAAACTTCAAAGAGCTGTCCATAAACGTTGTACTGAATATAACGGCCTCCGTGTGTAGGTACAACTTTGATGCAATGGTCAGTAGAGCAAGAGCTTGATTCTCCAGACATGATGCAATGCTCAAAGACAAGAATCAGATAGAGAGAGAGAGAGAGAGAGACCAAGAAGAAGGGCTTTTGTTGAAGTTGAAGGATCTTTCTAAAGTCTCTCTTGAAGACACTAAATCCATGTGAAAAGAAAGAAGCTTTATTCAGCTGTAAAAGATCTAATCTCAAGTGACCCGTGAATCTAAAGAACATGGAAGATTACGTACGTGTATGGTCACAAGAGTCATAGCTCAATATTGCAAATTTCATTTGTTACTCTACTAATTCACCTATCTACATCTTCTCCAACTGCAAATTGAAGTTAATTTAGAAAAATAGGATCTGTATTTAGTTTTTTTTTTTTAACCATATATTTGTATTTAGTTATTTACAAAGAAAGTAGCGTTTTTTTCTTTTCCAAACCATATATTTGTATTATATTGCAATTGAGTTCAATCAATACAGACAAGGCTAACACACTTACACCAAAGAGACAAAGCTCGACAAATGGACTAGAGCAGACAAGACAAGAGAAACACTTTCAGTAACCTAAACCTGTCTTAAGGCTTAAACTTACTGTTTACCTAATACTCTTAATCTAAATCTTCTCCAACAAAGCCAGATAATGAGTCACTTGACCTAAGATTACAGAGCAACACATCTCGTCCACTCAAAGTCATTTTGAAGAAACTATCAACTTCCTCTAATAACTGATCTAAACCCTGAGACAATTTCTCAGCTTGCATCCTCAACACCATTACATAGTCCTTAAAAGTTTCAACTTCCACTATACCAACACCATCTTGAATCATCGGGTACAGCTTCTCCACGCTAGCATCAACACTCTCCACCTCTTTGAGAATCGTACTTCTTCTACCGGAAGACAACAAGTCTCGGATCTCACCATTCACAACACTCTGCATATCAGTAAACACCTTTGCCCATAACGGCTTCTCAGAGACATGTAAATCGAAAAGATCATTGGTGGAATCAGACCAGGCCGCGGTAAACACACTGCAGATATAAACCGTTTGAACCTTCACACCGTAAAAAGCCCTCATAAGAACCTTCCCTTTAGCCGAGTTCTTGACTTTAGGCAAGCTCAGAGATTTAGCAAGACAATCAAGAACCGAACGACAAGTTTCAATCCTAGCGTTGCTTGCGTTAACATGTTGTCTCCAGCAATCAAGCGAAGACCGAGCTTGGAGATACTTCTCCCCAGAATCAGACTGTAAACTATGCAGAACACACTTAAGGTAAAGATCTCCCTGGTTGAGACGCGTGAGCTCCGAGCTAAAGGCATTACAAAGATCTAGCAACTTAACACTTATGTCGAGGTAAACATCAACCCATTTCTCTTCCCAGTCAGAGACAGGAAGCTGGAGATCAGTGATGAGTGTGTTTACGTTGTTATGGGTCTCGCAGAGTGACTCCATAGCTAGCTTCATCCATGATAAAGTGAGGATATCATCTTTGTTCTTAGGGATGAGTTTCTTGAATCTCTCTGCTAAAAGCAACTCAAAGCTGTTCAGTAGTGAATGCAGCCACGGAGATAAAGCTGAGCTCTTTGGTGATAACATCCTAAAAGGGTTCCCAAATGGGAAGAAACCTCGTGGTGGATCATGTGGTCTGCTCATTTTGCTACACACCGAAACAAAAAAAAAACAAAGAGATGATATTTGAGTTAATCAATCAAACAAGCTTATAGAGGAACAATCTCAACCTTAAAGTCTCAAAAAAAGCTGACAACTTTACAGATCTTGAAGCATAAAAAACGAAACTTTCCATTTAATTATTGTAACCCACATGGAAACAAACCATAATCTAACATTTGAGGATCGGCAATAACCCTAAAACTAAACATTCAGAACTTGATTTTCTCAGTAAGAACACACATAAACGTAAATAAAGAGACATGGGGCTGAAATGAAGCTCAATTTCAAGGAATCTTTACCGTCTTACGTTCGATGGAGATGAAGAAAATCACAAGGAAAGTATGGTGGAAATGATCTTCTAATGCTTCATTGACTTTTCTTCGTCGGTTGGTTAGCTGAGAAAAACTTATGGCGAAGGTCGGCCGTCAAGTTATAAGGATAGAGTCACTGCCTGTCACACAAAAGCGTTAGTTCAAACTTACACGTGTACTGTTGTGAATGGTGGTTGTGTTTAATTTTTTTCACTGTTCTGATTAATAAGTGGACGGCTGATCAAATACTTTTTTTTATGGAAAAGCCAAATCCAACGGCTACAAAGGAATATCTAGGACAAGTCTTTTTACTAAAATGTTTTACGGGCCATAAAGTTAGGCCCAATAAAGGATTTAAAAGAGAGGAATCGGCCCAAAAGCGTTGCGAAAGCCTCTCTTTGAGGCAGAGGGTGTTCTTCAAGTAACGAATCTTGCGACGAACTATACTGATAACCGGCGATGATACGTCTCCCGGAGCCGAAGTTACGGCCACATAATGATGCTACGATCAAATTGCTGCATTTCAAATTGCCCTTACACGGCGAAACAACCTTCGTTCCTTAGACCATTTCACCGTATTTCCTCCAGTCTCTCCTCTGGTCGCATCAACCTTCACGGTGGTTCCGCCGCCGTATCCTCCTCACGCCTCCGTGATCTCGTTTTCGTCGTAAACCCTCAAGGTGTGTTTGCCCTTTTACTCAAGTGGAAGAAAGACTGTGACTTTGGATTTAAAAATATGATTTTTATGTATATGAGAATCAATCAATCTCGAGGTTGGCTGAATTTTGACTTTGTTGTTGAATTAGGAGCTAACGGTAGAACAGCTAAGGAGTGGAAGAAGTTGCTTCCTTACCTTCGATCTCGTCTTTCTAAAGACTGTAATGTGAGTTTTTTTATTTTATTTCGCTTACCTAGTTGTTTGCTATGTGTGTGAGAGAGAGAGTTTCATGGCTTCTTGTTTGTTTGTTTACTGCCAGATAAAAGAATCTTTAACAACGGGTCCTTCTCATGCCATTGACATTACAAGAGAGGTAAGTGGCGGCAGTGAAAGTTATAATTATTCATTACTTTGATGGGTTCTGTTTTCTCTGATTATTTGTTGCTTTCTGTCAGGCTATTAAGGATGGTGCAGATGCTGTGATTGCGGTAGGAGGTGATGGAACACTGCATGAGGTAAGGACTTCGAATATTTGGTTGATAGAACCGAGCTCGGTACACTCATTCTGTCTTTTTTATTTATTTAACAGGTTGTTAATGGTTTCTTTTGGGAGGGAAAACCTGTCAGTAATCTCAATGGCGAAGCTAGTCATTCAGCTGCACTTGGTGTGAGTAGCATGAGATTAGTTTTTTTACTTGCTTTTGTGTATCCTCTTGTGGAGTTACAACTTACAATCTGATCCCATCTTTTTCTTCTTCTTCTATTTTTTTTTTTTGCAGCTGATTCCCTTAGGTACTGGCTCGGATTTTGCTAGAACGTTTGGTTGGTTAGTTTTTGGCAACTTCAGTTTGATGTGATTTGTTTTCGGAACTTATGTTGAGCCAATCTTTTGAGTATAATCTGCGTTTTGTTAGGAAAAATGATCCTTGTGAAGCTGTGGAGCGCATTGCCAAAGGTATGTCACTGAAAACATTCTAGGAGTTTGGACGAACAATGTGTAATTATGTCTGCGATTTTGCAGGTATACGATCAAGTGTTGATGTTGGTGTTATCGACCACGAAGGAAGAGATTTGCATTACTTCATTAACGTTGCTGACGTTCACTTGTAAGGATACCACATAAACTCCCCGTTTGATTGATCCTTAATGAGAAGGTTGTAAATCTTCTTTGTTTGTTGCTCCATCACTTGCAGGAGCGCAAAGGCAGGTTTTTACGCATCAAAGTACAAGAAATTTGGAAGCTTATGCTACGTTATCGGTGCCCTCCAAGCTTTTATGGGACATCATAACCGAGACATGAGAATCAAGGTAAAACAGCCTTCTCTGCAAAAACTCTTCTTCACCGGAGCAAGTTAGTTTGAAAGCATTGTTGTTTGTATTCTAAGGTCAATGGAGGTGAATGGGAGATATATCCTCAAGTCACAGCTCTCTGCGTTGGAAACGCTAAGTACTTTGGTGGTGGAATGAAAATCACTCCCAACGCTGTCCCTGGAAATGGAAATCTTGAGGTCATTAGATCTGTTTGATCCTAACTTTCATAGATGTGAATAGCTTTTGAACATTCATACTCTTCTCTCTGCAGGTTGTGGTTCTACAAGATTTCAAATGGTACGATTTCATTCTAAAACTTCATAAGCTATACAACGGGACGCATCTCTCTGTTCACAATGTTAGCTCAAGAAGGTCAGACTTTTTTCTTCTGTCTTCTCAACACTTTGGTCTGTAAATGTCCTCACATCTTTTTTATGTAATGTAGTGTACAAAGCATAGAAGTTGAGGAGATCTCAGAAAGTGGAAGTATATATGTTCAGTCAGATGGAGAACATCTTGGATTCCTACCTAGAAAGTTTCAGGTTTTACCCAGTGCCATCGACATGATCATCTAATTCACACAACCAAACCCGCTGCCAACAAAGTGTAGAAGAACCATTACATTCACGTTTTTTTTTTGTTTTGGTCGGTAGAAAGATTCTTCTTATCTAAAATTTGATTCATCGTTTAACGAATCAGATAAGTGATCGTGTTGTGTTGTTACAATCACTACTTTGTGTGGTCACAACTAACCACACATTAGATACTTATTAAAAGTAAACTCGTCGTGTCCTATCTATAATCAATCAGCCAACAATGGTATCTTCTCTTTCCCTTCATTCCATCGCCACCGTCAACCCCATTAATGGCCGTTCAACCTTCCGACGTAACCGCCGCCAATTTTTCTCAACTGGAGTGAGCTGCAGAGGACAGAGTCCACCAACCAACGAGCCACGGACAACAAGTAAAAGCCCCGAACCGGAGAATGTTCTACTCAAACTCGCTTGGTACGGTTCAGAGCTGCTCGGAATCGCTGCTTCAGCTTTCCGATCTCCGGCGTCTCCTCCTCCTACAACAACCGTCCCAAGCTACGAGATTCCGGTTGATTGTTCGGGGAGAGCAGTTCGTGTAGCTGTCGTGGACTCAATTAAACAAGACTTCAAGCGGTCTTATTTCGTTACAGGTCAGTAGAAAAAAACAAAAAGACATGATCTTTGAGTGTGTTCTGTCTTTTTTTTTGTTACTTGTAATGAAGATTCTTTTTTTTTTTCCAGGGGACTTGACGCCGGCGGTTTATGAGGAGAAGTGTGAGTTTGCTGATCCTGCTGGTTCTTTCAAGGGACTTACTCGTTTCAAAAGGAATTGTACTAACTTCGGATCCTTGATTGAGAAATCGAATATGAAGCTCATGAAATGGGAGAATTTTGAGGTACTCTTGTCAGCTATTCCGACGTCGGAGAAAAAAAAAGGATTGTTTTTTTAATGTTTTATCGACATGGGTTTTTGCAGGAGAAAGGAGTTGGGCACTGGAAGTTTAGCTGTGTCATGTCGTTTCCATGGAAACCCATTCTCTCAGGTATTCATGTTTTGGATAAAGTTTGAAACTTTAATGGTTAGAGTCTTCAATGACAAACAAAGAAAGACAAAAACTTTTATGTCTTGTTATGGATAATTTATGAGAAGGAAGTCTATTTTTTTTACAGCTACTGGTTACACTGAGTATTACTTCGATACAGAATCCGGGAAAATTTGCAGGTAAGTGTGATTAGTTCTTATGAGCTCATTATATCAAAAGTTTTTATCTTTCTCATTTACTGATGTAATGGGTTTATGCAAGACATGTGGAGCATTGGAATGTGCCTAAGATTGCTCTGTTCAAGCAGCTACTGAGACCTAGCCGTGGACTAATGGGAACACAAAACTAGCAGAGGATGATGATGATGAATGTTGAAGTCACTTTTTTCTTAGATTCCACTTTTTAAAACAGTAAATATATAAACTTTGTACTGTACTATTGTACCTCTGTAATTAATCTATCGAGTAGACAATAATGAGATCATAAAGTTATGAATTTGCATCAGCTTAAGGCAAAGATACCTCCTCGGTTGGAGAACCGGCAGAGTAACCCTTCATGAACTTCTTCAGCTTCTATGATCCACTTAAATACCTATTTCATAATCTAAATTTACCCACTAACCCAACTCTTTTACTTTTCTGTGTTTCTAATTTCAAAGTTATGTGACATTAGTGATATAGTCTTAGCTTAGAATCTTGACAAGAAATAACAAAGCTAGATTAACATCTCAAGTGATTCATATAGCACTAAATCTTGATCAATTTGCAACTTTAATAGCTCTAGTTGGGTCTCTGATATATTTCATCAAACGTACGATCAATGTAAGCACCATTTATACATACTAGAGATTATTTCCGCGCTACGCGCGGATTATATATTTTAATTTTATTCATATAATGTTTATTAAGTCTGTTTGTTGTGCTATATTGTCTCTCTCTGTTTCATAAAGATACATATTCTAGAAAAAATTCGTGTCTCAAAAAGATATATATTTTAGATTTTTAATGCATTTTTATCAACTAATAACGAAAAATGTAAATTTCAAAAACATTAATTGCATTTCTTGAAATCTTATTGATTTAAAAATATGGAAAATATAAAATTACAAAAATTTATGCATTAATAACTAAGTTTTAATACTTTTCTTAATAGGTGTGAAAAACTTAAAACATGTATTATTTTGAAATTGAGGGAGTATTACTTTGATATCTCATTTTTCTTTAAATATTTATTTATTAAAGTATCATATATTTTGTTGTAAATGTGAGACACTGATTTGATATTGAGTTGTTATGATATAAAATGTTTTTATTTGGTTAAGAAAGAACTATAATAGAAGATATATCTTTCATATTGAATGCTAGGTTAATTAGTTGTAATATGTTAATTTTATTATTTTATATGAAATATATTCAAATTGGAAAATAATTTTTTTTTTGTAATCGTACCATTATGATAGTTATGAAATCATGTGTTTTCACCTCACCAACTGAGATCGTTGAAAATGAAATCTGGTCACCTGGAAATCCTCTTTTTTTTTTTAAGACCAGAAAATACCAAATGTGAATCTTTATAAGTTATTATACTCCCTCTGTTTCATTATAAGTGTCACTCTACAGCTGTGCACACGGATTAAGGAAACAATTAATTTTACATATTTCCTATATAAAAACACAATTACCCATACACCTAACCATACTTTAACCAATAGAAAAATAAATTACATAATAAAATTAATAAATTTTGCATTGAAAACCAAAAACGACACTTATTTTGTAACGCAAAAAAATCTCTACAACGACACTTAATATGAAACGGAGGGAGTAGTAGATAATTGATCTTAATTAAAAACACATATTCACGACACATCAGTTTCTTGGGTTAAAGCAATCATTTGAGTGAGGTGGCATGATACTCTTCTTCCTCTTAAATTCTATCATTCTCTTTTCTTTCAATCCACGTTTCTTGCTTTGATTCTCTTATTTGAACCAGTTCATTTAAGTTACATGCATGTACCTGTAGATTCTAATGGGCACCAACACTGTGATTCTCTAGAGTATAGTCGTGAGGTACCTTCTAGTTCAACAGCTTAGGATGATATGCGATTAAAATCAGTAAACCAAAACTAAGCACATAGTCAGGTCTTATTCAATTTCCTTATCATTCTCCTTGCAAGACACAAGAGAATCTCTCCAGTCAGTATCTATTCAGCTCTGTTCCTCCAGATTTTGTTGATCATTAACTCGTATCTTTGAGCATCTCTACTTTTACTCTCAAGATAACTCGGCCACCCAATGGCTCTGTCTCTGCTTTCTTTCCTCTGCTACCAATGTTAGCTCTCTGTCACTATTCTTGCGTATCCACTTGAGCGCCTCTGTGGAGCTAAAAGAGAAACCTGTGTCTTCACTTCATCTTCCATGATGGATACACTGGCCTCTACAAAACGATTCATCTGAACATTGAAATACATGATAAGGAACAGCCTTGGTTTTGATTGTTGTAAGAGTAAGTATAAAGAGACAAAGCGGAAAAATTGTACGCGTGACCACAAAAGGTATGTGCATATGTGAATCTTAATTCAATTGGACAACTATCTGAAAAATCTTAAAAGCAGTTTCGTGATCTTAACGCAAACTGTAGCAATTCCCAACAGCACACATTCTTTTCAAATTAAAAAGAAAAAAACTATTAGTTGAAGAAAATATAAAAAGCACCAATAAGACAAACCTCGGGTGAAATAACCAACATCATGGATAGTGGAGGCAACTGCCGAAAGTATTAGCAACATTAAAATTCTAAAAAAAGCGGTGAATTCTTGTGAAGAAACTCAGACCAAAATAAAGTAGATCACATGAAGTGTTTTTTTTTGTTTACATTAGAATAAAAACAGTGAGTGATACACATAGGATATGGTCATCGAGAAAAAGAAGAGGTTAAGAGGTAATAAATCCAAACACATCCAATAAGGTATGTCATTGTAAAACACAAAACCATAATGCATCGTTCAGTAAACTAATAAAGCGTATGAGAAAGAAAGAGAGAATATCATACACTGGTTATTCTGTTCTTCAATCTCTCAGGAGAAAGGTCATTCCCCAAAAGCAGTATATGGAAAACCCAAGCTATGTAACCTTTCATTCTACCTGCACAACGAAAACGTCAAGTCTGGCGTAGCTACGATGATATGCAGGAACTACAAAAGGATAAAGGTTGGTTAACATATACAAACGATACTTCTTTTGAGCTAAATATCTGTAGAGATAATGAAAATGTCATGAATGCAACTTTATGAGCTGATAAGAAACTCAGTTCCCTGGATTTCATGAATCTATTCCGAGTGGGTGGAGATAAGCGGTCATCTGAAATCATCTTTTGAGCCAGATAGTCTAACCCCATCTCTTCTTTCAGGTGATTCAATAAAATACGACACATAATCAGTAAAATTAAAATACTAACATAATAATCTTGCATGCTGGTCTAAAATCAACCTCTGAGTTAACATCATAAGATACACTATTACTATGAACTGCATTTGCTTACTCTTTAGAGTTTAGATGCACCAAGACTCAACCGACTTTCTTTGTCCATTCCGTAAAGAACCAGCTGTTGGTGGAGAGGCTGCTCATTGATGAGCTTCATGTGCCCATCGACGTCAGCCGCAATCGCTGAAGAAATTATTATAGCAATAGTACAAAAGTTAAGTAAATCATTCTAGGAGGTGACAAAATAATAAATTTTACTGTAGAGCTATCTCTTAGGCCACAATCCGCCTCAAATCTTCTAATGAATGGAAAATGAATCTATGAGTCAATAACAACCTGGTTCTCTTCAAGCGGATCTGTGTGTGAAACAAATGGTGAGACTGTCACAGTCAGACATAGGTGTCTTTGTTATTTTTTGTAAAGAAATTGTTAAATTTAAAAATCCCACGCTTGTGAACTTCGTATCCCGCTAAACGGTTGGAAGAAATGATGAACCAGTAAATGCAAGAAGTTAGTCACTGGATTTTGAATAATCGGAAGAGTACAATGATTTCATACCTGTTCATTGTTCATTATCAGTTCAACACCCATAAGTATGCTCCCTCTCGGTATGTTTCCTGCTTCCTTTCCGTTATCTAACCGAAAATAGAGCCCCGCGGCTCCGCCTCTCCCAAACCAAGAGTGACGTCGTTGAAGATCAGCGCTTTTTTTTGGCTAAATAAGATCAGAGTTCTGGGTGTCTTGCCTTTAGACTTTGCCATATTGATAGCTATTAGTTGCTTCGACTATTAGTCGGATGACTTTTGTGAAGGCGAAAAGCCAAAGTATGGAGGCATACATATTGTGTGGAGTGGAAGAATTGAGAACAGTAGATAGTGTGGGATTATAGCAGTAATGAATGGGTTTAAAGAGCCATCGTGGTGTGTAGAACGTTTCATGAATATTGGAGATTGATAGATAACGGAAGGGATTTTCAGAGGAGAAGGAGGAAGACGAAGTGGATGAGTCTGCGTGGGTTAGGGTCTGCTTGAAAATTGGGCTTATTTACTGGTCATTGTAAAACGTAACAAACAAATTATATATGGGCTAAATGTGAAACATGGTGATGAAACTGACATGTCACTCTTTAATTGGTTGGAATATATTAGCTTACGTGGCATAGCTAAAAAGCCTTGATTAACAACTTTTAATAGTGTAAGATAATTACCATTTGTACACATCTTACAATGGAATATAATATAGTTGAATCAGAAGAAACCTTCAATGATCTTAAACGCTGAGTTTTTACAGAGGCAAGTTGCTTATGCACGCCTGTTCTTTCTCCAGTCCCATGGCTTTTCAGGATTTGAAGAAGCCCACAAGCCTACACGCTTCTGCCTTGCTTCTTTCTCCCACTGATTTTCACATCAATACAACTATTAAAAGAGACCTTAGTGATATACAACAGAAGCGTTAGTAATCTTACCTTTGCAAGAACCATGCGCTTGTCATAAGCTACATAATGCCAAGCAAGACCTTTCTTTAGCATTGCCTCCTACAACAACACAAGAAGCTAGTCAAAACAAATTCTTTTAATCAAAATGAAAGTGTACTTATAGTTACCTGAACAAAAACTCCATTGCAGTATATATCTCCAACACACCTCCCATATTGATCTTCTCCATAAACCAACACCTTCAAGCTTTTCCATTGAACAATCTTAAGAAGCTCTTCTTGTGCCTCTTTCCCAAAAGGCATCTGGCTTTCTGGTGCATCTATTCCCCTATTTCCTTTCCCATCACCAAATATTTGATTCCCATTATAACAAAGATACTATGTCATACCTAATAGAGACAAGAGTTTGATCATTACCTTAGTCTAATTCTGAACTTGCGAGCAAGCACCTCTTCATTCTGGATGTTTAGCACTCTGTAACCAGAATCAATGATCTTCTGGTGAAGCGCATCCGCTTTGGTATAATCTTTCCTCTCTCTTGCCTTTGCTCTTTGAACCGCTGCAACATTCACTTCTCTTGGAACAGAAGATGACACCACCGGGTCTGAACTACTGACATAAACCGTGATGGTGTCTCCATCTGCCACAGCTTTTGGATCCACCTTATTTTCCATTACACAAACTTTATCAGCAACATTTTTTAAATCACAAAATAGTTTTCTTGAAATTCTCCTAACCGGAAGCGTTTGAAACTCAAAAAGAACTCCTTCAGGCAAAGATTCAGGAGGAGCTTCAGTAGAGAGCTCAACAAGAGTGTGAGGCAAAGGGAGTCCATAAAAAGACAAAAGTCCCTGCCATAATAAACAACACATTCACTTTAGATAGATCTCTTCCAACTTCAAAAAACCTATGTTCTTGCTAAACCCATTCATACCTCAACATCTGCTTTCTGATGCCTTTTCAAGATCTCAATAACAAGCCTAGAAGCATCCTCTGCCGTCTGTGGTGGAGGTTTTGCTTGCTTCCATGCCTCAAGTATTTTTCTATACCTTCAACAATGTTTGCCATATATAGACATAAGAAAAAGGAACAATACAGAACCAAAGTTAACATCTTTATACATAAAAAGGAGAGACATGTAAAAGGCTATTTACCAGTTTGCTTGAGCTTTTCTTGATGACACAACGTACCTCCCAAGTCCTTCAGGAACCTACAAGTTAAAGTCATATTCAATCAAATTGGCTTACAGTATCTGAACTAGCTAAAAGGGCTTTAAGAGCAGTGATAAAAAAGAAGGAAAGTAGAATACTTGGGAAGTGATCTCGAAGTTGAAGAGATCGTGAGCTAAAGCTGAAAGACCGACGGAGGAGACGCCGTGAGGACCGTGAGAGTCGTCGTCCGTGGTGGGTTTGCAGCATTTTCCGTAGAGGAATCCAAGAGCGTTACCCATCTTTCAGAAAATCTAATAAAGTTTCGATCTTTCCTGAAAGATAATCCTGCAGAAGGAGGAGGAAGAAGAAGAGGATCAAACTCTTTTGAGTTTTGAAGAAACTGTACTCTTCTTCACTTTATGTTTTTTGGACAAGTAAATATCAAAAAGTAACGTATTTTTAGTCTTGTACACTTATTAAAGTGAAGCCATTGGGAGGTCAACAAACACTATTGTCATATATATTCAGAGCAGTGCCGACGTTTATGGGGTAAAGTTTTAAGTAGTAAAAGGTAAAAAATAATACTCTTTATGTGTCTAAATGATTGTAAGTTTATATTTAAGAAAACATATTAACTATTGTTTATAAATGTATTATATTTTTTGTTTACCAATTTTCAGTAATTTTAAATCAATGGGGTTTAAGGAGCCATAATTAAGTTTACGAAGTTTGTAATTCATCATTATTAACTAATAAAACATACCTAGAGACATGAAATATTTTGAAACACTCTTTTTTTTTTTTGTAAATTAGCTTTTAGGAGAAGAGTGTAACACATAATGTTCAGAAACTAATAATAATACAAATTACTATAGAATAAAAATATATAAGAATCAAACTCACAAAAAAATATTAATTATAGGTTTGTCATGTCCACGATATTGTATCTTAAATGAATTCATTTACATACTTCTTCTAAAGATATTTAATAGCCAGCCACTTTGCTCATCAAAAACATTGATATAACAATCAGGCTATCTACTACCATTAGAAGACAAAGGGATTAAGCAATATGATGAAGGATTGACCATTCCGTTCGGTTCAAGATAAGGCTATTAGGCTAAAATTTATAAATTTTTTTTTCTAAATTCCACACTTAAACACAGAGATTACATTATTTGTAAAAAAAAATTGATAATTTGTTCTAACCATGGAGTGATGAAAGTGCCAACTCTGTCACAAGTCTATAATGTTTACATACATGTTTATAACAATGGAGATAAAACATAGTCGATCATTCAATTAGAATCACCCATATCTTAAACTTCAAACTTCATAATATATAGCCAAATGTTTCCTAAGTTCACCACTTCAGACAACCAAATTAAAGCACAATATAAAGTAGTAGTAAATCTAAGTTACGTTAAACTTCATTTTGATTTAAAAAAAGAAAGTAATCTAAGGAAGATTGAGGTAAAGCATCTCCTTAAATTCAAGTCTTCTTGTATCACTATAGAAAGTATGATGCTTATTAGGCCAATAAGTCAACCAAACGCAACCTTTCACCTCAAACTCCATCACTTTCCCACTAGCTCTTTTATCAACCTTCCACAAAACGTTTTGCCCATAACTATCTCCTGCAAACACCACTCCTCCTTGCTTCGTGAACGGCCTAAACGCGTTCGAGTACCGGTTCTTGAACCAAGCACGAGGGTTCATCATCGACACCTTCGATGGTTTAGAGGATGAAACTTCTCTTCCATCATCAAAGTCATGTAGAAACCAAGTGAGATTGGCGGTATAACCATGAACCCATTCGTCGAAAACCCATGGTTTCATGCTTTTTGTTTTGGTCTCGTTGGCTGAGACTTTGATTCCAAAGAATGTGTTTGGTGGATCTATTGTTGCTTCTATGCCTTTCCCTACTTCAAATGTTCTCAATGGATTTTCTGAGGATTTTTCTACGGATGCCATTAGGATGTTTGATTGAACCGTTGGTGTTAGTTGCAATGATATTCTTGATGGAAAATGTTTTTCTTCTAATCCCATGCCACGTTCTGAAAGAAGTGTCTCGTTCACAAGCCTAATTACGTCACACCTAATTATAGAAATATTAGTAATTTATTTATGTAGAAACAATAATATACCACAACTACCAAATTTTGTTTAAACTTGGCTTGAAAAAGTTATGTTTCTAATTTTCAATTGTTTATTCATAACTTTTACTTTATATGGAAAATATTTAAATTGAACACTCAAAACTCTAAATGATGACCCATATCGAATAAATGAGAATAGTGAATTCTCAATCATTCTTCAAAATTTATATCTTTTATGACAAATGTTTATTATACTTGGTTATTTGACATATCTCTAATTTTAAAAATTTGTTGAACAAAAATATTCAAATGTTAAAAAAAATAAGTAATAATTTATTTTTTTCATTTTTTTTTATTTTGTTTCTACTAATCCTTTATTAATCGTTTTTATTGTATCACCCCTTGTGATAATTAGCATTGACTCGATTCACTGTTTACATAAACAGTTTTGAGTTTAACCATTAGTTAAATACTAAGGTTGTGTATCAGGTTCTAATTAAGTTCATCATATGAGTTTAAATACGATACCTGACGTTGTCAATATTCACAGCAATATTAAACCACTTCTCATGAACGTTAATCCTGTGGTTGAATTGGATCACACCTTCAAGTTGATGATAGTTCAACGAGAAGAATAATCTCTCGTCGGTTAAAGCACTATTCACGCTCTCCGTTACCATTGCTATCACAGGACAATACATATGAACTTTCCACAAACCTTGAGTCGAAAAAGAATATGAAAACAAAGGAGAAGGTGACTTGATATGCTGACACGCTTTGATCTCGATGATCCAATTTGTTATCGCAAGATTGAGTGATCTCATCCATTGTTCTTCAAGGTTAGAGCCTAGCTGCACCATGAGCAACTTAGAACCCTGCCTTGACCTACAAGTAACGAGCTGATCTTTCACCGTTTTGAGACAAGTTGTTCGTAGGCCTGTGGGGGCCTCGTAGATGCATATGAGAAACACGAAAGTGAAGAACGCGAGGTTGAAAACGTCTTTGAGGTTTGAAGTGGTGGCTAGGCTTTGCATTTGGATTGAGCATGTAGTTCTTTTGACGTTATAGTTGAGAACTATGTCGACAAAACTCATCAATAGAGTAGAGATGACGTTTTCACTAGAGCCAATGATTCTGAGAGGTTTTGAGATAAAGAGAGATATAGGAATCTTGAAGTTTGCTACTATAGAGAAGGTGAATGTGTTTGGAGATTGAAAGCTACGAGAAAGAGAGAAATTTAAAGATGGGTGTGATGGATTTGGAGAGCAAATACACATGGACATTGAGTTTCTTTTCCATTGAGAAAAAGGAGGAAGGTTTTGAAGCCAAGCAAATGCATCAGGTGTGTCACAAGAAGCCATTGGAGCAATGATCTTGAAGATCTTGTTAAATGTGTGGTATAGATAATTAGAAGACTAGATTTATCATGCATATATAGATAGGAAAATCTTAATGAGTGCAAGGAAAGAAAAAGAATACAAAGATTCTCTCTTCTTTTTCAAAAGGTTAAGAATCTAATACAAAAGCATATGGGTTATTTTAGTTATAACAGAACATATAGAGTGTGTTAGAGCAACACGAATTGCCTCTTTTATAACATGTATAAATTTGATAATGATTAAGGGTTCTCAAAGTCATTGGATAACGTACAAGAAAGAAGGCTTAGATGCTAATTAGATGGTAGCTAGACCAATAAAAAGGATTATAAGTATTGCTGAGTTGATAAAGGTGAGGATTATGCTTTGTGCCTTGTGGGAATCAACTCGAATTTCTAGTATATATTCTTTGATTAGGCCGAAGAATATTGTTATTCGATACTCAATAATGTCTTATTCATCTTTATCTAGTTAGGTGCCAAATAAGAAATCCCAATAACTTGTATTAGCTAGTTACAACTTATAAAGTCTTTGAATTTTCAATTAGGGTTACTATTTTGCAATAATAATTTGCTATAACGCAATGTTTTAGAAAAAAAAATTGTATGTAAATGGTAAACATACTATAAAATTGATGAAATTAAAATAAATGTGATATATATGAATGGAATATAATAATAAATTCGTTTCAAACATTTTTTCCTCACAATTCTTGTAGAATGTTTTTTTTTTAATTTGTGAAAATAACCATTTCATTTTTAAATGGTATAATTTTCATTGAAATTCACATAATTTATTTTGTAAAATACCATAATCAAATTTCAGTATAGTTTGATGGATGAGTAATGTGGAAATAAAACATTTTTCTATAATGATTTCCTTTTAATATAGACTAGGTTGATGTTAAGTTTTATATTTTTATAAACTAATATATCATTTTCATTGTTTAAGTTATGTTCTATATATGATATCATATAATTAATTGAACTAGATTTTGACCCGCACAACCGTGCGGGTATTTTAATACGAAAAGATTTGAAATTATATCATAAAACTATAAATAAATAAGTATAATTTGATTCTGTATGCTATCCAATTTTATAATAATTTTTATGTGCCTTTTAATATTATTAATATAAAATTTATAAATTTGTATTTTTGTAACAGTTTTCAAAATAATATTATGTAACATTACTAATTTATATATTTTGTTATATTTCTAAATTTGAAATCTATGTAAAATTTAAATTAAGTTGGACCTACATAATTAGAGATGTCAAATGGACTTTTTGTCCATGGGCAGCCCAAGTCCAAACCCATTTGGACTAACCAAACAAAACCAACAAATAAATCTGTCCAATTGGGTTGAGCCCAATAAATACCAATTCCAATGGGCTAAAACCAGATGGACTCGGACTGTCCAATATAGCCCATATTATAAAAGCTCTAGGGTTTACGTTGAGATCAGCTTAGTCATCCTCCAGTGAATAGATGGATCCAGTTGTGCGTTTATCATCGTTGTTTAGCTTTATATAAGTTGTTTTTGGAATTGTGTGTTCAATGTATATGTTACTAGCTTATCTCTAAATCTCTTACTGCAGTTTTAACATGTTTAGGCTTTTGTTATCAGTGCAATTGTTCTTTCGGATTTGTGGTAGTAGTGTCTTATAGAGAGGCTGTAATGTCTTTCGGATTTGTGGTAGTAATGTCTTGGTTTTATTCATATGTTTTTTTTATAGGAGAGGCTGAGAAGATAAGAAGAAGATGACCATCAGAGATTCAGCTTTATTATGTTTCTTATGTATTTACTTATGCTTTGGATTATATAAACTTTGTTTGTAATGGTTTGAATTTTATGAAATTATCTATGCTTTGAATTTGTAAAACATATGAATTTTATTGTATGAAATTATCTATGTTTTGAATTTGTAAAACATGAATCTTAAGAGATTTGGGCTTTAGAAACAGAAAAATTATTTGGACATTGCGGAAGGCCCATTTGGAATGGTCCAATTTGGTCTGGACAATTTGGACTTGGTACAATTTGGGCTTAAAAATAATTATGTCCATTTGGTCTGTTGTGTCCATTTGGACATGCCCATTGGACATGGACAGCCCAATTGACATCTCTATACATAATACATAAACAAAATTTTGGGATATTGTTAAAAGTATTTTACATAATTTTTATTTTTTGTTTATAAATAAAAAATCAATTAAAACTTTAATTATATTTTATGATAATTAAAATTTTAATCAAATAGTTTTTGAAACTATATCTTGAAAAAGATTCTAAAAGATTTTTTAAAGATTTTGTTAGAATTTTCTTAAAACTATTTATTTGTATTTCAAACAAAAATTAAAGATATGAGAAGATATTATAATGTTATGTAAAATTTTATAAAACTCTAAAGATGGTCTAAACTAAAATATCACACATGAAGTGAATCATGACTTCTCTTTTAATATAATAGATATTTTTAAGATATATACATCAGAACTGAATCTGAATCAAATAAGATAATATTATTATTTTTGATTATTTGTTTTTTTAGTTTGGATTTAAATACCATATTAAATTGGTTAATATCTGTATTTTGGTACAAATATACAAATATATTTTGGATACATTATTTGTAGAATATTTTAAATTTTTCATATATCAAAACCGAATCTATACAAAATTCATACTCATGCAAAACAATGAATGAAGTGATTACAATAAGGGAAAATTGCATAACTACCATTTTTGTGATACCACAATTCAATTTTACCACAACTCAAGGGACATTTTCATAAATACACAATTCATTAATGACAAGATGACAATACTACTCTTCCCTAACTTACGTTCTATTTTGTTTCTCTCTGTAGATCCGCCGCCTCTCTCTCACAAAGGTGCGACGAAGAAGATAACAGAGAATCAATGTCGGTGACGCGTAAAATGAAGTGATGGTTTAGTAAAGATAATAAATGAAGTGATTATTTAGAAACAAAATAAATGAAGTGATTATTTAGAAACAAAATAAATGAATTGGATAAAATTAGTTAAATATAGAAATTTTTTTTAAAATAAATTACTTAGAAATAAGCAAGTATTGTTTTATTCTAGATTGTTTAATTTTGACAAAAATATATTTAAAAGCCCATAATACTTCCAATGTGTTCTTTTAACGTAACTTAATGGGCTGAACCAACATTATTGGCCCATAAACTTAAGGCCTTATCCCAAAAATATCTAACTCCCTTAACGCGGTTTCGCGCAACTTCAGTCTCTCTCCACTAAAATCAAAAACCTCCACACTCTCTCTCTCTCAACCCAAATCCGCCGCACACACACACACATTCACCGTAACCGACACCACCAATGTCTTCTCCACCGACTCTCCCCATCACCAACCAACAAGCCAATCAACCCCCGCAACCACCAATCAACACCCACGCCTTCCGCACATTCCTCTCCCGCCTCTCCTCCTCCCTCCGCGACTCCCTCTCCCAACGCCGCCCCTGGCTCGAACTCGTAGATCGAACCTCCTTCGCCAGACCCGACTCTCTAACCGACTCCATCTCCCGGATCCGCAAGAATCTCGCCTACTTCAAGGTTAACTACGCCGCGATCGTCTCCCTCGTCCTCGCCTTCTCGCTCCTCTCGCATCCCTTCTCGCTCCTCGTCCTCCTCTCCCTCCTCGGCGCGTGGATGTTTCTGTATCTGTTCAGATCTTCGGATCAGCCGCTGGTGGTGTTCGGGCGCGGGTTCTCGGATCGGGAGACGTTGCTGGGGCTCGTGGTGGCGACGGTTGTGGTTGTGTTTATGACGAGTGTTGGATCTTTGTTGACTTCGGCGTTGACTGTGGGTGTTGCGGTTGTTTGTTTGCACGGTGCGTTTAGGGTTCCTGATGATTTGTTTTTGGATGAGCAGGAGCCTGCTAATGCGGGACTGCTCTCTTTTATTGGTAACTCATCCGCTGCTGCTGCTGCTAGTTCTGCTGCTGCTTCCGTTGTCGCGGGACGTGTTTGAGAATTGGTGAATTCATTTTGAGTATAGATTCGGTATATCAAAGCTGTGGAAGATTTTAAGATCTAAAAGATGTGTTTGTTCAGTTTGTATTCTTGAGTTTGGTTACAGTTCCGAAACTTGGAGCTGATGTGAGATTACGTTTACTTTTAAATCAGGTTTATATACTCTTTTGAATTTAGGAGGTTTTTGACTGATGGAGTTAGATCTTAGTGATAATATATTAGATTTGATGATTTAGTGAGAGAATGTGAGCTTGTAGATTCGATAATTGCTTGCTGCATAACATTGTGTGTACTCGTACACATTGTTAGGTGATCGATTGTGTGTAGATTGTCTATTACTCTTATCATCGTCTGTGTCCTGGTGTAAATTTCACCCTCCTTAGAGTGTGGGCTGAGACTGTTGGTAGTAGCCACTCTGCACTGAATCTGAATCTCATAATAGTATATGGAATTAGAAATCTCAAACTCACACACTCCTTAGAATGTCATGCTCTAAATATGTTGACGGCTCTTGCTCTAATACTCACTTGCCATAATCGATCAACATCACTAAAGTTACTTGATTTTGATCGAATTACGAAGACAAAATTGAAAGCTCATTCCTGTGAAAGTTGACTGACTAGTGACTGTTGTATCACGAAGTTTAAAACGAAATCAAGCAGAAAAATTAAGTAGTAAATCGTAATTTTTTACGTCAATGATTTGGGTTTGTATATACGAGTCATATCATGTTAACATGTTTTGTGAAGTAGGTTGGGTAATGGGCCAATGGCATGTATGAACGGAACAAATTAGTAGTAAACCTGATTCAGACCAAATCTTGAAATACATAAAGCCTCACGTTTAGTTTGGGTTCAGTCTACAAATTATCGCTCACCAACAAACAAATTGAAAATCCGAATAGTTTTTGGTGACCTGAACTGTCATTTCTTTTTTTGGGGTCAAAGTTACTGAGTTGTTTCTTCCTTAGATAATCTTGTAGGTGACCTGCTTATAATTTTCCATTACACGAGATATGTTAATCGTGGAATGAGTTTTTGTCTTTTGAAATCTTTTCCCAAGATTCTAATTATTAGTGACTTGTGAGATAAAAACTTAGGTGTTGACCAAAAAATAGGTTTTTCTTAAACTTTTTTTTTTTTTGTAAAGAATATTATACCACTTGTAACAAGAGGTTAGACAATTCGAACCAACCCAAACAATATGAACCTAGTTAGGATTCGTACCCACTTTTGACTAATGAAATTATGATTTCAAGGAACCAGTTTTTTTCGCCATAAATATAATATAGTCAAGAATTTTCAGTGTTTATGCTATCATCATTTATCAAATAAAGTTTTCTTTCAGAGAGAAGTCAGCATGATAGTTTAAAGAAATATTTTCTTAACTTCTCAGATAATATTGTGAAAGATGATGTTTTGTATATTAACAAAAAAATGTTAATAACAAGTGATATAAATCGGAGAAACACCAAATCCAGACAAGTAAAGTGAGTTGACTTGGAATTTAATTGGAGATGCGGGGTCGATTTAACTTTGTTACTACATGTAATGTCATATTCAGATATTAGCGACTATGGATTAAGATATTAAGATAATCTTTAATCTATGGGGTGTTTATTTTAATTTTTATTTTTTAAAAATTTTGTCTGTCTAAAAAAAAAAATTAAAATAACGAATCAATCGCGAACTGTGACATGTCAGTGAGGCCCACGAACAGTGCAAACAACCCATCTAAAACAATGTTTATTTAGATATTTTAAACCGCAGTTTTATGAGTTTTTTTATGGGATCTACCTTAAACAGGTGCATATTGATAATGCTCTGAGGAAGACGATGACACTAACTAACTCCACCAAACACTATTACTAATCTCATGTTCACCAGTCAATGTCTCCAATATTCTTCTCATATACCTCTTTCTTCTAATATGATGTTTACTTTTTTCCATTTTTGTTACTTTGCGAATTGTTATAGTCCAAGATTCTACGTAAATACACACACGGCTATGACTATTCAGCTTCAAGTAGTATTTAAATCTTTCAAGACAAAAGCTATCACAAAAATAATAAAAATTATTGAAAATATGTTGAATTCGTTGTTTTTTCTTTGGCGTAGGATTTATTAATTCGAAATCTAGTCTTACAATTCATGAAACTACCCTGTGTGTTTTGCATATGTCAAAACATCGAAATAATCAAACAATTCTCTTAATTCATCATCCTTTTCTAGAAGATTACAATTTAGAACAGAGGATGGAACAAAGTTAAAATTGAGCAAGCTGGATTTAATTTGTTAAAGAAAATGAATTACTGTTAATATATAATATAGAGGTCGAAACAAATGGTGTATTAGGCAGTTAGACTAATCATCGTGTTTACCTCCAAACATTTTTTACCTTTTTAACATTAACAAACAATAATAATTTTTACGTAAGCTTCAAGATAATCGTCTGGTTTCAAACAAGAATTTTTTTTTTTTTTGCTTTATAATGGTAATTATATAAGTCTTTAATGAAATGATGTTACGGTTTAACCCATAATATAAGGCTTTGTATATTTTTTTTGATATATAGTTGAGTGTATCATGATATAAATTGAATGTTTATAAAATTTCCCAAACTTTAATCAACTTTTTGAATTTGCACAAACAATCTTTTTAATTTTTGATTTGATATGTAAATATTTACTCGGTTCAATCAGCTAGCAGTTGTATTACTGTACTGTATTTTGTAAAATATTTAAATTCGTTGAGAATGGAATTTGAAATTATAAACAGAAGGTATAGTTCTGGCTTGGAAATGCAATTGACTCGTCTTTGTTTAGGTATTATACTGATGAATGTAGGTGACCACATAAAGATAAAGTAATGATATTTCTAAATTCTATCTGGACACATTTTCCTTCTTTGATGTAACATAATATATTGGTATACATATGTAAGTTAATTGTATAAATGAATTTGAAATCGATTTTCAATTTCACAACGTATTAAGATCCCAAAACCAATAATGTTATATGAATTTCTCATCCAATCCTGAAACCGAAAGATCTAGACTGGATAACCAATCTATATCAAGATCCAATTAATGACAAAAGACTGCAGCAATTATTAATTAGCCAAAGTGACCCATAAGCTGAATCACTACCAGTTTTAGAAAGAACACATGCAAACCCCTACGTAGTAGGAGTTAATTAGATAAGGCCAATTTTGAAATTGTCCAGTTCCGCTGAATATATATACAAATTAATTCAATTACAATAGGACTATCTATTGGTGCATGCAAGTTAATTACATGAGCCAAATGAATTTTGATCTTTAGATAGAGTTCACAACATTGCGTACTTGTTGGCAACCTGTTGTACACATCTACATATATTTTGATCCGTTTAATGTCTCCAGAATATTTTTTTTTTTAATATAATTCAGTTGTACTATGTTTATGTCATTATGGTATATTACATCCAAAGTCAATAGAAAAAGCGTGTTAACCAAGAATTTAAGAGACGTAATCACCTTTTCGTTTTTTGTTTAACTCGGTCATCATTTTGTTCTTCTAGGCCCCAGTGGGTGCAACTACGCTTTCTAGTGTTGAATCAAGTTCTGGCCTCTTCAATATCAAAACCTAATTCTCCAACCGCATAAACAACATTTACAATTCAATTGATCTACCCAAATAATAATAATAAACTGGAGAAACTGTCCACCAAGTTTAAAAACGTATTGTCTTTGTCTCCCTATATAACTCGATACTGATTCCCATCACAACACATTCTCTCTTCTTCCATACACTTCATATCTAAACTCTCTGGCTGTAACAGAATCTTATCAATGGAGATCATCAAGAGCTTCCCCTGTTTCATCTCTTTTGCAGTCCTACTTCTCTTTAGTCCCATGGCAGAAGCCAACAAAGCACACCACCACGAGTTCATCGTAGGATCGCAGTTCAATTCTTGAAACGTTTTAAAAAACTGTTAATGAGATGTATGCTTATTACATTTATCAATATGCAGATACAAGCAACGAAAGTGAAGAGACTATGTGAAACACACAACAGCATTACGGTCAACGGGATGTTCCCCGGTCCACAACTTGTAATCAATAACGGTGACACTCTCATTGTCAAAGTCATTAACCGGGCTCGGTACAACGTAACAATCCACTGGTAAAAAAAATTCGAATAAACCAAATCACGTACCGTTATCAATGCATTGTTGGTTTACTAATACTGAAACGTGTGGTTACAGGCACGGTGTGAGACAAATGCGAACCGGTTGGGCTGACGGACCGGAATTTGTTACTCAATGTCCAATCAGACCGGGATCAAGCTATACGTACCGGTTTACAATTCAAGGACAAGAAGGTACACTTTGGTGGCATGCTCATAGTTCTTGGCTCAGAGCCACTGTCTACGGTTCACTCCTCGTCCTTCCTCCAGCTGGTTCGTCTTACCCATTCCCAACCCCTCACCTCAACGTTCCACTCCTTCTCGGTAATAATTTATAATCAATTTATTACAATTTGTTAATAATATTACTTGATTTTGACTCTCATATATAAATGATTTAAAATTTGGAAATTATATATGGTTAAGGTGAATGGTGGGACGCAAACCCGGTTGATGTGTTGAGAGAATCCATACGAACCGGAGCTGCTCCAAATATCTCTGACGCTTACACCATCAATGGTCAACCCGGGGATCTCTATAAATGCTCTTCTCAAGGTTTTACTCTAATTTTTTTTTTGGCTATTGCAAATTTTATTTTACTTTTTTTACGCCAAATTAATTTTAACTATGTGGATGATTAAAGAAAAGAAAAAAAATGGTTTAAGCAAATTCATACACTATTTTCTTTTGATTTCTTTCCCATTTTTCCAACTGTCATAAATGAATTTGGTGAATACATTTTCAAATAATATTTTGTAGGGAAAAAAACAAAAGCATCACCCCAAAGACCCAAATAAGTACTACTATTAAAGTAACATTTTATAATTTTTTTCATGCAGATACGACAATAGTACCCATAAATGTTGGTGAGACCATACTACTACGAGTAATAAACTCCGCACTAAACCAACCGCTATTTTTCACGGTGGCAAACCACAAGCTCACGGTGGTCGGAGCTGACGCGTCATACCTAAAACCCTTCACCACCAACGTCATTGTTCTCGGCCCCGGCCAAACAACCGACGTCCTCATAACCGGTGACCAACCACCAAACCGCTATTACATGGCCGCAAGAGCTTACCAAAGCGCACAAAACGCACCTTTTGGCAACACAACAACAACCGCAATCCTCCAATACAAATCCGCCCCTTGCTGCATCGGTGGAACCAATAAGGGTATTTCCGTCAAACCAATCATGCCTCTACTCCCTGCCTACAACGACACAAACACAGTCACACGTTTCAGCCAAAGCTTCAGATCACTAAGAAAAGCCGAGGTTCCGACAGAACTCGACGAGAATCTCTTTATAACCATCGGACTTGGTCTCAACAATTGTCCTAAAAATTTTAGGTCAAGAAGATGTCAAGGTCCTAACGGTACACGCTTCACTGCTTCAATGAACAATGTTTCTTTTGCTCTCCCTAGTAACTACTCTCTCCTTCAAGCTCACCACCATAGCATTCCCGGAGTCTTTACAACAGATTTTCCGGTGAAGCCACCGGTGAAATTTGATTACACTGGTAGCAATATAAGTCGGTCTTTGTATCAACCTGATAGAGGGACCAAGCTGTACAAGCTCAAGTATGGGTCTAGGGTTCAGATTGTTCTTCAGGATACTGGTATAGTAACTCCAGAGAACCATCCTATTCATCTGCATGGTTACGATTTCTACATTGTTGCCGAGGGTTTTGGTAACTTCAATCCCAAGAAAGATACCGTGAAATTCAATCTTGAAGATCCGCCTCTTAGAAACACCGTTGGTGTACCTGTTAATGGTTGGGCCGTCATTAGATTTGTTGCAGATAACCCTGGTAAATTAACATTTAATTTACAAAAAAAAAATCATTTAATTTAATTGATCAACGTGATTAATGAAACTAATTGTGTGTACTAATGATTGAAATCAGGGGTTTGGATAATGCATTGTCATCTAGATGCACATATATCTTGGGGATTAGCCATGGCTTTCTTGGTTGAGAACGGGAAAGGACTATTAGAGACAATGGAGGAGCCTCCGGCTGATTTGCCCGTATGCTAGGAGCTCAAGATTCAAAAACATAATAGTTTTCATTTTCATATTCAATAGTTTTGTTTTTGGTTTTTGGTTATAGAGATACTTGGTATACTCCTGAGTTGGACTACAATTGATCCCCTCAGGTTTATTTTTCTCGATTGTTGATGTATTCTTTTGACATTGTAGTACCATATCAGTGTTGAGTATCATGAAAGTTGAATTTTGTTTTAATTGACTCATTCATTCTATCTTTCGAAATCTTGTGCTTGACCAAGGAATGAACTTTTGTGCTCAATGGTTGTTGAGCTAAAATTCTGTTCGAAAAGCCATGGAAATTAAGTGATCATAAACAAAAGACTTTTTGGGCTAGCCTGAATCGAGATGAATGCTGAATCAAATCGAGGGTTCAACCACATGATGAATATTGAAATGTTCTAAAAGAAGAGAAAAACTTGGCTAGCCTGAATCGATTTTCTTTAAATTTGGCTTTTTGATCAGATGTCACATATTTTTGTTGATATTTACTTACTATTATTCTTTTACGTAACATTATATATATATTCTCAAATAAAACATTTTATATTTGAAACGTGAGATGAGATATAGATTAATATAATTGTGTTTATGATCTAATTGAATCAACTATATATATGTGTATCGATTGGAAAACGAAATTAACTTGAAAAGTTAACTGAAATAAAAGTAGAATAAGGAAAAAGTAGCATGAAATTCCAAGTTGTTAGTTGAGCTGAAAAGTTGGAGGGGGAAGTGAATTCCGACGCGGATGAATCATAACTTCGACATTACAAGAATATACCAACATGAACATAATAAGTCTAAGATTACATAAGCAATGAGGTGAAGAAAACAAGTATACATAAAATATATTACATATATGATATATCTGTTGAATATACAAAAGAAGCAAATTGGCTGTTTGAAAGCGCAAATGGGACATTATCTCCTACTTCTATACTATTAAATGATATTTTTTTTTTAATTCTCATTTGGTCTTCAAAATCGTTTTTCTTGCCAAATCTTGAAGATTTTTTTAAGCCTGTTGAAAAATAAAGAAAACAAGTTGGCAAACTGTTAAATTAACTATCAAAACAATAGGTGTGTATGGGATTTGGCTATTGCTCACTCACAATTTTTCTTTGACAATGGTAGTCTTCTGCATAAGAATGAGATGCAACTCATTTGGACAATTTCCCATTTTAATAATTTCTCAGCTACATTATTTTTGTTATTTTGTATATCACGTTGTAAGGTGATTCAACTCCTCATCGAAGTTGAGTTTTTCTTTGCATTGTTGTTATCTGAACACTAGTTGAAATTTCATTAAATTGAAAACTGTAAGTGCATTTTTTCTAATGATAGTATAATTCTAATTGGAGAATTATTTTCAACAAGTTTAGTTCCAATTTTTTTCGACCGAGTCTTTCATTCATCATACTACAAGTACGTCTTCACAAAAATAATATCAAAATGATTGGAATCTCCTTTTCATAATGCTAGAGGAGAATGCTTTTGCTTGGAACAGGCAGTTCTGTCAAATAGATGAACACATTTATTCAGTTTGTGCTGAATATACATTGCACAAGATGTATATTACGATAAATCCAATGATTCTTCAAGATTCATCTGACGTATCAAAGTTTCAAAAAAAAAGATTCATCTGACGCATTAATTTGAGTCTGACTGTCGGTACAACCCAAACTTCTCTGCTTTATGCCTTTATTTCAACACTAGATCATCATTACACCATCCCCACTCTCGGTCTAAACAAAGAAACATTTGATTTGTACCATCATGTAATTTATGAAGAACAGACAAGCAAAGAGGGAAAACTAGAATTTATTTATTTATTTTCTTAATACGGCTAGTGTGAGAGATTGATTTTCATGGATGTAAATACAGAGCGGTATAATTCGCCAGAATCTTCAAAAAATAAAATTTACATTTTCCACGTCATCTGATCTATGATTTATTGAATGATATGTTTATTTTGGGAAAATGAGTTAGTGAATATGCAAGTGTTACCTAACCCGGAAGCTTACAAGATGAGCAATCTTTACATCGAGGACTGTACAAGAAAACTACAAATTGTAAACATTTTCTTCTTATTTTATAAAATTTTGGATTCAGTAAGTAGTTCAAATTGCTCGCTTATTCGTATTGATCTAACAACTAGGAGTAGTTGGGAACATGTATAGTTGTATATGTCCAATTGCTGGAAGTGCATTAAGTAACCCTTTATTATTTTCCAAATTGTGTGTTTGTTATTATGCCCACCACTCAAATTCAAGAGTCCAATATATATTACATTTGATATGATATATACGTATGTGGATGGAAACACACCAAAGAAATATTTTGTAACTCGAAAATTTTCCTGACTTTAGGTTGGTTACTTTTAACAACTATTTAGTTGATTTCTATCTAACTCGAAAATATTCTGTTATTTTCTTTGATGAAAAGGAATTTGATTATGACTTTCTTAGTACTATCAAATCACTCAAGTTGATACCAAGATGAGAAAAGATCATTGTGATGGACCCAGGACATGCTACTTTCACCAACTTTGAATATTCAAAGTGCACTGGTTATCTTTTGGCCTGCAGGAAAAAAATTTACCGGTACAGTTAGAAGGTTCTATTGATATCCTAGATATACCAAGATATCTTATATTCGTACCAAAAATATGTAGAGCTAAACCAACTCGACCTATAGTGATCATGTTCTTGTGTTTAATATCCGGATAATTAAGTTTCCTCGGTTCTAATACTTCTAAATTGTAAGTGCAAAGATGACACCACAATATAGTACTGTAGAAGATAAACCAAGAGACAAAATAGATACAAGCAAACACTATGCTTTATTAGAAATCATCTTTAAACAATCTATTACAAGATCTGCTTATCAGCTTTACACAGCATATTAACACCCTAACAGCTGCTACTGAAAGATTCCTAATCTACCCAAACTTGTCTCTCCATCGTCAGTACCTCAGCAACTGCTTCGGCACGACCCAAGAACACCCTAAGAGATTTTCACCCTTCCTCTATAATAAAAGCCCCAAGTGTCTTATGGAATACACACGACTCCATAGCTCTTTTATAGTGATCTCCACGTTCCTGAAACCCTAGTCTCCAAGGCAACATGGATATATGGACAACTTCCATATTAATAAGTACACTTTCTTTTTCTTAGATTTGTACTTATTCCTCAAGGCATAAACTTGCTCCTCAAGTTTATCTTTTGCCTTTTCTTCACGGTATAAACTTGTTCCTCAAGTTTATCCCACGCCAGCTCAGCATCTTGCATCCACATGGTCTCTACCACTCCGCATGCCTCCTGGTTCACTCTCTGACACACGCTGCATCAGCAACTACTTCAACGAGTACGTCAAGACATAAACCTTAGTTTATCCTTCTCCATCTCAGCATATCTTGCATCCACATGGTATCCCACCACTCCGCATACCTTATGTAGTAACGACTAATGCCTCCAGCATCAGTGATTTCGTCGCCTAGTTAGTCACGGAAGACCATTGATATCTACAAGCTCCACTTGCATCTTCATAAATTTCATTTGCAAGCATTCTTTTTGCTACTTGTGAGAAGTAGGCTTAGATGAGATGCTGATATTGGTAAAAAAAATTACAAAATTACTTTTAAATCTGGTATTAAAATTTGTAATAACGTTATGGAATTTCTTACATGCATATGCGCATTCCTTGTGATGATGACAAGTAGTCAAGTACTAAGTATTAATGAACTTGGTTGATAACCAAGTAAAAACAAAATTCAAATAACAACCGGGTCGGTCCTTTATATACAATGAGAGATAATTTCTTTCTTCTGTAAAAAAAAAAAATACAAACTCCAAACAAATACCAAGTGGACAACCGACGAACCCACACAAGCCAACCTCTCTATTTCTTCATCCGGCTATTGTCCACATACTTGCATTATTTATATTTTCTAAACCCTCCTTCTTATCCCTATTTATATATTGAAATATCTCATTACAACATCTCATAGAACCTCACGAAACAAACCATTCTCTCTTTTTTCTTTTTAAGAGAGACAGAAAATACAAAAAAATGCCAACGTCGGTACAGTTTCATCAAAGATCTTCCTCCGCTACAGAAACAGCCAACAACCACCACAAACAACTTCAGAAAGTGAGCCTCACGAGAGGCATGCCTGATGTACCTGAGCACGTGGAGATTCTCCACACGCACGTGGTTGGTCCTTCTCAGTGCTTCTCCGTCGTGGTGCAAGACGTGGATGCTACTGTTTCCGCCGTATGGTCTATCCTCAGCCGCTTTGAATACCCTCAAGCGTACAAACACTTCCTTAGGAGCTGTCACGTGGCTGTTGGAGACGGCCGAGAGGTTGGGTCCGTGAGAGAGGTCCGTGTTGTCTCTGGTCTCCCCGCTGCGTTCAGCTTAGAGAGGCTAGAGATAATGGACGATGATCGCCATGTCATCAGTTTCAGAGTTGTTGGTGGGGTTCACAGGCTTCAGAACTACAGGTCGGTGACGACGGTGCACGAGTGTTCATCGTCGGAGGATGGTAAAAAGAGGGCACGTGTCGTGGAGTCATACGTCGTTGACGTACCGGAAGGTAACGATAAGGAAGAGACTTGCAGCTTTGCAGATACTATTGTACGTTGCAACTTGCAATCGTTGGCTAAACTCGCAGAGAAATTATCGTAATTACATTTGTTTTTATTTATTTTATTTTCTATTTTCTTTATTTCAATTTTTCTTTTTAGATTTCTAGAGGTGGGTTTGAGTTCTAGATTATTTAACTTACTATAGTTGGGGAGTTTTCGAAACTACAAAATAGTGGTTTTGGTTTTTCGAAGTTATGGTTTAGGGTTTGTTAAATGTTCGTATACTTTAGTTTACCCTTAATGCCATTTCTTCTTGTTGAACTCTTTTGTATAGTCTCTTGTATCTTTATAATAAACAAAACACTGATTGTTTAGGTTTTTTTTTTTAATTGATTGTTTAGTTTTTTTTCTTAATAATTTTCTTGCCCAGTTACTTTAAATATTATTCTTTCTTAATAATCTAAAATGTAGCGATTCAGCTTATGAGTATTGTTTCGATATTTCCGAGATTGTGATCTCTAGTTTGAGTCTGATAATTTCAACATACGCAATAATGTATCACCAACAATTTGATTAAGATTATCACTGGCATATTTACTAATATACATATATACTATATAAAGAGATCTCAAATTTGTGTGGGCAATCAGAAAATACATGTGCTGCTTCATATGATCCGTTTCGTTTATCTTAAGAGAGAAATTAAGTATAACTATGTAATGTAAGTATGTAACCATACAGTTTGCATTCTCTTAAAATCTACAAACAATATCTATTTTTATATATAGTTTCTTCGTTTATGTAATTAAAGTACTGGTCTTCAGTTATATATCATCAGAGCGTTCTGTCCTGGAGGGAGTGAACGATTCATGATAAACTCGAACCAGTGTGTAATAATGCTGAATTTTTCTGTATATATTACAAAAGTTTGGCTATCGTATATATATAGACTAGTACTCCAAAATAAATGGCGATAATTAATATTATTTTCTCCTAATTTTATAACTTAAAAATTTCAAAAAATTTGTCATTTATCAACAAACTTTCCATAAATACATAAGGTTTTGTTTTTATCCACCAAAACTAATCCTACTTTTATTCATCAAAGTGATAAAAATTTCTCGATCTTTTTCTTTTTGGAATGCGTGAACCGTTACAATATTTCGAATGCCAAAATTATTACACTCTTCTGGGGTTTTCCTTGTCCTATATACTATTTCATGGAATAAAGCGTAAGAAACATAAAAAATACCAGTTAAAAGAGAAAAAAACCTATAATATAATCTCCTTGTTTGACACAAAGAATCCAATGAACATTTCAAAGTTTCCAAAAGCAATCTGAGAAGTTACTTTGTAATTAACTAGTACGTTTCTGAGACTTGTGAAACCAAATTCAACATTGAATACCTATATAGAAAGTATATGATCGTACGTAAAACTCAAGTTGGGTGTAACAAAATCCAACTTGTTATAGAAAAAAACAAAGCCATGCAAGTTGCAAGGAAAAAATCAATAAATGTTGCTACTATCTTTAACACCTTTTAATTGTATTTCATAAATAAATTAATGATAAAATAAGAAACAAATTGATTATTAATGTATATTATCATAATGAGTACGAAATATAAGTAAAAATTGTCGTGGAAGGAAAGAATTACAAGTTGAGGTGCAAGTTGGCAAGGAGGCCTATTAATGTTTTTCCTCTTTTGGTTGTTTGTAAATGACATTCAAAATCAAACCCACCTACCTCTCTTGTTTTGTTCGTGACTTCCATATTTTGTATCATTATTTACTTATAACTTTCACAGTTTCATAAACCTACAAGGTTTCATTATCTTATTATTTAACTTTTTTTTTTTTTTTTGAACACAAACTTACTTTCATTGATTCACCTTGAAGAACTACAATAACATGAGGGAATTAGACATCCTCTTGGAAAACAAACATAAGCTACAATAGCAAATAAGATTAAACAGGATAATTCTTCATCGGAAGATGACAGCGAAATCAAGATAAGGCTTGAATGCGTCGAGGAAGCATGTACGACAAGGTCGGACCGCTGAGATTTAGTCACCTTATGTTGTGACGTTGAAAACAAACTCTCACCAACAAGAAGAACCAAAGTAGTCTTGATTGCACTTTCTGGTCCCGTATAGGGTGGCAAACCGGTGAGTAAGTTGAAACAAACGCTCGATAGTAAACCCGAGGAATCATCTCTTTTCACAGAAAAGAGGCATGGTAATAAAATTCTCTCCTTTGTAGAAGAGAATGATGGTACCGATAACAAAGTCGATGAACCCACCGAACAATTCATCCTATACGAATGATATAACAATACACGCATAATATAGATTCCAAGGAATCCCTCAGAAATCGTTAAACTAGTCAAAGTAATCAAACCCATGGTTTGTTGGCTCTCGTTGTGACAAGCACTGGGTATTGATTGACTAAGCAACAAGTTTCTTTCTTCATTAGTTGTAATAGGCCAGGCCCACAAACAATTGAATTTCGGCCCATTATCAACCAGCCTGGCTGGAGAAACCCTAGATCCGGGATGGGAGGCGGAGCTGGAACGGAGGACATCGGTGGCGCAAGATGGAGGAGAGGAGGCCTTGGTGAACGGAATGTTGGGGGTTGAGCAGCCGCCTAGAAGAGAAACGGAACCCCGTTTATATCTCGAAGATGATGCACTGCGGCGGCCTAAGGTGCTCTTTATGGCTGAGGTTTGAGCTTTATCCGAGCGTAGCTCAGATACGGACAATCCCACGGAGGTCCTCTCAGATCTGGAGCGCATGTGAAGGACGAACTCAGAGTAGGGAAGGAGGTGAAGAGAGACGCCACATAGAGAGAGCCATCCCTTTTGTGGGTCGTGGTGGGAAAAGATGGTCCTTGTACAGATTTTCCGGGAGACCCCGATGACGGATGCAGTTCCGATGGTCTTAAAAACCTGAGCAGAGACCACGAAGGTCTTCTCCAGTTTCGAAAACACCAGATCCATAGAAACTGATTGAGTAAGTGCGAAGCGGAAAACAAGACGAGAGCTTTGACTTGGAACGAGAGAAACCATAAGGAAAATGTAACAGATCTCCCGACGCCGGCGGCCAGAGGCCTTACCGGCGTCAAGAAGCAGTGGCGGCGGTGTTGTCTCGATTCTTGAACCAGAGAGAAAACTAGGGCGAACTTTTTTTTGGACTTTTTTTAATTAAAAATGACTTTTAATATCTTATTATTTAACTTAATACAATAAATTTATGTACATATATATTCCGTGTATATATAATAAGAATGTAAATTGTAAAACATATACAAAGATGCATAAAAGATTGTGATAACTTAGATAGCTGTGATCTCAAATATGAAATCCATTCTTTTAAAAAGCTACGTACATGCATAAAAGTGGTGATGACGTACATAGCTGTCATCTCTAATATAAACCGATTATTTTAAAAAAGCAACGTGTAGATAGTTCTAGCTAACTCTCTAAAATAATAACCAAACTTTAAATCAAAATGTAACTATATCTTTAGTCATATCCGATTTAGCTAAATATGAGTGTCTGAAAAAGGCAACCCAAATTTAATAAACCTAGCCACCGCTTAATTTCACTGTGGATATACATTTTTAACGTATGTTTTACGCTTCGAATGCAATGCGACTTAGGTTTAAAAGCATCCCGGTGCGAGACAGCAAGAGTGATGTAACGTAGAAAAAAAACAAAGTTGTCTTCTAATTCAAGAACCCCAACGAGTCAATACCCTTTTGTCTCTTACAACCACAGCAACTCAATAAAAATTCAATGACTACATTTTACAATTTATCGACCAAAAACAAGAAAGTATCGTTGTTCCAAGGCAGAACATGTGTTTCTTGCTTCTCAAGGATAGAAAAGTTTAGCAAAGAGAAGCTCATTCCAAGTATCTTGAAGGCCAGGCAAGCACCAGTGCACACAATCCGCATAGCTCGTCGGATTCGCTATCTGCTCCGACGTAAGTGGACTCCACTGCTTCTTGTATATCGAAGTGTGCGCATCTTTCCTATAGTTCGACATCTGCGTTATGTTCAGGAACGTTATCGGTGTTTTCGATCTCCCAAACACATCTCCAATCACTTTCATTATGCTTTTCCGACAGTCTGATCCCCAGTAGTTTGGATCTTCTATGAGCGTTGTCTGATTATAGCAGTTTTGTCCCGGTTCAGCTCCCCAATCTATGCCCCTGAAGTGATCATAAAACCAAAACAAAAGAAAATCAACGAAAAAACCTAACCAATTGGTTTCTTGTTACGAAAGAAACAATAATTTTGATAATTTAGTAAATATAATTAAGCAGTTCGTTTAGTTTATAGCTAAACATATTGTAACAAAGATGGAATATCAGTATTTGGTTTCTATTAAATGCGCTAATTATCTCTATAAAAATCGTCAAAGTTACTAACTTGGCATGAGTTGGTGACATGCTTGTGAAGAAAACCCTAGTTTTCTTGCGATCCATATTGTTCTTCACCCATCTCAGCATACTCTTCATCCCCATCCTATACGCATCTTCAGTTGAAACCTCTGTGATAACCTTCTCTTTATCTTCAAATGATCCTTGCCTATATATATATATACACAAACCAACATCAGAAGCCATTCAAAGAGGATCATATAGTAATATGAGTTTGTTGTGATAATAAAAATGGTTACAATATTTTCATCTTCAAGCCAGTCATCCACCATAGATAAGTATTGAAAACAACTATATCAACGCCTTTCCAATGACGACCATGTTTGTTGATTGACCCTTTCCTCACAACCCTATCTGATACTCTATGAACAATTGCATCATCTGAGTTCGATTCTAGAAGAAACGGTGCCCAGTAGAACTCTATCGTCGCGTTATACTCCTGCAGAAAGAGAGAATAAACCCTAAACTAGGTCAAAAAAATATTTCCACATATAGAATAAACCCTAGTTTAAGTAGTTGGATGTACCTTGGCAGTGAAGACAGTGAGTGAACCAGAAGTTTTAATGGATCTTTGATCATTAGGGATAACACGATGAAGAAGACAGATCATTGATACAAACATTCCACGGTTTAACGAGTCTCCTACGTACATCATCCTCTTCCCTCTCAATGTTTCCAACATTAGCGTGGCGTTGAACCTACGAAACAGAGGAAACAGAGGTCAAAACAGAGAAAACAGAGGAAACAGAAGTGATAGAGAGGGAAAGAGCTTACGAGGGAAGGTCGCAGTGATTAGGTTGCCACCGCCAGAACTGGTAATCTTTGTCGGGACGGCCGCGTTCTTGACACGTAAGCTGAGGTTGAATGTAAGGACACTCCCATTCCTCGTACTGTGGTCGGGAAACTTCATCTCTCACCCATTTCCCACTGAATACGTCGCAGTTTTCCTCTGTTTTGCCTATGGCAAACGCAAGCTTCTCTGGTTTCTTGTTACTAGGTTTTGGAGAAGGTTGGAGGTTAAAAGTGGGCTCAAGCTGGCCAAAGATGCACATGAAGTCTTCACCATAGAGAACACAGACGAAGAGGATGAAGGCTAAGAGTGTGAAGAGGTAAGGAGAGAGACGAGTTTTTCTTGGAAGGGAAGAAGAAGTGAATGACATTGGTGATGAAGGTTTCATGTTTTAGGTTTGAGAAAGAGTGAGAAGAATCAAGTTTCTTAAATGTGATAATTAATATTATGAAAGGAGAAGATAAAGAATTAAGACATGAAAACTTTGGGTTCTTGATGATCTCATTCTACTCAACCTGCAGATAAAATGTGGAAGGAGGATGCCAAAAGAACTTATTGCTTCAAGAAATACTAAAGATCATGAGTATTGTACAAGGATTAGGTTGTTTATAATATGGTTATGATTATATTTGGTGATGAAAACTTGTGAACTAGCAAATAAATTAATAATATTTAGGTTTATGAGTAGGTAAATGTTGACGCAACAGAATGGTTGCATCCTAACTAATGATTTGTTTTCATAAGATATAGTTCATTTGTCTGCTAATGACAAATTAACAAGTTTATAAATATTAATTCATACGTTAGTGTTGTAATTTTATGTTTGTATCCTCTAACAAGAAAAAATGTGTCGGTTTGTTATTTAGTATTTGGGTTCCTATAAACAAAACTAGCAATAATATGAGATGATGATTGATAGAGGTGTAACATCACTTGGCTTCGAAGCTAAGTGACCTTGAGGTGTTTGTATAGATATGATGGACTAGTAAAGATGACATATCATTGTCTTCACTTTTAGTCTTATGTTACTTAGAAAACAATATAAAGAGAGTCTAACATGAAATGAAGAGTGGAGTTAGTTGAGAATTTGTTGGGATTTCAAGCTCAAGTAGTTGGCTCTCAATGTTCTTCTTTGTACACACTCTTAACCTAATGAACCACATTAGATGGCAAAGATGTTATGCCAACTGAACCGGTCCAGTCCTACAGAACCGACTTTAGAAAGACTAGTCCAAAACATGGTAACCAAAGCTGACCAACCTACATCAGCCTTCCAAATCTAAACGCCAAAAATGACATGTTTGACCGGTTCGGCTCAGCTAAACCAGTTATATCTCCTCCCTAATCATCCAATACCCCAAACAAAACAAAAAACAATTTGGGTCCATTGTGACTTCTCTGCTTGTAAGTGACAGTCTATCAGAATGTCAGAAGGCAAAAGGAGATTCTACACACAAGCTTTTATGTGTATTATTATGATCATGTTTAACGAAAACCCTCAGCTTAAGGCACATCTACTCAGAGCAGTATTGGAATGACAATTTAATGTGATGCTAGTGAAAAGGTATCTGAAGTAGATGCAACTATCTACTCAAAATCACATTACTTAAAACTGCAGGCAAAAAAAACTAGGAGATGTTTTCCATTTCAGCCACACTTTCATAAGCAAAGAACATCGCCCACCATGAGTTTGACATTGGAGCGCGATAACTTGTTGTAGACTTGGAACATCTCCAAGACACGTTTAGAAACTTCATTGTTCTTTAGCTCTGTAAGAGTATTCTCTTCAACATAGATCCTCATCTCCTCCAAACATGGCAAATAGTCCAAGAAATGCTTCACCATTGCCATCCCTTTCTCTGTTCCTTGAAACCCGTGAATCTTCATCACTTTTAGTGGACAGAGTTTGAGTGAAAGTCCTTCCTCCTCCCGATGAATAAAGCCACAAAAACACCCACACATATATCTCACATTGCGCATGGGACCCTAATTAAAAAGGCACCAATGAGACACCCACACTATTAAGAGACTCAAAAAGTTATGAACTCTATTTTTGTTTACCTCAATGACTAGAGTTTCTAAACGTGGACAGTTCTTTATAAGAGGTGGTATTTCTTGCCATCCGCAACTCTTGTCACTCTTAATAGCTAACGATTTAACGTTTTTGAACGATTGAGAGCACGCATAAAGCACCTGAACAAAAAAAAAGTAAGACCAGCATTTTTGGAATCACATGTTTTCAAAAACGTACATTCCCAAGCCAGAGACTGACCTCGGGAGTAGCAGGAAACAAGACGAGGTTCAGAACATTTCGTATGCCGTGAAAGAGGTTCTGCACATTAGTATGCCCAAAAGCAACTCGGTCGTCGTCTTCAAAAACTTCAAAACCTGGTTCCTCGACATGGCGACATAAGTCGAGGAAGATGTGAGCATCAACCAAGTTTCCCATATCAACTACTCGAAACTCCGTTCCAACAGAACCAGTTAAGTTAAAGCGAAGGAGACTTGGTGTATCAAACGACACGGTGTTTATAAAACAGTCTAACTTTATTGTTAGGATCTTGAGCCTTGCACTTGACACTGTCACATCCTTATCTTTCCAACTTACATTAACCAGAAGCAGTTCCTCAAGGGAAGGCAGAGCATGAAGCAGAAGAGTCTCAAACTCTGTAGGACAAACCCAAACTGAGTCAAGAACTAGAGTTTTCAGCAACGGTAAGGAAACGCCACCAGCAACAATATCAATCCAACGGTTTAGTTTCAGCTTAACCAGTGTGCTGCACTCTAAGCATTTTGGAGAGAGATCAATAAGGATTGTTAGGTCAAGATCTGAGACACCACGAGCTAAGGCATTGCTAATCCAACCATCCACACGTTCTCTATCAGACACAGTAACACACTTGAGGGAGAGTTTGTTTAGTGGGGGACCCTGCAACGTCAAAACTCTATCCACAAAGTCTGTGAAGCTCTTTTTAATTTCTTGCCTGTAAAGTTTACCCACTTGGGGATGGAGGAAGACAGAGTCGTCTATGGTGAGAGAAGGGACGAATGCAAGAAGGTTGCGCCACCTCTTGGCGAGAATTGATGTCAAAGCAGCTTCCTTTGTGGTGAGGAAAGAGAGTATGTGACAAAGAACCTCGTCTGGTAGATTGCTAACACGATCCATCTTCTCTGCAAGAAAAGACAAAAGGTATGTTAATAACTAAGTAGACAAAGATGAAAGCCTTTTTATTTATTTTTTAGATGACCAAACAGTACCACTTGAAAACAGTGTAAAGCATGAAAAATGTAACAGAGGGAACCAAAGGAAGAAACTTTGAGATAAAAAAAAAAAAAGCTTTACACTAAATGCTATGAATAAATGAAATCAGACATAAAGTTTGCTACTTTATATCAGAAACTTTGAAGATCAGTAATTCTGAAACTTAAAACTTTATTAGTGACAAAGGGAAGCTCTGAATCAAATGCAAAATTTCAAGAGATGATATAACATTTTCAGCCTGAAACCCTCGGAAGAGAATAGAATCAGTCAGTAGTAAAAGATGAAGGCACTAAATGCTTACTTAGTTCAACACCCAAGTTTTGGGAATTTTCAGTGCAGTGAGAAGAAGAGCAGATGAGATCTAAAAAGTGTTTAATCGCTGGGTTGAAGCGGAGATATGAAGAAAAAGCAAAACAAGAAAACTTACAGAGGTTTTGATGCTTGAAGGCAGGCAAGGCTCGAGTGTGAATAAAATATGATTATATCGATGGTTTATCTTACAATGTTAACCGGTTTAAAACGATGGTTATCATACCAAAAAAGGGTTTCTTGAATGGCTTTAATTTATTGTCCTCAGTTGGTTTTGGTTTGGACCGGTTTTCAACAAATAACGTAGGAAAGGTGATCATTTGATCAGTTAGCAAATCAAAGAAAAAAAAAAAAGAAACTCATTTGATTCAGTTAACAAATGAACAAGATTCTTCTGTTTCTTTAAGAGATCAATGCAACAACTTCGAAGATTTGTGTCAATGAGGAGTCGGTGACTGCTAGTTGACCCGTGAATAGGAAGCTTGTTGGCCATGACTTGAACCACTGAATCTCTGAAATAGTGAACCAAAACAGCTCTGCAACAATGAAGAAAAAACAGTAAGGAAACCTATTGCATGTAATTCTTTAGATTTTAAATACATGAACAAAGCCGAACAGTACCTGTATTCTGTCAGGTACAGTGACCCAGAAATCAGAATTTGGGATTACCTGTATAAAATAAGGTGTGCTCATTTCAGTTGTGATGATAGAATCAAGTAGTATATGAGATTAACCGTAACATATGTAAAAGGAAGTTAGTAAAAACATACTTCTATTCCACGAATTCCAAGGGAGAAATACCGATACAATCCACCACCCAGCAGATAAGCTCCAAATAAACATAAGATACTGAAAAGAAGACCAGAACAATTTCATCAAACTCCTAAGATACCTAAACATATTCCAACGCTAGAAAAAAAATGATGTGCTTACATGATTAGTAAGGTACTAAACAAGCCCCATCCACTACCATGGCCGGATATAGCTACTGCACAACCGGAAGGATGTCGCATCTCAGTAGCCTGCCAGTGAAATAAGATCCCCAATTTAAGTTGCGTGAATGTAAGAAACAAGATAATATCTTCAGTTTCATAATTAAACAGCTCTAGCGTGAAAAAAGTCAAGTCAACGAACTTGCCGAAATAGCCTGAGTCCATACTTCTCACACATAAAGAATTAAAGATATAGAGATCCTTGTAAAACTCAAGATTACAGGGAATACAAGAATGCAACATTGGGTTTTTCAAGAACATGTTCTAAGGAGAGTAAAGTTATTACATTAGTTTCCTGCTCTCGATGAAGTAATTTCTAATGAGATAGGTTATAAGCTTTAGGAAAAAAGAGTAAATAGATGAGTCACAGGACACTCACATAATCACAGTCACCAGATTTCGTTAGAGTGAGTGGTCCCTGAAAAATAAAAAGGGTGTATGAGGTAAGTAGTGGACTCGATGACTATATTAACTCAAGGAAAAGGTCTGATCATACAATCTCTTACATCGACTTTATTTTTCTGGCAGATAACAGAAACTGAAAGCGAGCAATTTAGGTTACTACTTGCACCTAACATCTTGACAATGACGCCTTTGCCAGGATCTTCTTTATCTACAGTAGTCGAAACAAAAGTCTCTGAGACAGTATTGTTGCATGAAAAAGGTTGGGCGAAAAAAACAATAAAAAGCTTCGTCTTAACTTAAATATGTTGACACAAACATATATTAAATCTTACCAATAATATCAACTTTTGAGCTTGAGGGATGCCCAAGGGAACTGCATACATCATATCCTACAAAATGATAAAGAGTAAAAAATCAAAAGAATCGCAATATCTGCACCTTATCCTTTTTTTTCTACTCAGAGCTTCATAAGATATACATTAGAATCACACATGATGTAGTTTTTTTACCTCTTACATTTTCTGACAAGAGTGCACTACACGATGTTCCGCAGTGCGATGGACCTCCGCAATCCTAAATGAATAAAAGGAAAGTCATAGAAACTGATTGAGATTTTCAAAGTTTTAGAAATAAAAACTAATCTTTCTCTGTTTTTATTTTTTTCTCGATTGATCAAAACAGAGGGAAGTGACAAAAAAAACTTACTTGGCAACCAACACACCGAGGAGGGTCGTGATTGAATATAAGCAAGTCACAAAGCTGCTCCACAAGAAAGGTTTACAAAAACATAAGTAACAATCACTGGTCAAGTGTAAAACACAAAGGGGCAGTAGAGAGCAACAGGAGATCTCTAAACCCCGCCATCTAAAGTCATAGACTTTCCTAAACAAAATCGTGTGTCTTTCTTCTTTAACAGTAAGTATCATGAATGATGTAGATAAATATTTAGGATATTTCTAAATATTTATTATTTATTTAATTAGTTATTTTGATAATTATCTTATGCCTAGAGTTGTATTGATTATTAATAAAAGGAGTTTTCTAAAGAGTTTTCAATAAACCACTGAGAAGAGTATAATACTCAAACCTAAGAGCTTTTAGTTAAGCACTGTGCAGAATATTCACAAACCCTAGTTTTCGTGTATTCTTAAAATCAACGGATCTAGTTCTATTCCTAGAAGCTTCCGCTACATCAATGCACCTAATCTAAGCATTTCCCTTGTAGTAGTAACCAGCTAGAATACACATATAATGAAAACAGAAACAAAAGTGTTAAACCTGATGAAGAAGACAACCTGAAACCATAGCACGGTACTGTTCGCTTCCACTCTATAAAACCTGACATCATCCAAATTACACTTGCCTTTATTAGAAGCAAGAGAAAGTACAAGACTTGACGTTAACTGAAACTGAAAATAAGCTTTTACTAGAAAAGAGAAAGTACCCACCCATCTTCGCTGAGAGCACCGTGAGGGAAATTCTTAACGGAAGATGCTAAATTGAAATCGAAGACCTTGTTGCGTCGTTTGAATCTGAACTCGCATTGGGAGTTAACTCTGAAGGGGGTAATAAGGACGAGAGTGATGATGACAAGGAATCTCAGGATCCAGAGCGTCCCTGTAACCATCTCCGTGTGGATCTAAACGGAGGAGGAGAAGAAGATATTAGTGCTCGTCACGGTGTCACTCTTCTTCCATTTACATCCGTCTGATTCAATCAACCGAGATTTCACATTGTTACTCCCTCAACTATGTTTACTCTTACGAATAAGCTACGTGACTTTTTGTATCTTTCAATTGGGGCCTCACCCTAATTAACTGGTCCATAATTAGGAGAGTGTCTCACTAAAATTCTCAAATTATTATAAAAAATTAAAAATATTAGTAAACTAATACTCCATTTGTTTCAATATAAGCGTCGTTTTAAAATTATGCACACGGATTATATAAACAATTAATTTTACATATTTTTTATATAAAAACACAATTACATGTACAACTAACCATATTTTAATCAATAGAAAAACAAATTACATACTTATAAGAATAATAAATTTTGCATTGAAAACCGAAAACGGCACTTAGTTTGTAAGGAAAAAAATTCTCTACAACGACAATTAATATAAAACGGAGGAAATAGTACTTAATTTGGTTTGGATAATTTTTAATAATCAATATGAACATCAAATTATTTAAAAATTACAAAACCTTGTTTACAAACATTGTTTAGACTACAAAAATATCATTTTTTTTTGCTAGTCTGAACAATGTTTTGTGATTTTTAAATAATTTGATGTTCATATTGATTATTAAATTTATCCAAACCAAACAACACAAAGCTAAATAAAAAATTTTCACATTTTTTCCTATATGTTTACCAAAATTAATCGACTTTCCAAAACCCATCTAAAATTACAAATTTTCTAAAGAGAAAATGATTAGAATAGACCTAAATTTTTTTTTATCATAAATATAGACTTTAACAATTAAAGTGATCAAAATAACAATTAAATGTTTTATTAAATATACATTTATACCCTTGGGTTAACTAATCTTAGATTTTTTTTTGTTTAGAGTTGAGGAGTGAAGTTTTGGGAATAAGGTTTCGAATTAAAAAATTAAGAAAACTTAAAAAATTTAAAATAAAAAGTGTTATTTTGGTCATTTTAATTTTTGAGATCTAGTTTGTGATAAAAACTTAAATGAGAGCTCTTTTAGAGAATTACCCTTTTCTAAATCATATTTGAATTACTAAAAATATAAACGAAACCGAAAAATATATGAACTATTGATGACCAAACAAAAAAAAATCATTATGGGCCGTCAATGACGGTTTGTTTACATTTCCCTAATCCCCCAACGACGCCGTTTAAACTCCCATATTTAATGTAAAAGTCCGTTTAATTTCTTTCCTCGTCGCCAAAAGAATCTGATTACTAACTCCGTCGCTTAAAACCCTAAATCCCTTCAACCTCACAGCTTCCGTCGCCATCTCTCAACCTCCCAACCATGGCGACACTGAGTCTAGAGTGCCGCATGTACGAAGCCAAGTACCCGGAAGTGGACATGGCGGTGATGATCCAGGTCAAATCCATCGCCGACATGGGAGCCTACGTGTCGCTCCTCGAGTACAACAACACGGAAGGCATGATCCTCTTCTCGGAGCTCTCCCGCCGTCGGATTCGAAGCGTGAGCAGCTTGATCAAGGTCGGGAAGATCGAGCCTGTCATGGTCCTGCGTGTGGACAAGGAGAGGGGTTACATTGATCTGAGCAAACGTAGGGTTAGCGAGGAGGATATTCAGACTTGTGAAGAGAGGTATAACAAGAGCAAGCTTGTTCATTCTATCATGCGTCATGTTGCTGAGACTCTTTCTCTCGATTTGGAGGTATAAAGATTGAATCTTTATTGGCATTGATTATGCATCGTAAAGTAGATACCGTTGTGGGCTTGAGACTGTTTGATAGTGTAAAGGAGCTACCTTTGTGGGCTTGAGACTGTTGTATAATGTAAATGAGCTACGTTTGTGGGCTTGAGACTGTTGTATAGTGTAAATGAGCTACGTTTGTGGGGTGATTGATATACTGAGGCTTGAAACTGTTATATTGTGTAAAGTATCTACCTTTATGTTGTGATGCTGAGATTTGAAACTGTTATGTAGTGTACAGTAGCTACCTTTATGTTGTGATGCCGAAACTTGAAACTTTTATGTAGTGTAAAGTAGCTAGCTTTGTGGGTTAGAGACTGTTATATAGTGTAAAGGAGCTACCTTTGTGGTGTGAGTGATGCTTAGGATTGAAACTGTTATAGAGTGTAAAGTAGCTACCTTTGTGGGGGTGTTGAAACTGTTATATAGCGTGAAGTAGCTACGATTGTTTGGTGATGGTGAGGCTTGAAACTGTTACATTGTGTGAAGTAGCTACCTTTGTTTGGTCATGGTTAGACCGAAACTGTTATATAGTATAGTGGGCAGATCTGTGCATCTGCTACTATCATAGTTTACTGATTTAATGTTGGAGTATTCATTTATTTGAGTTTTCCTTTTTCGCAGGACTTGTATGTGAACATTGGTTGGCCTTTGTACCGAAAGTATGGTCATGCTTTTGAGGTGAGAACTTGTGAATAGAGTTTCCTGTAGATATTTGTTACTCAAGTTTGTATTTGTTTTTTGTTCAGGCTTTCAAGGTCTTAGTGACTGATCCTGATTCTGTGTTGGGTTCACTCACCCGTGAGATTAAAGAAGTTGGTCCTGATGGGCAGGAGGTATAGTTTGTGTCTCTGGTTTTGTCTTAGTTATTGGTTTACAAACTTCCTTGTGTGCTAATCTTGGGAGGTTTCTATTGTAGGTGACTATAGTTGTACCTGCTGTTACCGAAGAAGTGAAAGATGCACTTGTGAAGAACATTAGGAGGAGAATGACACCACAACCAATGAAAATCCGTGCTGATATCGAGTTGAAATGTTTTCAGTTTGACGGAGTTGTTCACATCAAGGTTGTAAACCCGTATTGGATCATTTTATAACGTATCAATAATCTCATTTTGGTTTTCTCACACATGTTTGCTTTTTCAGGAGGCCATGAGAAGGGCTGAAGCTGCTGGGAACGATGACTGTCCTGTTAAGATTAAATTGGTTGCTCCACCTCTGTATGTCCTTACTACTCATACTCTTGACAAGGTTAGGCAACCTTCTATCCTGAAACTCTGATTTACATGATTGGCCATTTATCGTCTCCTTATCATTAAAGTGGTTATATCAACCAAGTGCTTAAGAAAACGCAGTCAGATGCTTATGTTGTCCCGGGACTGGTCATTGCAACTTAATAAGTGATTATGTTGCTTTGCAGATTTGTCTTTAGTTAAACCACCAATTGTTTTACTGACCCACTTACCTTAACAAGTATCTGTAAATGCTTGTTGTTTTGTCCCATTTTTCGTAATCGTCTGAGTCTCTCTATAACAATAATTAACAGGAGCAAGGGATTAGAATTCTAGACGAGGCTATAACAGCTTGCACTGAGAAAATTGAGGAGCACAAAGGCAAGCTTGTCGTTAAGGAGGCACCCAGAGCGGTAAGAATCTTCTTCATTTGAAAACCGTAACAAGAACTAGCTCTGCTTTATTCTGTGTGGAGTTTTTTAAATATTTGTTATCTATGTTATGACAGGTGAGTGAAAGAGATGATAAGATGCTGACAGAACACATGGCTAAGCTAAGACTGGACAATGAAGAAATTAGCGGAGATGAGGAAAGTGGAGAAGAAGAAGAGGATACAGGGATGGGCAATGTTGATATCAATGGTGGCGCAGGAATCATTGAGTAGTATCGGTTGAGCTTTTTTTTTTAAAGTATGTAAACCTTTTGGAGATTTCTTACAGCTTGGAAAAGCATTCCCTACATAAGTATTTTTTTCACTTGTTTGCAATTCAAGCTTTGCAAGTCCAACATTAGTTTTAGGCGTTAAATCAAAAAACGTCCATGTTGTTTGAATATCATTTTCTACAAGTGTACGATTTGCAAAGGAGGCATCCATATTTGACAACCTCCATCTTTGGAAACGATAAACCATGGAAACGATAAAGAGGGATGCATATTTGGTTCGCTTCATTTGTCAGCTAATATATATCATGATCGGTTTAAGTTTGTCGGAACGGATCTTGGCGTCCGTTTAAACTAGAGCTCTGTAATTACCACCAATATAAATAAATTTGACAATCCGTCTTGGCTTTTTTTTTGCTATGGCCTTCTAGCTAAACGATTTTGGTTTTTCGATATCTTGTGTCCCACCTCTTTTCATATTTGGATCAAGTTTCGTTTTGGATTGGTCTTGCTTCCATTGTCTTCATGGACATGTTTCAGTGTCTGTATGGTTTGTACTTTCCAGTTCAATGGTAGATTAACTAAGCTAACTTGAAACAAAATTGATAACTGAAAGTGAAGAAGAAGACTTATCTACACTAAGATTTATTGTATCGTTAAAGTTATTAGAAATCCGTCTATATTGTTAGAGTGAGAATCTATACTATTAAGTCATGATTTCTTTCATTTGTGATTTTCTAAATTTGAATTATCTTTAGAAAATACATAACTTACTAATATCTTTATTTTTTGTGAAATACAAATTATAACAAAATCTACTTAAAAATCTTTTAGAATCTTTTTAAATAGATTTCCAAAAATTAGTTAATTTTCATATCTAAACGAAAAATTAAAATTATTTAAAATATTTTCTATTTTAATGATATTAAATTTTTAAATAGAATCTTTAAAAAAAAAATTAAAGTTATTAATATTTTACAATATTTTTTAGTAAGAGATATTCAATTCTAAAACTATTCAAAAACCAGGATCCCCAAAAAATAAATTTTGATGTTTTAATAGTGTCTCAAAAAAACTTTTTTTTATCATCTAGGTCCAATTGAATTTACTTTCTTATATACATATTTCAAATTTTGAAAATAAAACACAAAATATGTAAAATAGTATTGTTATATAATAATGTTTTCTAAATGAATGTTTTACAAAATACAAATTTATAGAATTCTATAGTAATAATATTATTAACCACACAAACATTATTATAACATCCAATTTATTTATTTATTTATTACTGAATTTAATTAATTAAACTAAAAAATTTAGTATAAAAATAAAATTTGTACGATCGTTCGTGTCAAAATCTAGTACCTAATTTATTTTATTTCCAAATAAGACCAGTTTCGTATTACTAATATATCATCATTAATGTTTGTCCTTACCAATATCCGATGTTAAAAAGACCCTTAATCTTTTATTAGGGATGGTTGGTTAGGATGTATCTAATGACTTTAACTTTAATTTTTATCTACAACCATAAAAATTACCAATCATGATTTATCTAGTTTTAAAACTGAAATCAAAAGGTTAAAAAAAAAGAAGTTGTAGTACACTTATTTTCTAAAACACTATTTTTTTGTTGTATAGAAAACTATTATTGTAGAATTATCTTTCTATTTTTATTATTTTCTCATTTAATTCTTACAACTACGTCAAAATTCATATAGAAAAAAATTTGCAGTAAAATCTTTACACCTACATCCCAACCATTCACCCTTAGTATTATCTTATGATTTATTCTTGGGTTCACCTTATAGGGTGAACTTCTAGGTTTACCAATCAATAGAAAGTTGTTTTTTTTTTATATTTGATATTTTCTTTAGAAGAAAAGAAAATATTGTTAAGTTATATTATGTTTGTATAACAAAATAGAAAATAAAAATAAAATAAGAATATTAACAAAAAACAAAAAAAAAAATCTTTAAAAAAATATTTTAGCAAAAAAACAAAAAAAAACTGTGAAACAAATATTTTAACAAAATATTTTGTTTTTAATATAAAAAATAAAAAAACAGTAATAATTGCAGAAAAAAACAATTTAATAGGATTTCATTAAATCTAAAGATTTATGCTTTACCTAGGGGTTTACGCTTTATGATTAGAGTTTACGGCTTAGTGTTAAAATATTTTCTTTAAAATGAATTATTTTCGTTTTCTTAATTATTATTATTATTATTATTATTATTTTTTGTATTTTTAAAAACATAATATAACTTAATAAGATTTTGTTTCTTTTTTAAAAAGATATCAAATATGAAATAATGCAATCTTATTGGATGATGAACTTAGAGGTTCACTCTAGAAGTGAAACCAAGAATAAGTCTTCTTTCTTTTATGATGTAAGAGGTAGTAAATCATCTCCTAGACATTCTTTCTCAAGTGATTTGCCACATGTATTTTGTAAGTCAATATCACTGAAAATGTGATATGACATACTAGAAATGATGGCATGACTTATGAATACATGACAATTACATTTAATGTCAATTTCTATTTTTGGTAAACTTTTTATAATATGAAAATAAGTCATAGATCATTATTAATATAAAACTATTCAAAATATTACATTAAATAATAATAGAAGTATAAAATATTTTAAAATTTTGCAATATTATTTAATTATTTTCTTATAATCATACAATTTTTATTACCAGATAAATTTTTTAAATTATACAATATTTTAAAACTATTATAAACTTTTATTCATAATACTATTTGTTTCTTTTAAATATCTACAAATTTTAGAAGTTTTGTTGAGTTTTATTTTTGATAATTATAAAAAAAAATATCATTTAGAAAAACCAGTTATACAAATTGACTTAATATATCTTAACAAAAGTAAATAAATGAAAATCTATCTAAGATTATAATTTCAAATATAAACATAGCTTTTCTTAAATATAATTTAATATAAATCAAAACTGTTTTAATCTTAATTTTATGTTTAACAAAATTTATATTTAAATATTAATATAAAATAATAAAATTGAAAATATTAACATGTGCAGGAAAACACCTAATTATCAATAAAACAAAGTGTTAAAAAAATTGATCAGTATTTCGTATCTTAAACTTATATAGTTTAAATATTAATAAACTTCAATATGTGTTTTCAAAAGAACAAAAAAAACAACTGCAAATAAAAATACAAAATTTAGACTAAAGTTGAAAATATTCATTACCAAATATGTCAGTCAACTTTAGTATGGAAATGAAAGAAATGTTATGTCATTTTTTGGTAGGATATATATTCTAATTAGGTTATTATGGTGGCGGACTTATCTAATCCTGGTGTATGTGGATGCTAGAGTGATTGTTTTGCCTTAATAAATAACCTCTTTATTTATTCACTTTCTCTGCATCTTTTGATTTGCCTTAGCAACCATGATGTTCTCGAACTGGCTCCACCTCCGACGAAGGCTTAAGGAAATCTCACCGGGCACGCCGCCTAGGTCGAGACGTTTCTCATGCTCCTCTTTCAAAGACATTCACCACCTTCTCTCAGAGGACGAGTCCTCACCGGAGCCTTATTCTCCAAGACTTCAAGTCCTTCACAAGTCACGTAGCCTCAAGATCGACCGTTGCACCTGGAGAACTCCCCCTTCGACCACGGAGACGCTCTTCTCCAACACCGACCATGGAGCCGTGGTTCTCTACTACACCAGCCTCGGTGCCATACGTAAAACATCCAAGGAGTGTAAGGCCGTCCGAAAAATCCTCCATGAGCTCCGTATCCCTGTGGACGAGAGAGACTTGGTGATGGACTCAAGGTTTCTCGACGAGCTGCATGCGATTTTTGGGACCAGGAACGTGGAGTTGCCTAAGGTTTTCATCGGTGGGAGATACATTGGAGGGGCGGAGGAGGTCACGAAGTTGCATGAGAGCGACGAGCTGAGGAAGATGGTTGGAGAATTACCACAGCCCGAGGGAAGATACGGTGAGATCTGTGATATGTGCGGAGGATGTAGGTTCGTTGTTTGTGAGACATGTAATGGTAGCCACAAGATCTTCTCGGAGAAAAATGGATTTATTTGTTGTACGGTTTGTGATGTAAAAGGTATTGTTAGGTGCTCGTCTTGTTTCCCGATGCATCGGAGACGGTACTCTGATATATATCTCCGGTAGACTTAATGTTTTTAATAATCAAATCCAATGTTACCAATGTTTTAATTTATGTTTGACAAAATTGAGAAAATACATGTATCTTTTCTTCCCTTAAAATGATATATGAAGTTATTTTCTTTTCTACTTTTACTAGGACATTCCTTATTTCAAATAGTTCAATTTAATCTAAAGTGGATTCAAACATATTACAAGAGCCTCGCGCCCCTTCGTGTTTCGTGGATGCAGCGTGGGATGACTCGTCAAATAGAGCTGGAGTCGCATGGTGCTTTGCTTCTGATCACCTGATCCACAGTACATCAGGATCCCTGATCGTCGAAGACGTTTCCTCTCCACTCAGGGCCGAATCTTTAGCTCTTTGAACTGGAACCACCGAAACCCTAAGATTAAGGTTTTCCTCGGTCTCGTTTCGACTACGCAACACTCATCCGAGCAATTTTTTCTAGAAGTCAGATCAAAGAGATCTATGGTGTTCTCCATGACATCAAAATCCTCTCGTCTCACTTTCATCTATCTCCTTCGTGCTCGTCTCTCGTTCCCATAACAGAGAAGCAGATGCTTTAGTTAAATGGACCCTTCAGGCCCATCATATTTCTTCTTCGTTTTCAATTTCTGTACATGCTGCTGTTTCATTGGGCTAGCCCCCCCTACCCCCTGTGGGCTCGGACCTTCCCCTTTTTTTAATTAAAAAAGTATGTTGTTCAAAATAAAAATTTCATAGTTTGCAATGCATAATTAACTAGTATTTAAAAAAAAAAAATCTTTTATCTGAGGACAAACATAAAACAATACATAGAGCAGGACTCAACAGATACCTAGAGGGAAGCCACACATCGTCGATTATCTGCAGATCGGACGCATCTTGGGACAAATCTTCTAAGAAAGCTGGACTTGCATGATCATCTCAAGAGACCAGAATTTGATCATTTCTCAAGGTTCGCATGCAGAGGTCAACGTATCTTCCTCGATCGTCGCAGAAGCCTTAGCTCTCCGATAGGGAATCATCACCACAGTGGAGCTTGAAATCACCCGAATCAAGATCTTCCCTGACAATATAACGCTCATCCGAGCAATCAACTTCAAAACACAGATTAAAAATCTTTGGAATCATCAGTGACATCCAGAGAATCTCTTCTCTTTTCTTCGATATTTCATTCCATCATCTATCCCGCGAGCTGATCACCGATGTTGACCAGTTAGCAAAAAGAACCCTAAGGGGCTTTTCTGTTTAAGCCGTTTGGGCTTGACTTGGGTCCGAGACCATGTTTTTTCTCCTTAAGTTTCAATATAATTCGTGCACAAAAAAAAATCTTTAAGAAAATTGGATATATATCATTTGAATTCATATTCGATCCAATGATATGGTTACATAAATCTTTGGTTTCGATGGCCATTAATACCCAATTAATTTGCTCATGTTAACAAAAAAAATTGAAGGTAAGCCCTTTTTTTTTCCTCATATTTTCTATATGAAAACGAATATACTTCCACCGTTTAAGTTTGCATGTCGTTATAGGAAAAATATTTTATTACAAAATAAGTGTTGTTTTATAATTTTGATGTAGAATTTGTTATCTTTATATACTTTTCTATTATTTTATTGGTTGAAATGTGGTTAAATGTATATGTAATTGTGTTTTTCTTTTAAAAATATATAAAATTAAATATTTTCTTAATCTATGTGAAAAAATCTAAAACGACAACTAAAATGAAACAGATGAAATAATATTTTTACTTGTTATCAAAGAAGAAAAAAAAAAGAAGTCGCTGATCTCCAGATCAAAGATTTCTCCACAGCGAACACTTCCAAAACAATTTCATCTTTTCACTAATGAAATCAATGTCACTCATGAGTCATATGAATCACAAAGACTATTTAGCTAGATAGGTAGCTTAATTTGAATGAAATTAAGTAAATTATTATCGTAGGAACAAATATGCTCATCTTTTTAAATTCGACAAGCAACCTATATTCCACGAAATTGCCCTCTCCCGAGACGAGGTCCAAACTTTATTCATTTTTATGATTGATAAAATTCAACACGACTTTTGTCGTCATGGTAATATAATAATGCCAAACCAAAAAAAAACGATACAATAATGACTAAGAATAAATATAATACGAAATTGTGGTTTCAATACCTAAACTATTGGGCCATACTGATTGATTACTAATTAAGCTGCAGTGGCTATATATTTCATGCAAACCCATGCATATGATAATACGTACAAATCCCATATAGTATATTATATTCCGCTCCTCCAACTTATTCTTTCCCAATAAAATATTTTCCGTTCACACATCGTTGATAATAAAATGTATTGACACATTATTTAAAGTAAAATCTGTATGTACTGCTGCAATTTTCTTCGGTCCAGTGTCCCACAGTTTCTACAATCTCAAAAGATATTTAGTTAAACTATACATGGTTCAAAAGTTTATAGGTTCCAAAAGTGACTATTTTTTAGAGATTCCATACACAATCTTTATAAATAGGTCCCAAGAATTGGAACAGTTTTTTTTTGATAAATATCCAAGAATTGGAAAAGTTGAGAGAGATTCTATTATACATTGGCAAGACACTACACGAAGACTTTTGTCAACGATCATATATACATTGATTCATACATGTGTCGAAGAAAATGAATTAGTGTAGTAGTCAATATTCAATGGTTTATAACTCTATATTAAAGCCGTAATTGATATTCCTAAGCATTTGGTATTTGCTGGATCGTATACATTGCTCATGGGTTGTCTGAGGATGGAAGAAGCTAGCATTGTATAGGGTAGATATGAAAAGCACCATTCTAAAGTAAATAACTTTCCAACAATTTAGAAAAGCTAAATACCACTATTTTAATTCCTACCAAGAATTAATAACGACGACGAAATATACATTTCGGCTGGACACTGGGCTTCCAAAAAGATATTGAAAAAGAAAGAAATGTTATCTACCTAATTTATTTGACCAATGATTTCTACAATGTATCTGGTCACAGTTCAGGAATTTTGAATTATTACTTGTGTATGGTTTACAAGAAAAGTTATTAAGATTATGTTAGATGATACAATGTTATGAGTAAATTATATATGTTACCATGATCAGAAAAAACCTACATCGTTTTTTTTTTCTTTTAGAATTATGAAATTAGATTATTATTTTTTGACAACAAAATTAGATTAATAGTAGTATTTTAACTCTTTGTACCTTTTGCATGTATAGAGAGAGACAGA
>CAKOAT010634043.1:77960-246066 GCA_932364175.1 Eruca vesicaria subsp. sativa
CTCTCTCTCTCTCTCTCTCTCTCTCTCTCTCTCTCTCTCTCTCTCTCTCTCTCTCTCTCTCTCTCTAAGTCACACACACAAAGAAAAACTTGTGCTTTTTGGTTTCTTCTTTTTTCTGTTTCACAGCTTTGGCTTTGAAGTCACGAGCCCATCCCCTAACCTTTCCCTTTTATTTATTTGTTTGCTTTTCTAGTCAATTTAATTTATGAGTTGTAACACGATGGAAGAAGTTTCGTTTATCTAGTTAATGTGTATGCCTCATTAATGTTGCCTTCTACCATATTTGAAAGCTAGTTCGAATAGCACAAGACTGCGAATTGGTTATGAAATAAAAATTCTTAAACCCTCCAGCATACACATATATCATTTTAATGTCAGTTTATTATGGTATAAAAATATCACATATAGACAATTTTATCATCAACAATTCTACTTTTTTGGCGAGGATTTGAGTCATTTTGAACCACGATGTGAGTAACTGAAATGGGTATTACCAACACAGATGATATCTATAACAATTTGATGTTTACCATAATAATGAAAACAGTATGTATCGTTAGACAAATTCAATCTACTCCTCTTGAGTTTCTTTTCACTTCCCTATCACGAGACTCAAAAATTGAAGGAATTGAGTTAATAATTATCGCTCTTAAATTTTATTGTAATATACTTTTTATACGACTGGAGAGGTACAGTTACTAATGTTTAATAGAAGTAAAAGGACCATTTGTTTTTGTTTTGTTTTGTTTACGAGGTGTAAATCTAGATCTATATTTGCAGATAAAACCATGGAAAAACTCTATGTTAAAATAGAATTAAGAATATCCGCTGCCATCATATACATATTATTCAATATATAGTAGAGTTGGACAGAAAGAAATAAAAGGAATGATGGATACAAGCATCCAAAAAGTCACACAAACAGACTTTCAAAAGTCTTCACCTTAAATTCCAAACACATATGTGTTAGTGTGTGCTCTTTGATTGAACTTTGTCCAGAGAACTCCAAGATATACCCAAAAGGTTCAAACCCCCAAAACACAACAAGAAAAGAACCAAAAAAGCTAGAGACCAAGATGAGATCAAGCAGCCAAAGTTCTGAAAATTCCAAAACGTGTCCATCTAACAAATTCAAAGCAACCACCAAGAAAGAAGACAACAAAGATGATGAAGACGAGGACGAAGAAGAGAGATCAGTAGATCAGAGCCCATCAAACAATAGCTACGTGGAAGAGAGTGGGAGCCACCATCACAATAATGATCAGATCAAGAAAAATGGTGGATCTGTGAGGCCGTACAACCGCTCAAAGACTCCAAGGCTGAGATGGACTCCTGAGCTCCATCTCCGCTTTCTTCAAGCTATGGAGAGATTGGGTGGACCAGATAGTTGAGTTTCAATTATATTATATGAATCAGTCTTCAATATCATTGCATATATGAAATCTATAATTTATTTATAGGGTTTTCTTTGAATGATTTTGCTGGAGCAGGAGCAACACCGAAGCTTGTTCTTCAATTGATGAACGTCAAGGGGCTATGTATTGCCCATGTCAAGAGCCATCTTCAGGTTTTGCAAACATACACTATCTTTTTATCATTTACATTTTATTACCTAAAACTCATATTTCCACCTACTTTTTTTTTTTACTTAGATGTACAGAAGCAAGAAGACCGATGACCCAAATCAAGGTAAAATTTACTTCTATTAGGTTATGGTTTAATTTAGGGTTTCCTTGGAATTTGATCATACACTCTTAAAAATGAATTAGAAAAAATGTTGATTATTTCTTTATATGTCATTTTCTTATTGTTTCAGGAGATCCAGGATTTTTGTTTGAACACGGAGGTGGTTACACTTACAACCTTGGCCAACTTCCAACGCTACAAAGTTTTGATCAAAGGCCTTCTACTAGTTTAGGGTATTAACAAAAAATTTGGCTCGTTAATTTTCTACCTATATACGTGTGTTAAATTCACTTTAACTTGGAATATCATCAATAGATACGGTGGCGGTTCGTGGACTGACCATAGACGCCACGTCTACCGTAGCCCTTGGAGAGGCTTAACAGCAGGAGACAGTACAAGAAGACCAACACTGTTTAGCTCACAGTGTGGCGATAGATTTCGTGGAGTTAGTAATAGAACTCTTGATGATACAAATAAAACTATTTCGTTTCGTATCAATTCTCATGAAGCTTCTCAAGCGAGCAATGGAGTAGGTGATACAGTTCCAAGTATTCATAGAAGCTTTCTTGAAAGCATGAAAACGTTAAACAAATCATGGGGACAGAGCCTCTCCTCTAATCCCAATTCTTCGACGGCATCAAGGCCACAAGATCATATTGCTACCACATTAAGTTCTAATCAAAGGGAAAATACTAGAGTGGCGGAAGTAACGGAGAATGTTATGAAGAGGAAAAGATTGTTACTGCCTGGTGATTGCAATAAGTCGGACCAAGATTTGGATCTAAGCTTGTCCCTTAAGGTACCTCGGACTCACGACAACCTTGGAGACTTCTTGTTAGAAGATAAAGGAAAAGAACATGATGATCTTGAAGATATCAAGGGTTTGTCTCTTTCGTTATCTTCTCCGAGTTCATCAAAACTCGGTCGAGACATTAGGAAAGAAGATCAAAGTGATCCTAATAAGAGAAGTATTTCGGTTTTAGCAAGTCCCCTTGATCTCACTTTGTGAATATATATAACATATATAATAACATATAATATGTATATTCTAAGTGAGATCTTGAGGTACTTGTTGATAGAAGACGGTTCTTTGCTGTTTATCATTCGTTGGCTACTTGTGACAAATAATAGACATTTTCTTAACGTTGTTCAGGCCTTTTTCGATATAGTTGTCAAGATGTCAAATGCATATTTAAATATAAATGTTTGTGATCGAGTTGATTTGTTTTATTCTGAATTTGTAACCAAGAAATATATTAGTGAGTCTATATGGTTTTGAGAGTTACAAGACATTGCACGTTGTCTTTGTTGTGTCTTGTTGTGAGACGTTGCAAATGTATGCGTAGTTTCCGCTTTCACTCAGTCTCACACAGGTATCCTAAGTCAATATTTTGGATTAACGTTAAATTAGTGAAGCGTACATATGCAATCGAGTGTTTCAAAAAAAAAAAAAAAAAAGTACATATGCAATCGTAATGTTTGGATTTATCTCGATAACCTGTTTTCTGTCTCTATCTTATCAAATGCTAACTTGTACTTAGGGGCCAATGTCACCGCCAATTATGTTTAGTTTACATCGCGTTAATGGCAAACTAGCCGTTGTCAACTTTTCTCGATCACCTGTCAATTTAAATGATCTAAATTTTGTTGTATATAACCTAACCAGGAATCTAACATTAAATTACATTATGCATATGCCAAAAATAAAAATTACATTATGCATGGCTAGGACATTAATAAGCATCTAATACAGCAAAATTATCCTTAACATTCAAGATCATTATGTGAGTATAGCATCTAATATGCATATTTTCTCCATTCAAGGTCAAAGAATCATTAAACGGTTGTGAGAAAATTCCTACCAAACCTCTTGAGAGCCTAATTATTGGTAGTTATATGGTCAACAGTAATGCAAAAGATCTTTCCCATAAGAGCATGATTAAACCCGGATTCTTAAGGCGGGGTTCTTAGCGGAAACTAAGAAACTGTTTCTTAATTTTTTACTGAAAATGCTAAGAATCGGTTCTTTAATAAGGACTTTAAGAACCGGTTCTTAAATAAGGACTTTAAAAACCGGTTCTTAATTTTTTTAGTTAAAAGTTAAGAAACAATTTTAAATTCCGTTAAGAACTCCGCCTTAAGAACCTCGGGTCAATCATGGTCTAACGTCCTTGAAGAACAGTTGAGATTATCTAACATTTTTTATTTGTGATATAGTTCTTAAACCCAACTAATAACGAATTTTCTTTCCATTTCTAATTTGGTACCACTCATTAAGTATTTTTTTTTATTTCTTTGCATATTTGTTTTCTTCTCTGATATCTTTAAGAGTATTTTTAAAAGAACGACAAAAAGACAGATGTACTTGCCATAGATATGTGTCTTGACTCTTGATCTCCTCGATAGACAACAAGATACTTGTTCTTCGCATATAATCGTTTTCTTATCATCTCGGGCCTTGAATACGATTTGGTATACTGTTTTGTATATTGATATTTACATATTTTCAGGGAATACAAAAAAACTACGGAAGGTTTTTATTGTGTTGTGTCTATTTGTGTCGTTTTTTTGGGTGTTAATATTTTACATTGTTGATTTTTTTTTTAAAATACATATTTTCAAACTCCTACTTCATTGATTTTAGATTTTGCAATGCTCAAATATAGATGTTGTCAGACATCCATCTATGGTAAAGAGAAATTGGAATACGATTTGCTCAACTCATGGGCTATCTTGCGAAGTAAAATTTGTTTTGATCACTGAGAACCCACATCTTCATTAATACCACTCGGATAACCTAGTTCACATTATTCGAGACTCGTAATTTCTTCACTAAGAACTAATTGTCAGTTTGTTTGGAGAGGGAAGTGAACCGTAGTAACAAAATCAAAACGTTATAGTATTTGTCAATTAGCTTGCGGAAAGTGTTGTAGACGTGATAACATTCTTAAAAAATATTGCAGATAACAAGAATTAAGAAAAAAATTTAGAGGAGAGGAAACAACTTTTGTAACGCGTAAGTAGCAATGACAGAGTAAGCCTTTTGTGTAGGATGCACAGAATCGAAGAACAAATACTTTGAAACATCCTCACAAGTTCTAGACACTGATTTGCATAAAGGTCCTGCCTCAAGGAACCCCGTCCCGCAACATCCTTTCAACGTTTCTTCTAATCCTGAATTTAATCATACCAAAATCATCAAACTATAAAATTTTACGCCACAATTAAGGAACTCTCGTGTGTATAAAACTCAATATAGTTACCGTATTTATGAGGGTGTTTGATCATGTCCATTATCGGAGTGTAGATGTCGAGGTAGAGAATTTTGGAGCCTAGAAGCCTCTGACTGAGACGGAAGCTTAGCTTCTGTAGCTTTTGATTGTATAGCTGAGAATCAGTATTCTGGTTTTCCGTACAGGTCCGTTTATGGAAGATCCGAGGGAGTGTGACAGTACCAACTGTTACTTGCACTGGAAGGCATCCTATTGGTGGTAGTCCCGCTATTGTAATTCTTCGTGCTCCTGCGTCGTGTAGTCTCTGTTGAGCATTTGGAAGATTAAATAATACGTTAGAGATTTACATGTTTTAGGCTATATGGAGATATATGTATCTAGGTCAGTCTCTTCGCTATGAGTATGGATGAGAGTATACATTTCAATTTCATATACAATTTGTGGGCCTAAATGATAAAAACAACGAATATAAAAACTAAGCCAATAAATCATGTAGTAACTGACCCAAAATAATAAGAAAATTATGGGCTAAGGCCTATTTTGAGTTTTCTTAAAAGGTAAGCATACAACCATGAACCCGTAGAGAAGTCCATGATTTATTTTTTTTTGTCAACAAGTTCATGACATTTCGTTGAAAAGGTTCATAACATTCAACTTAAAAATATAAAATAAGGTTCAATAATAAATTACTTTTTAACAACACGTTAGGAACCAATACAATACATTTCAAAATAAATATAATTGGATGAAAACGTTTTAAATTGCCTAAAATAATAACAAAAGGAATTTTTGATTGGTAGATTAGCAGAATGCGTAGAGCCGTGTATGTCTCACTCAAGTAACTTAATGGGTGGGATCCATACGACTAGGACATTTCGTTTCTTATTAACATATAGACAATTCTATAGAGATAATAGTTTATGTGGTTATTTTCATTGGAGAATCTTCCTATAATTTTAAAATAAATAAACAGAATAAACAACTCAAAGTTGGACGTAGCTAAAAAAAAAACCTGGACAAAAGCTTCGACTTTGCTGAGTAGATAGTCTTGATAATCCGAAACTGAGATAAAACTCCCAAGAACATGATCATAAACGTTATAGATCATATCATTAGTCCCCGCACTAATCACAAACCAAGCATTATTAATCACCCTATTAGTCTCCGAGTCTCCAACCACATTCTTCATCTTACGCACCGCCTCCTCAAAGTAGCTCCACTGTTTATCCATGGTCAAAGTCAACGATAGCATGGCCGTGCGGTCATCTAAACCACCTCCAGCCGAGGCAAAACTAACGCCGGTCAAAAGGTCAAGTGGTTTGACCGAAGGGTCGAGGTAAGCTGGTAAAGTGGGTTTGAGTCCTAGAGAGGAGGCTAAGAAGTCGGTTGCGAGTTTTCCGTCTGAGAATCTTCCGGTGGAGAGTTTGGTCGGAAAGGATCTACCGTAAGGTGGGTGGTTGCTCCGGAAAAGAGTAGGGATGTAGTTGTTGTTGCCGGAATCTACCGTGGAGTCGCCGAAGGCATAAAGAGCCGTTATGGGTGGGGATGGTGATGCATTGATAGGGTTTGGAAGTTGGAGAAGAAGAGTGAACAATGTAAGTAGGATTGGTTTGTGATAATTAGGGTTCATGGTTTTGGTTAGTACTGTGAAGTGTTAGATGGAAAAGAGAGAAACACAATGTCGAAGTTGTTAGAATTGGAAATGTCTATATATAGATTTACCACATGGGTCCAAAAAAGGGTGTGAAGTTGATGTATAAGAAAAGAGTATGTATCACAATTTATATCTCACTCAATCATTACAATCATTTTATTCATATTTTCCGTTTCTCATTAATTGTATGATTTTCTCATATATTGTATGATTTTTTAAAATTCAGTATATATAGAGCTGCAATTCTCGTTATATGATTATAATACAATACACAAATTTAATAGTTGAATAATGTACTACTTTATCAGTATATAATTTATTCTCTAGTTAAATGAGATTTCTAGTAACCTTTTACAAATTTCAATTATCAAGAAAGAGGGTGATTTACAAGAGTGAAAAGAAACATCGAATTGGAACAATAGAGCATGAAAAGCCGTAACATTCTTCCTTTAGACTTTAGAGGAAATATGACCACTAACATAACAACTCGAGCCTCACAAAAATTTTCTTTTTATTATTTCAGTTCAGTAACTTTTATAATAGTGGTTTACCTATAGTTTCTATTTTTCAATAGAAGGTTGTGGCTGTGACCGGTAATATGTGGAGAAAAGTGGTGAAAATAAAAATGTGAAAACTGGTAGAAAGAAAAAGGTCAGATCCAACATCACATTTTCCTTATATATATGGTAAAATAATTAATCACTTCACTTTATTCACCTTAAGAGTAAATGGACAGAAAACAAAATTAATTAGATTAGATTAAAACAACAAAACATAAATGTTTATTACTCTACTTTTATTATGGTTAAAATTTCTTTTCAGCCACACTCTATATTTCTATGTTTTCATTCGAATATGACTATCCATTTACAAAATAGTATCTATATATGTGAGTGATGCGTCAAGAAAGTTAATACTCTTTTTGTTCCAAAACAGATGAATTTTTTTTTTAAAAAAAATTGATGTTTCAAAATAAATGATGTTTTAGTATTTTTATATTAATTTTAATTTTAGTTTTATTGAAGATTGTGTTCATGGTTTTTTGATGTTTAATTGAATTAGTTTTTATTTATATTTTTAATGATATTTTTTTTAACTAAAAGTGTAGTTTTAATTTTTGTGCATTAAACCATAACATTAACTATTTTGAAACCAAGGGAGTAGTAAACTTTAAGTTAGTTGCATTTTTAAGTCATACGTAATTAACAAATTTAGAAGCATATGCTATACACTAATGCACATATCATAAACGCATGTGCCGAAAGTGGGATAGGGATGGTCACATTCTGACATTCACATATGTATAAACAAATGATTGCGTTTACTTTTTTCGTATAGTATTAAATGGAACATATCAGAAGGCTTTCCCGTTATGTCTCAAATTAATAAAGAATAGAAAAGAACTGAAGATGGCTCATAATTAGCGTGCAAAGAGCTGGCATATACATGCCGATGATATGTAGCCTATAATGCGCGCCCATTAACTAAGTATTTAAATTTTTATCTGATTCTTGCTTGTGGCGAATCGGAAACTAGATTCCCTACCTGATTTTGGAATGTAAAACTCAATAAAATATACTCCAACATAAGCGGGAATAACATGGCGTGATACGCGTGGTCACAATAGGTTTAATTTCCTCGTTGATCGAGACGATCTTCTATACTTCACGCGTCATATGACTAATATTATACGATCGTATCAGTTCAAATCTCAAGAAAAGTCCGCATCGTCGTCGCGTATCCCAGATGCGTATCCCAGCTTGTGAACGCAAAGCTATGTACGTCAAGAGATACATTAAACAAACAGCAAATAAGCCTATATATTTATTTGTCTTCGTTGTTGTCATGTGGAACATAGTTGTAAGAAGACAATAAAGACGTGTTTTGCCTTTTTTCCTTTTTAATTAAGGACTGACTCCAAATGGCAAATGGCAAATGGCAAATGGCAATGGCAAATGGCAAAGGGCAAATGCCAAATGGGGCATTAATTGTTTGTTTCATCTCCTTTCCCTTTGTCTAGGGTGAATTGGCTGAAAATACAAGAAGTTTGTGCACTTTCAGAAGTTTATTTTAATTTAGTTCTAATATTTTATTTCATACTTTCAGAATGTTCTTAGCACTACGTTTGTGCAACTAAACACACCTAAGAAATTGTGCAACATAAATTAGAAAAAGACGTCTGAAGATGTAGTATATCTGTATATGGATGGTCTGATGTGTCATATTGTAACTGGTGGAGACTGAATAAAGAAATAATATACGAAGAACAAAATGTAGTTCAAGTAAAGAAGATTCGAAGATACCCAAGATATGAAAAATTAAATATTTTGGAGTAAAATATAAGCATTAATTAAAGTGGACTGAATATAAAATTTAGGGTTAGGCATGAATTGCGTAGAAGATGTAGTGGTCTCGGCGCGAGAACACAAGGCTGAAGGCTGCTTGGTTACAGGCAAATAACTCAGTTTAGTTTGTATTCGTACAGACTAATGACTTAGGTTAAACCTAGATCGAGTTCTAATGATTGGATCTGTGTCAAAGATGTATGCATCGCTTCAATATATAAATATAAATTGAAGTCGAATCCAAGAACGTATTAGTGTCGAGTAATTTCGTTAGATAGTATTTTTTGTAAGATTGTCGAATTTCTATAGGTATATTGTCATACATTATAGAATTGTGTTTTTGCTCATATATGTTCCTCGTGAGCGTTACAAGATCGGGTGATATGTTGATAAATAGGCCATTCAAAAGAAGAAATTGGCCTTTCTGGTATCATGGGAGGCCTATTTGAAGAAACATGGCCCATTAATTAACACATGTTTTTTTTTTTTTTGGTAGGAATTAATTAACACATGTTTCCAAAGGTATTGTATTTCTTTTTTTAAAACAAAAAAAAAAAATTGGAATTGTATTTCTTATGCTTGTGATGGATATGCGCTTCTTATAGGTATTACCGTATTAGGTTGTTAACAGATGTATGAGTTTAACAATGAAAAGAAGAGATGACCAAGAATTTGTACCTAATTGATACTATTTTTTTTTGCTTGAGAAAGTGTTAGAGAAAAAATAGGTAACTAAGGATGATATAAACCAAATAAGAATTTTAATAGATACCTGAAAATTGATACTATCTTTTTGAGAACCTTCGTTGATAAAAAAAAAACGCTTTCGTGATGTTTTAAAAGTTGAGAACGTGGCTACATAATGAATTTAGTATTATTTTTAAGAAAAAGTGGTTATCAAATTCTACAAATTCTAATTTGATTTGGAAACCTTTTCTTTAAAAAAATCATTTAATTAAGCTTAAAACAACAACACTAATACCTAGATGAAGAAAACTAACCAATTAATATTTCAACAAGTGTTATTGATACACTGAAGACTATTAAATGGGAGTTTGATTAACACTACCAAACAAAAACATAACAAAAGCCAAAGATATGATATTGAGAATAAGATTCACTTTTGAAGAATATCTCTTCTTCTTTTAGTGTGAAAAGACTTGGAGTCAATTGTTTGCAAGGAATCCTTTTGGTATGGTTGTAAAGATAACTAAAGAAGTCGAGAAAGAAGATAACGGAAAGAGGGGTTGTGATACAAAGAAGAAAGCAATGCTGAGCACATCAGCAAAAACAAAACAATATGTTGGGGTAAAGATCCAAAATCATATCTAATCTAATCTAATCTAGCTCATCCCAAACAAAAAAATATACATATACAACATATCAGTATAAGTTTAATTCCATCGTCTTTAATATTTGGAGCACAACTTTCCAATGTGTCTGTGTTTTAGCCATCTAATTTTGGGTAAAAGTTCTCAAGAATGTCTGCAATCTACGAGCATACCACCGTAAAACTTGTACATAAAATAAATCTAGACATTTTACTATAGTTTTTAACTGGTGGACATCCTAATAATGATTATACTAATATTTCATAGATTTCTTGTAGCATACTGTCTTCATAGACCGGTAATCGACTGATTTGTTTCATGTTCAAATAGTTTTAAAACTATTGTCAACAATCTTTGTTCCTCGCTTTTACACTAGATTTCGAATTCACTTTGTTAGCTTGCTATTGTCAAAGAATAATTAAGAGTCGTTCAGTTCTTGTTTGTATACAAGTTCTTTTTTTCTCTCAGAAAATTCCAAACCCATATTATATAGACTTGACATAGTTTGTACGTAAGATGCTATAGAAATAACGTACTGAAAGATTTGCGCAATATAAGTTTGTCTCCGTGCAAGTGAAAATGTCTCTGAGACTCTGCCGACCAATCTTTGACCACATGAAAGCTATGGCAAACATGAAGACAAATTCTCTCTTTAATAAATTCAACTTTACAGCCATTCTTGCATTAATTATGATCGCGAAATCATTAAAAAGCCGGTGACCGCCAGACCGGCTTTACATATCAACGCTCGAATCTTCTTCACTTCCTTGATTGTATCTCAATGTAAAAAAAAATATATATATATATATATATATATGTATTTTAAATATTACTGAATACATAAGTACATAATACATTTATATGTGAACATGAAACATCTATATGTATATCATCCTTAAGTATCATTTTCAAAGGGGCCTTAGCTTAGTTTCACATATCATGATGGATAACAAAGGTTACAGCGATATTTATGTAGACTTGTAGTATCGAATGATATTTGATCGATTCATGTGCGACGCCATCATATTTCTTTTTGGTTAATAAAGATAAGAAGCCAGTCAATTTCTTTATGGCTAAACGTTTAGCTGAAATGACAAAGTACTTTATATGATTAACAATACAAACAAATTTAATCATGTTCGAGAATAAGGGACTACCGATCTAATATATCAAAGGACATAGATACTAACAAGTTGTCAAAGCAAATGTCGGAACTAGAAGTATCAATCTTTTTTTTATGAGAAGGGATGGTAGCTACTTGCCCAATGCACAAAACCTGGGCCTACCAAATTCTTTCTCATAGGAGTGAACTAATATTCGCTCAGTGATCTATGACTACTATATATATGACATTGCTAGATATTAAGGTGCAATATATAGTGTTACTATTCTCCATGATATAAAGGTCAAATAACAAACATTAAATATATGTAATATCACTTTGACCAAAAAAAAAAAATGTAATATCATTTTTCACAAAATTTGTGTGTCCTAATCAGCTACTTAGCTGGCCGGGCCAGCAGTCTGCCTACATCCATTATTACAACTTCGAGATTAATGTGTTACTTTCATCATTGATCACTTCTTCAATGTTTAAGAGTTGCGTTTATAAATCGTGTATTCATCGTTATTATGCTAATATTATCATTATAAGATCTATGGTTAACCTTTCCACGGCATCTACTACGTCTAGCCTTTTTTAATGTCCTTGTCTCTGCGCAACAAAATCAAACGACGGTACATACATCAACTTGTGAAAGTGTGGAAGACGAGTAGCGACGACTTCTTGAAAAATTAGCAACTCTAAAAGTACGAGTGACACAAGTCACAAAACAAAACTTCTCCCTTCATTCTCATCACTCAGCGTCGCTTCTCCTTGCTAATTAACGTGTTATTGGTGTCACCGACACGAACAATACGTGTATTATATGGGAAGTGCCTTTCACTTTTCAGCATGCATCTACTCTATAATATATACGACCAAAGCTCGTAGATGACTTACTATAGCTAGAATCTAGATTCTTTGAGTGTTCCCAACCGGAAAAAAAAAAATAGGACTACCGCAACATGTGCATACCATATCAAGTCACCCTTTTAGTTTGTTCCCCATAAAGCAATCTTCTCACCTTATTTTTCTTGGTACAAAATCTTGCCAAATCTTCATTATTTCTTTTCATGAACAGAATCAAAACAATTCAAACCCATTTATCTGGATTACCGAATAATCCTTTAATCTTTTATTCAATGGGAATGTGAAATGTGTCCCACCATCTTAATTATTTATTTTGATGATAAGATATAATCTCTTGCATATAATCTAACGACATTATAATGTATTTAATACATAAACCTGATCACCATAAGATATCTGCATTCATTTCATTTTCTTTCTTACTAGAAACTCGTGTCGTAGTAAGATTTGATCGATCCTTGACTCTACTCATCACATTTTGGATTATGAATAACAAGGGGTAATTTTGTAGGGCCAAAATACACTGTTCTATCATCATTGAAAAAGAAGCTTTATATCATATATACTATAGGAGTGACCACGTTAAATATTTATGGGTCCATGCTAGAATTGACAAGACCACTACGGTGATTCAAGCAAATTTAAAGATAAAAGTGGCGTTGCTTTTGAATTTCTCTGTACATGTGATTTTAGTTTAAAGTGCTCATATCGTTTATTTATCTTCATTCGAATGCTAACCATTTGAAAATTCAAAGTCTTTAATGTTCTTTCGGTAAGACGGTAACACATGGCTCATGGTAGAGAGAGAGGCATTGCTTTTGCTTTTAGGGTTACTTTCCATAGTAGTACATTAGCTACATGGGACTTTTTACTATATAGGTATTACTGAATTTATCGAATAATTGCCTATGTAATTCCTTGCTGCGACATTAAAGTCTATTAGGAACTTAAATGTTCAAAATAATTATGTGTTACTGTCAAATAACCATATTTTTCTCTGTTATGTAACTTATGTTTGAATAATTATCGAAGAGTATATATAAAATTAAATAATATATATATTTCATTTTATATTCCATGAGTATATTTTTGTCTCTGTTCCAATAAAGTTATTCCGTGAGAATCTTGGCACCAAATCTTTCACTGTTGATTGTTGAAGACACATGCACCAAGCCCAAACAACAAGGCACATCATACTGTAAACCGCCACCACAACTAATTTTATTCTCAGGATTAGGTTGATTAGTTTGTGGACTTTCTGTTGTGTTTAGATTGGCTACACGAATTGGTTTATACCAATGCTTTTATCACTTTTAATAAATAGTTCGATCCCATGATCTAATAATTTTGAATCTAGATTAAAATTTTATGGTAATAGTACATTATTTTGCAGTCCCGTGTCTCAAAGAAAAAATCATATAGTTGAGTTGATGAGTTACTTGCAGATATCGTTAACATAGATACAAAACTATAGATATGTTTTCATACTTTTAATGTTCAGTCAATTTTAGTCTTTCATTTCACACCGTATCACATCAATTCAAAGACTTTGGAAAATAAACAATTTACTACTAATACTAAAGTAGATTGAATTAACCTAATTTAATACTAAATTTTTGAACATTTTGTTTTTTTTAACCATTGCCGAATAGGGGTTTACTTCATCTTTTAGATATTATTGTCTTCGATCCTTATTCTAAAGGTAAATACGATCAGCTTTACAATCGCATGGACAGTACATATTTTTAGTCAGCCATGAAAACAAACTGAACGAATTCACATAGACGCAACGCAATCTATGTTCTTGTACGTGATTAGTTAGTATAGATATTTACGCAAATGATTTACCTCATTTGTGTATTTGTCGTGTCGATGATCTAATTCAAATTGGTCGATGTACTTATTCGTGTAGATTGTATTATACATATGCGTGAGCAACCACCCACCAAACAATACTATCCATCAACTTTGATTACACAAAATGTCTCCGGATCAAGCAAATATCCCAAAATTAACCAAATATTCGTCTAAATCTTTTCAATATCCATAAAAGTAGTTTATCTCTTTTAAATCGTATATTAAACAGAAGGTATAAAACATACGGAGGATTATCCACTATTCCTTAAATTGAAAAATCAATATTGTCAAAAAAACTTGCAACACTTTCCCACCAACGTGATTACATATGCAAATGCAGGATACAATACAACACACAAGACATACCATGCCTAAAAACTAAAAAGAAGTCCTAAATTACAATATTATCCTACTATATCTCCCTACGTGAATATACAAGAGCATATATATATAACACATCGCAGAGACCCACCTTACAAATAAAAAAACAGAGCATCATAGAAAAAGTATAATGGGATCACTGGTTCATGTTAAAGAAGCCACAGTTATCACTCCTTCCGACCAAACACCTTCTACTGTTCTGTCTCTCTCCGCCTTAGATTCCCAGCTTTTCCTCCGCTTCACCATCGAGTACCTCCTCGTCTACCCACCCGTATCCGACCCGGTTTCTCTCTCGGATCGTCTCAAGTCAGCACTCTCTCGCGCCTTAGTTCCTTACTTCCCTTTCTCCGGCCGCGTCCGTGACGGAGGCGGAGGTCTCGAGGTTAACTGCCGTGGTCAAGGAGCTCTCTTTCTCGAAGCTGTATCTGACCACCTCACGTGCCTAGACTTTCATAAACCTCCCCGGCACGTGACTAGCTGGAGAAAGCTTCTCTCTCTCAACGTCATTGATGTCCTCGCCGGTGCTCCACCTCTCGTCGTCCAGCTCACTTGGCTCAGAGACGGCGCCGCCGCTTTAGCCGTCGGTGTTAACCACTGCGTCTCCGACGGGATCGGAAGCGCCGAGTTTCTCACCTTGTTCGCCGAGTTATCCAGGGACTCACTGAGTCAGACCGAGTTAAAGAAGAAACACTTGTGGGATCGTCATTTGCTTAACCGGTCTCCGGTTCGTGACTCGTTAAACCACCCCGAGTTCAACCGAGTTCCCGATCTATGCGGGTTCGTAAACCGGTTCAACGCGGAAAGACTCGTTCCGACATCGGTAGTGTTCGAAAAACAGAGACTCACAGAGCTCAAAAAGCTCGCGAGTCGACTCAGTGAGTCCGATTCCAAACACACGTCCTTCGAGGTCCTCTCTGCGCACGTGTGGCGGAGCTGGGCGAGATCACTGAACCTGCCCTCGAACCAAATCGTCAAGCTTTTGTTCAGCATCAACGTCCGTGACCGAGTCAAACCGAGTCTACCCAGTGGGTTCTACGGCAACGCCTTCGTCGTCGGATGCGCGCAAACCACCGTGAAAGACTTGACGGAGAAAGGGCTGAGCCACGCGGCGATGCTCGTGAAGCAAGCGAAGGAGCGAGTCGGAGATGATTACGTCAGGTCGGTGGTGGAGGCCGTGAGCAAGGAGAGAGCGTGTCCTGACTCGGTAGGAGTGTTGATAATGTCTCAGTGGTCACGTCTCGGTTTAGAACGGCTTGATTTCGGTTTTGGTAAACCGGTTCACGTGGGATCGGTTTGTTGTGATCGTTACTGTTTGTTACTTCCGGTTCCTGAACAGAGTGAAGCTGTTAAAGTGATGGTCGCTGTTCCGTCAAGCGCCGTTGACTCCTACGAGAATCTTTTGACGTGTCCTAACGCTTGATGATATGATTAGAGAACAGATGAATTCCAATTTTTACTTTTTTTTTTAAGAAAATAGTTTAATGAGATACTCTCCATCCGTTGACTTGTATAGTATTGAGTTTTGACTTGTAGAATACATTGACTATTCAACAAATGAACTGGTAATAAACCAACATAGATGCTTACCAAAACTAATCTCAACGGTAAAATCATGGGCTTAATAGACAAGCTGTAACGTCGGCTGAATAAATTCAAATACCAAACTTCACAGTGCAGTTAGACTTTCTTGCATCCTATACAAATTATTTTTGTAACCTTATGGAGTATCAAAAAGGAAAAAGGTTCTTTTTGCAATCCGTGATTTAGTGTTGGTGTAGTTGCATTGGTCCCAAGAAGCGCGATTGATGCAGTAGTATATGTCGGCAAGCAATAAGCATTATTGGCTATTATTATGTTAAAACATTTGCTATACCATTCACCAAACTTGTAGTATAATGTAATTTGTTACTATATGACGAATCATAGGTCAAAAGGGACCGGATAAATGATCATTGTGAAGTTACCGGTCGGTTACGATGCTCAATGAAATTTACCGGTGTGATGCCTCAGTTGGATAAATATTACTTCCATTTGCACAATAATAAACGGTTTGTTTTCTAAATTTGCTGATTTTGATTACAGCTTTTTTTTAATTACATTTATATTACAGTTAAGTGTGGTTCTATGTAATTGTTCGCTATTTAAAACAAAAATTAATAATTTATCCATAAACTACTTAATTGCAGAATCTTGATTCTTGAAAATTTTATACATAAGTTAGCTTTTAAAGCTGATGCTTAGCTTTAATCCATAAACTACATAACATTTTAAAACATTTGAAAATCAGTCTTGTCATAGAATAAACGTATAATCTAGCAAGTGCAAAAGTTTAATATATAATTCATTAAACTAACCATATTTAATACATCAAACATATTTTCAACAAATGAATCTCCTCCCGAAATATTAATCATATCCAAACTCGTATTTTACATATTTCATGTGAGTAGAATATGTTTACGTTCGAGTTTTGAGTCTGTTGACATTTCACATTGTTCCAGATTCTCAAAATATTAAATCGTTATGACCAATAGGCCTGAATATCACCATCGGAACCGCCCCATTAACGATTAAACACAGTTTGACTGAAATGTGATTAGTTGGAAATGTTTTCCTCCCATTAATTAATTTAAATTAGATTTTGATCCGCACATTCGTGTAAATAATATTTTATTTTATAATATTTAATTTTATTAATAAATATTTTAAATATATGATTTACATTTTAGTGTTATTTTTTTGTAATATTATTTTAGTGTTATATATTATGTACTTTTACAATCTTTTTAATTAGATTTCTAATTCGATATTATTCATATATAGTCATTTGCTTTATACATTTTACTTTTTTATTAATTGTTAATTAATACTAATATATTTTCAAATTCAATACAATAAATTCATAATATGAAATAATCAAATAGATAATCTACTTTAGATAAAAATTGATACTTTTTTTTAATAGTATAGATTTCAAAATCTGAATTTACAACTATATTTTTGACATATATTTTTAGCTTATATATAACCTTGGATTCCTGATTACAAATTTCATCTCCCTCCCACACTCAAACAATGGCAGCAATGATCGTTGAGTTTCAAAACTGCATCTTCCTCATTCTCCTCTGCTTCTTCTCATTTCTCTATTACTTCTTCAAGAAAACAAACGACATGGGTCCGAGCCCTCCCTCTTTGCCAATCATCGGCCATCTTCACCATGTTCTCTCAGCTCTACCCCACAAGGCATTTCAGAAAATCTCGACCAAGTATGGACCTCTCCTCCATCTCCACATTTTCAGTTTCCCCATATTCCTCGTCTCTTCTCACTCGATAGCCTACGAGATATTCACAACACACGACTTAAACATTTCGTCTCGCAACACAGCTGCCATCGACGCGTCTCTCCTCGTGTTTGGTTCTTCCGGCTTCACCGTAGCTCCTTATGGAGACTACGTCAAGTACATAAAGAAGCTTCTTGCCACGAAGCTTTTTGGACCGCGGGCTATCGAGAAGTCACGAGGTGTCCGTGCGGAGGAGCTAAAGCTATTCTATCTTAGGCTGTTGAAGGAAGAGAGCATTGATATCTGTAAAGAAACGACGAAGTTCACTAACAACGTGATCTGCAGGATGAGCATGGGGAGGATTTTTTCAGAGGAGAACGGTGAGATAGAGACTGTGAGGGAATTGATTATCAAGTCTTTTGGCTTAGCCAAGAAGTTTCTGTTTGTAAACGTATTTCGTAGGCCACTGGAGATGCTTGGAATGGTCTCATTTTTCAAGAAAGATATAATGGATGTTTCAAACAGATTTGATGAGTTGTTGGAGAGGATTCTTGCGGAGCGTGAAGAGAAGAAACCTGAGGAGGATCAAGATATGGACATGATGGATTTGTTGTTGGAAGCTTGTCGAGACGATAATGCAGAGTATAGAATCACTAGGACCCAGATCAAGGCATTGTTCGTGGTAAAACTAATATCATCAGAAACTATAACCGTTTTAAAATTATATATTATAAAATAAAATGTTATCCAATTAATTAACAGAGGTAAAACATTTGCAACTAATAGAGGGAAAAAAACTATAACCGTTTTATAAGAAAATTTCCTAGAATAGATATAATTTTTTTTTTTTAGTTTTTGAAATAAAAATAAACTAGAATAGATATATAGACCTTAAAAATAAAAATGACCAAAATAGATTTAAATGTTTTATCAAAAATAAATAAATATACACTTATACATTTTGGGTTAACTAATTCTACATTTTTTTTTGTTTAGAGTTGTAGAGTGTTTTTGGAGATAGGATCTCAAATTTCTTTTAAAAACTTAAAATTTTCAAAATAAAAAAAATATTATTTTAGTCATTTTAGTTTTTGAATTCTATATTTGTGATAAAAAATTTTAGAAATTTATTTGAGAGATTTCCCGTTTTATAATGTGTACTTATATTATTATTTTTAATGGAAAAAAGGGATTTGAAATGCTAATACTTATTACTACTGCAGGAAATTTTTATGGGAGGCACAGACACCGCGGCACACTCAACACAGTGGACAATGGCGGAGCTAGTTAACAATCCAAACATTTTTGAGAGATTAAGAGATGAAATTGATGGGGTTATAGGGAAATCAAGATTGATTCAAGAAACAGATCTACCAAACCTCCCTTTTTTGCAAGCAGTGGTTAAGGAAGGGCTACGCTTGCACCCACCAGCACCATTACTGGTTAGAATGTTGGAAAAAAAATGTGTGATCAAAGATTTCTTCAATGTACCGGAAAAAACAACACTTGTTGTTAATTTTTATGCTCTGATGAGGGATCCAGATTCTTGGGAAGATCCTAATGAGTTTAAGCCAGAGAGGTTTCTAACTTCAAAGCAGGAAGAGGAGAAAGCATTGAAGTACCTTCCTTTTTCAGCTGGAAGAAGGGGATGTCCTGCAACAAATCTAGGCTATATCTTTGTAGGAATCTCAGTTGGAATGATGGTGCAATGCTTTGACTGGAGTATCAAAGATAAGGTTAGTTTGGAAGAGGTTTATGCAGGAATGAGTCTTGCCATGGCTCATCCGCCTAAGTTCACTCCAGTTTCTAGACTCAGCCTTTAATGTGTTGAGCCCGAGTCTATGATCTCGAAGATCGGGTTGTGCTTCATCTTCTTCACTACATTACTCTTCTTTATATCATAGTTTGCTGTTGTGTATTTGAAAGTCGAACATCCTAATAAATAGATTTTTTTTTGGTTAAAAAAACATCCAAATAAACATTTGAGAATTAGTAATTATCAGAGCACATATCTCAGACTGAGAGTATTATTCTAGTTCTATTATAATTTATTTTTTCTTTGTTATTTATTATATACTAGAGATTGGTTAGACTTTCACTCGAAATGTCTGTTTTCAATAGTTTGAAGAGTTTGATATCGTGTTATGTTCTACCTATCTTAATTTGTGTGGTTGTCTTCTTTGTTTTTATCATCAATTTCATTCAATTTACTTATCGTAAGAAGGTTTAGTCTCCAACACATTCGGCTTGAGTAAATTACCTAATATAATTGTTGTTGAGATGGTTTGAAAGAGTTTGTATTGTGTTGTTGCTGACAAGATGTTTTGTTGCTGATCATTATCGCTGATTGCTAGTTGCTGAAACTTGTCGCCAGCCCATCGTCAACACGAAACAAACGTGATTTATAGACTATAGTTTTGTTTAGTCTGTGAATTATCAATATATCTTGTTTGCACACGTAGGTATGTGAACATATTTCTTGTCTAACTTAATCATTTTCCCGCGATTTTAGGATATAAATAACCTTGCACTAACAATGGGATCGATAAAAAGAAGGCATGGATCAGAAAGCAGACCCAAATAATAATACTTCTAAAGCAGGCTCCAGGATCTATATACTATAAAGGCCTTGATGACTAACGTAGGTCGAATTTCGTAATGCCTTTGGCGATTTTGTATTTTGTTTCGAGTCCACTAGTGTTTTTTTTTGGCATCATCATCCCAGAGCATTCACTTCATTCATACAAGGGTTGACATTATAACCACATCCTCGTTTGTAAAAGACTCCGTAAAACACTTCTTATAAAAACGGGAAAATGCAATCATGGAATGTGTTTCATCAAACACAAAGAATCTTGCACCTATGATATAAATGGTTTCGTGATTTGGTTAACTATTTTGTCAAATGATAGAGACTCCATGCATTTATATCGCGTTAAGTGACTTAGGTAGCATCTAATATTATATGTTTGATGATTAAAAAGGTAAGTTAATAATGATTCTTTTGGAGACATGGATTCAAACATCACAGGATATATATGCCCTTATGCCTTATCCAAAGAGAATAATATGTGCATATATATATACGCACACATTATAATGGCATGTTGATTAAAGTGCCGCCCACGGTTTATTGGCATGTGAACATTTATCATCTTGCTCGACAATGTTCCTCTCCGAACCAACCATTTCTTTTATATAAAAATCTTTTTCTTTAGCTTAATTTAGGTTTTAAATTAATGGTGTGATCTTGGAAAGAATTTTTTTCTATAAAAAAAATATTGGACTAGTCTGCTTTTGTAAATTTTACAGTTTTTACATAAACTATTAAATGGTAGGTCTTTTAAGATTTTAAATAGTTATCGTATTACTTTGGATACTCGTAAGTTGCGACTTGTGCTACCTCTATGACGGATACTTGTTAACAGTTCAGAAATTAATACTGATAGTAATGTAGTGAAAAGGTTGTAGCCATTGGTTCCTTGCAAACTTAAATTTGCTTAAAATCTTATTTGGGACCTTCACAACTAAGGTCAGACGTTCCTTTTCTAAACCCCGAATACTTATTATACTTTTATAGCCTACGAAACATCATACTGTAGATGGTATTTGATCCTCTGTTTAGGTTAATAACCATACTAATGAAAGCAACTGGTAGTGTTTGGAATAAAAATATTCACTAATCTTCCTTGAGTGTTCTCAATGATCGACTCATCGTTAGACAAGACTTCACATGAATTATGTGACTGGAATAATCAAGTTACATCGTTATATAATATATGGATAAATGTAAGAGAAATGCATGTATGGTGCAACTAGTTGGGTTCTGCGGCGACATAAAAAGGTGATAGTTCCAAGGCAGCTGGGCTGAGATCTCAGAAACCAGAAGAAAAAGCTTTGGTTCTTTCGCTGTCTTTGCTTCCTTCCTCGCCACCTAATCTCTCCCATGCAATATTCCCATTTTCTCATTTCATTTCATTTTTTCTCATTTCATATTTAAATTGACGGTAAAGCTACGTTTTTAATATATACTGTTTAATTATTTTAACATACGAGTGTTTTCAATATCTACATAATTGTTTGCTAAGATAAAAGGAAAGATGTGTAGTATCTAGAATCTATTCCGAATAGTATTATATAAATCGGACGAAGTTTTTGACTCGAACCAAGTCTTTTTCCAAGAATAGTAATTGAGTAGTCTAAAACACATATCTATGTGTGCTTTAAATAAAAGGGCAGAAAATAATGACTTCTGACTTTCTCAGTTTCTCTGCATCTGTTATTGTCTGTCCCTCCAGTAGCCGTATCTGCAACCCTCCGAGTGAGCAAATTATTTGTTTTCTCAAAAAAATTAACAAATGAAAATGATTCTGCAGCGTAAACTACCATTGACTATATGTAAATCGATTCTGAATTGTAAATATATGAAAACATAATTCACTAAAACATTAGGTATACTACGAATTGAAAAAAAAAGAGTTATAACCAGAGTTCTTTAGTAGTATAACCCGTTATTCAGAATCGATGATATTGATTTTGGTCATGTTTATTCACTTGTCAGTACATCTGCAAGTAACACGAGGGCTTACGTACCGAGTCCATTCAAAATTTGCTACATACTTCAAGAAAAGGATTTATTATATATAGTTACAGAAGATTAATTATAACTAAGCCAATCTGACATCGAATTACAGAAACTATGTTAAATTTACTAATACCTATAGATGTCTGAGACTAACAAACAGATTTGTTGACAACACAATGACTAGAACTAATAACTATTTTCACTTTACTAAAATCAGTAGATGAAGTAACAAAAAAAAAATCAGTAATGTTTTATGTTTGGTCTCGTTTTTGAGGAGTTGACCTACCCATCCCAGCTTCAATACTAAAAGAGTTGCTGACGTCTGCGACAGCTTAAAACTTGATAAATCTGAATACTTCTAATCTTTTTGTTAAACAAGAATATAAAGGTCCGCGGACATCTCCGTTCTTACTCAATCGTGATTTGTGTGTTTCTTCTTGTTAAAGCTACTTATGTTCTCTTTTTGGTTATAGATTTGGATACAAATGTTTTTTTTTGTTCAATAGAAATATACTGCTTGTAACCACAACCAGAAACAACTAGTATGACTTGTAATAAATACCCGTAACAACAAAAATGTCTTTGGTAGAAAACAAATGGGCTAAGTAAACGTTTTTTAAAAAACCGATAAAAAGGAGAGAACGAAGTGAAGAGAGTGTAAATATATAAAGAAGCACACCGCCCTAATCCACCATTCACAACGGTGCCATTCAAACACACTTCTGTCTCTCTTTCTTCTTGATTCGTCCTCTCCATTTTCCCCAATTTTTAATCTCTTTCTTTGTCCTTTCTTCTTCATCTATGGACCCTTTACCTTCCCAACAAGAACAACAACAACACAATCTTGACGATACTATCCAACAAACCCTAACACAAAATCCTCAATCCGATTCCTCCACCACAGACTCAACCTCTCCTTCTCAACAACGCAAACGTAAAGGCAAAGGTGGTCCCGACAACTCCAAGTTCCGTTACCGTGGCGTCAGACAGAGAAGCTGGGGAAAATGGGTCGCCGAGATCCGTGAGCCACGTAAACGCACTCGCAAGTGGCTTGGTACTTTCTCCACCGCTGAAGACGCCGCACGTGCCTACGACCGAGCAGCCGTTTTTCTTTACGGGTCACGTGCTCAGCTCAACTTATCACCTTCCTCTCCTTCATCGGTCTCTTCTTCAACTTCCTCCTCCGTCTCCGCCGCTTCCTCTTCTCCTTCGTCCTCTTCTTCCTCCACACAAACCCTAAGACCTCTCCTCCCTCGTCCCTCAGCCTTTGTCCCGCCGTGCGGTCTGCCTTTTACCAACAACGTGTTACTTTCTGGTGGGACCTCTATGTTATGCCCTAGTTATGGTCTTTTCCCTCACCAACACCAACAGAATCAGATGATGACGCAAGTGGGACAGTTCCATCACCAACCGTATCAGAATCTTCACTTTAGTAATAACAATAACAAGATTGGTGACGTGGAGATTACAAATATTCCGGTAGTTAATTCGACGTCGTTTCATCACGAGGTGGCGTTAGGGCAAGAACAAGGAGGAAGTGATTGTAATAACAACAATAACTCAATAGAGAATTTGAATTCTCTGTCTGGTTCGTTTGGTTCGACGGTTGTTGATCCGGTTAGTTCAATTGGTATGGATCCGGGTTATAATATGGTTGGAGATGCATCTTCACCGGTTTGGCCTTTTGGTGGAGAAGAGGAGCATAGTCATTGGGGGAATATTTGGGATTTTGTTGATCCTTTCTTGCTTGACTTTTGATGTATGATGAGAGCAACTCCAAAGGTCGGTCAAGAGCGTTGGAGATTCTAAGGATTCATTGTTGAATGGAATCAAAGGAGATTTAGCACTCGATGAGGAGCTTTGCATGCTTAATTTTTGGAGGATTTTTTTTTCTTCATATAGAGATAATTAAGAGGCTTTTTTACTGCTTTTTGAAGATATTTTATTTATTTTAATATCAGGGAATTCGTAAGGTTCCAATAAAGTATATACAAATGTGGAAGAAGAAGAGATGGTGGAATAATGAGGATTTATTGGTTTAACACTTCAAGAGTGGCTTATAGGATATGATAATTTCGATATTTTTTTTTAACTTTCAGAGGTTTATATATCTCATGTTTGCTCTGAGAGTGTTTTTATCATGTATTTGGGTTTATATATCTCATGTTTGCTCTGAGAGTGTTTTTATGAATTTGTATTAAGTTTGAATTATATATGTGAATCAGCAGGCAGAAACACATGAGATAAGTTCGTTGTATTTCAAGAACAGGTCACTACTGAATGCAAATCATCGATAGTCTTTCATCTCATGCAAGTTCTTCAAGCTCTGGTTATGTTACTTCTAAATAAGAAACTAATAAAACAAATGTGTTTTTACTGCGAATCATTGGAACTCTCATTGAAACACAGACTAAATTATCATTTATTAGCTAGTTAATCTGGATTTCGGTCTAGTAGTTTATATAGTGGATCATAACAAATGATCGTTTACCCAATTCTTTGACATTAGTCGGAAGATAATAATCCGAATAGTGTGATAACCAATTCATTTTATAGCAGTGTTTTTCTTAGGATTAGTCGATAGGATTTATAAAAAAGAACAAGAGTAATGCATGAGGACAACAATTTCTTTTCTTATAAAAAGAAAAAAAGATTCCATCAATGGTTGAACTTTGTAAAATAAAAATATGAAAACTATATATGCATATATTTAGCAATATGAATACTTTTTAATCATAACAAAAGAAAATAAAACAAAAACACAATTCTAGTTTAAAATTTTGAGAAAAACCTTCTCCTAATTTATTTAGAGCGGGGGTAATAATTTCACAAGCCTTAAGGCCCAAATATATTATATGGGCCAAGCAAACAAATATACCTCTAAACTAGGGTTCGCAAGTGGTATATATTCGTAGTTACGCTTCATTTCCACACCTTATTACCGTCACTGTGACTTCGTCGATCAGGGTTTTGAGAAAAAGAACTCCGCCATGAGAGCCAAGGTATATTGTTGATTTTCCAACATACATTTTTGTCTCTCAATCTGTTTTACCTCTCTTTACTTAGCATAAGCAAACTTTTTTTTTCAAAATGATGTGTTGCAGTGGAAGAAGAAGCGTATGAGGAGGCTGAAGAGGAAGAGACGAAAGATGAGACAGCGATCTAAGTAGACTCAGAGCTTGAGAGAGAGAGACTCCTCTTGAAGACTTTGCTTTCCCTTCTGCTTCCTTTGTTTCCCTTATTTCAGAGATCCTTATAAGTACTTTTGTTTTGGCCTCGTTTCAGCTCAGTGTTCTTAGCTTTGTTTTTGTTGGATTGTAGGGATCCTCAGTTAATGACAAAGTTTTATGTTTCCAATCACCATTTATATTTATCTTCTTGCACAAGTCAACCATAGTACGGATTTAGGTTTAATTAGTATTATCGTTTGGCTTATAGATCTTGTGGAATAACTCAGATTTATGTTTTACTACATATCTTGTTTGGTAATAACTGTCCACCACGTAATCTTGTATATGATGATCGTAGGTAGTATTGTGAGAATGTAATTGTTCTAAGTACGTAACAGAACACTCAACTCTGCTTGCTTTTCTGTAGTAGGCAAGCTTCTATCTCATGTTAAAAGAAATAATGATCACTCTTAATCCAAACAGATATTCTCAGGCTGTATGGTTTAAAGTTGAAACTCTGATAATTGTAAACAATCTCTGAGATTGCAACGGGTTGATCTTGGCAACAAACACAAACTTTGAAGATGACAGACTGTCTTTACTTGTGTCTGAATCACAGCAATTTTGAGATGGTATCTAAACGGTCGATCAACAAATGGGAAAAGTATTTGAGAGTAAACGTCATTCTGATTGTCTTGGTCTATGTCAGCGCTTTAACAAGAAAAAAAAAGAGAGTATAACCTAGCTCGTGTATGTCTAAAAGCTAGTGCAACAAGCAGTTTCTCTTGGGGTGTCATTTCATAGTAATAACAGGTCGAATAGCAGTTTTGAAGTCCTCACTAAACTGTTGTTCAGAGAACCTCCTCGCTCGTTTCCTAGCAGATCCAGCCATCTTTAACCTCTCTGTTTCACTCATCTTCACAACCTCAACGATCGCTTCAGCGTATTCCTCCACCGTCTCAGCAAGAAACCCTGTTCTCTGCCCGTCTTCTTCCAACACAATGTCCATTTTAGGTCCAGCAGAGTTGTGAGCTGCACAAGAAAGAAGCCATTACAAGAACTTAGCTGAGAGAAACCGAAACTTCAAGATAAGAACCAACATAACACAAGTCTGACCTATTGGGATCGCACCAGCAGCCATGTACTCAACAACACTAATCCCAAAGTGTTCATCTATCATCCCATGCATTCCTGCAACTGCATTTCCTAGCAGTGCCACTAGTTCTCTGCAATCATGTAAGCGCTCTGAGTACACACGAAGCAAAAAGTTTAAATAGAGAATATGCCATAAGGAGACCTTTGAGCAAACACACCTGTACATTGCGTTTTTATAGAACTCAACATCCCCATCTACTTTCAGCTCAACAGCTCTGTCTTTCAATTTCTGCAGCCGCTCTTCATCTGATTCGTTTCTACAACTCCCCACAAACTGGAGCTTGGGTCGAGGGAGACCAGGACCTAACTTCTCCAAAGCTAGTGAAAAGGCCTCAAGCTGAAGCATATGAGCCTGGTACAACACTCTAACTCAATAAGCTGGAATAAGATAACCAATGCTAACCATCAAAACTGTAGTACCTTACCTTCTCAGGACGAAACTGAGCAACTGATATGAAAACTGGAGGATCTGATAATCTTTCAAGAGGAAGTTTCTGCACATTTAAGCCAAACATGTTTAAAGATTACACTGAGCAACTGATATGAAAACTGGAGATCTCTGATGAGTTATCACCTGGAGTCCTGAAGTATCACAAGGCGGATAAACCCGTCTGATCCGTTCAGGTATCCTCCAAAGCACTTCGATATGAGACTTAGTCCACGAAGAGTTAACCATAGCTAGATGAGTACACGAGCCAACCATCCCATACAACAAGCTAAAACCTCTATAGTAAACTACTTTGCACGTAGACAACCAATCACTACAAACAAAAACAAACAAATCTCATTAATAGGTCTGAGACCCACCAAACAAACAAGTAGAAAAGAAAACAAACCTCTTGGCGATTGAAGCATCATTGTTATACATAGAGTTCCTCTTCCGAACACGAGAGATCATATCCAAACTAATCGTCGGGTAATGAGTATAACAAACAACTTTACAACCAAAGAGACGAGCAAGAGGATAACTAAACGCATAACCACTCGTGTCAACATAATACAAAGGAGTGAACTTTCTTAACGCCTCCCACGCTAAGTAAACAGAGCCAAGACTCTGACCAATCATAGTGAAACGCGGGTACGTCCCTTCTTCAATCCATTTCCTCTTGTTCAAATAAACCACCTGAAAAAAATCAAAACTTTAATCCAAAGGAGACACCTTTCTAGAGAGAGAAAGTGATAAACAGACCTTTGGAGGAGAGAGAAGATTGACGCCGAATCGATCAACGGCGCGGCGAGTTAAGCTATCGGAGGAAGAGTCGTGGTCTCCGGTGAAGACGACGCAGTCGAGATCGGGAGATTCTTCTTGGATGGCTTTGACGGCGCACCAGAGGACTCTCTCGCCGCCGCCGCCGTCGTTTGTGAAGGGGTGGAAGAATCCCACGGCGCGTTTGCGGTTCTTTCGTGCGGTGATGACGGAGAGAGATAGGGTTAGTGATAATGAGAGGAGGAGAGTGAGGAAGGTGTAGAGGATGAAGCAGATCGCCATGGAAGAAGCGTGTCGCTGAAGAACGAAATGTGTTAAGAAAGTGTTTATGTTCTGTCTTTGATTGTGTTTTTTTGAATATTACAGAAAAGGCCCTAGACTATGAGTGAATCGTAGTTATATCCCCTTTACTTTCAGAATTGATTTGTCACTATCGTTTTTCTTTCCCATTGTAAGAGGTTTTTTGTGAAATAATCAAAAGAAAAAAGTAATTAGTTTTGTAGAAGAATTAGAGAGAGATAGGAAGAAAGAAAAGGAGAGAGAATAGAATTTTGGTATATTTGTCTTTTTTTTTTTTTGTATACTTGACATAGTTTTCCATTGTAATAAGTAGGAAAGTGGTTTGGAATTTTTTTTAAAAAATCTACCACTAATTTTTTTTTTAAACATTTTATCATTAACTAATTTTGTATTTCAAATTACGAGAATTCTTGTAATTTTTGTCATTCAATCATTTCTTACAGTTTTATTTACACTACATAACACATCCACACCCGTATATTTTGATTGCACCATTATAAAATATATCTTATATAAGTTTTTGTATTTTCTGAGATTCAAAATCATGATCTCCTGATGTATAAGACTGTCTTCAACTGGATATCTATAAGGATTCTATCTCTTGATTCTAAATAATTATATGCTCAGAATTAAATTAAAAAGAAGAAAGAAAAATAGATAGATATGGTGTCATTTTTTGATTGGTTGATATTTTTAAGAGAAAAAATAATTTACACCTAATTTTTTTTTCTTTCTCTTTTGAAATTTAGAACATTTAATTTGTTATATCATTGGAATGATTAAAACTAAATAAATATCTAAAAAAAATTATTTGATTTAATTAAAAAAATCATTTTGAAACTCTAATACTATATCTATTGTTGGAGATGGTCTAAACGATCTAATGTATTATGGCACAATGATGTGGTTTATGTAGTTATTGTTTAAAAGTTTAAAGAAAATCTTTTAACAAGAGTGTCAAATTCAAGTTAAGAAAATTTAATTCAATAACTAATTAATGTCATATATTATCATAAGATCCAAGACTACTTTGGTAAAAAAGAAAGATCCAAGGCTAAACCCTCTTGATTTGACTTGGACAGTCTCAGCACTATGGAGACATTGTTCTTGTCAGTGAGCATTGGAACCATCTCAGGCAACTCTTCAAGAGTTTGACGTTTAACATAACAATGAAACCATACGATCATCTTCTCTAATGTCTTTGTGTTTTTAAACATAAGTTCCATGAACGAAGCCACGTGCCTCGACTCTACATCCCAATGACTCAGGTTCCCAAAGACCCTCGCGTCCAAGCTCCAACGCTGATCTTTTTTCACGCCTTGCAAATCCAAGTACGTGTCAATTTTATTCTCCTGTACAAGAGAAAAGATTTTCGATTATGCAAACAGATAGTCAATATTTCAGGTTCTACAAACCCAAAGTGAAAGACATGCATGGTTCTAGGACTATATATTTAAACTCGCTAATAGTTAGAATGGTCACGGAAACAAAGAAAATAAAATAGGCTTATACGGAAAAATACCGTTAAGGTGCCAAACTTCATTTTGTGTATTGTTGTTAGCTTCTTAAGTTTAGGTGAGTTTTGTAGCACCCTGACTATACCAGGAATTACATATTGCGAGATCATTGTCTTAAGTGTCAAATCTTTGACATTGAAGCTCGGAATGGGAACACAGCGGAGCTCGGCAAGAGTTAAAACCTAATAAGAAACATAGATAGATAGTAAATACCGAAACACAAACCTCTAAAAGAAAATAAAAAAGAGCATTGCAAAACAAGAACAATCATTGATGAATGATGAGTCACCTTTTTAACAAACATCTATAGCTGACTTCTCAAAGCGTGCATATAACATTGACTTAATGGAAATCAAAGTCTAGTGCATGGAAACTAATTTTTTGGCTTGCTAGAGTGTTCCAAAAAAAAAAAAAAAAATTGATTATGCAACATCTAGCTTTTAATAAGGAACGCAATAATGTCCTAGAAAACATACCCTAAGAAAGTTTTCTCCGAAAGTAAGCTTATCCACATGCTGCAACTTCTCTAGCATATTTAGCACCATTACTTGAAGAAAATCAGCCTTCAGATCTTCAAGTGAACAAAAGCAAATCTCCATTCTAGCTTCTTTTAAAGACGTGACATCAACTAAAGTACATGGTAACTGAGAGTTTTTCAAACTGAGAAAATGGATATGGGGTGCAATAATCTGCGTAGGCCCCGGAACCCAAATGTTACGATCGATTACTAATGTTCTCAGACGCAACCATTTGCTGAGATCAAGGACCAACAGTTTATCGCAGAAGTAAAGCGTTAAGCTTTCGAGAACCGGACAGCCAGATAGAATCTTATCCATGCATTCGTCAGAGAGCTTGCAAGACTTTAAGTGCAGAATCTTCAGAGATGTCCAAGAGACGGAGAAACTGAGTTGCTTGAGAGAGTTAACAGTGAGTTGCTTGAGAGAGTTACTGATGTAAAAGAAGTCAGGAACACGATAATTATGAGAAGGGAACTGCAAGGACATATTCTCAACGTTTCGGGACATGGTGAACTCGATCCATCTATCAATGTAAGGAATATCGCTTCCCAAGGTGGCATTGAGCTTGAAACTCATCATCTTGCGAGCCTTGTAGCGATCTAGTATTTTGTTTATAATATCACCTTTTGGACCATGTGGCGTAATCCAATCCAAGTAGAGGCAAGGTGTTTCGGACCATACATATCTCCATCTTTTGGACAAGATGGATGTTTTGATGGCGATCTTGGTCGGAAGATGGGAGAGGATACTTTGGAGGATCACGTCAGGTAGAAAGCTGATTGAGTCTACACCGTCGCTTGATTCTCCGGCTTTGTTTTTTTTGGTCATGGTGGCTATAGTTTCTCCATCTCCGTTTCCGCCTTCGTCCGCCATCCTAAGTTGTCATTGGTGAACTAACCTAAGGCTAGGGTAGAGGTGGAAAGATCCGCATATTCAGAAAATTTAGGATGACCGGATCCGAATTCAATTTGGTCGGATCCATAATTCTAGTTTCGGAATCCGGGCCATCCAAATATCCGGATTTCAGATATCCATCTAGACATTGTGATATCTAGGCCTAGTGATATTCGAAGTCGGATCGATAAAAATAATTTAAAATAACACATATTAAATGTCTATACAAAATTTATGAATCTATATATATATGTATATATATATGACATGTAATGTTATTAAATTAAAATATAATATTATAAAATTATGTATAAATATTAATATATCAAATATAGTTTTTAAAAAAAAAATTAAAAGTTTAATACATTTTTTAAAAACATAATTAGATCCGGATATCAAAACCTAAAAATTAAGATATCCAGATCCGATTTGGTTGTATCCGGGATTTTACTCTCTGGATTCAGATCCGTATACCCCATATATCCTTTTTTGAATCGGATTTGAAACATATCTCGGATCGGATCCCGGATAATAAGTCTCATACCTAGTCTACCTAGACTAGGGTAACACTTTATTTAGTTTTGTATATAAAAACACAAGCTCAATCTTAAAAGATAAATATCATAATTTTTTTTTAAAAAATTGACATATTCTAAATACTTTTAACTTCTTGTATGCATAAATAATAATATTATTTATTTAAAATAAATAACCATAATAAAAAACTCAAATGATTTCTTTCTTTTTTTCAACTTTCCATTTTTTCTGGTAGAATTTATTTAGTTCATGTATATGTTCATGAGAGTTTACTGAGGTGTTATTAGTTGATGAAGTTTAATAATTTTCAAAGCCAAAAATAACCTAGTGTTATTAAATAAGTTGATTTTCGTTTTAAAGTTTAAAGAAAAACATTTTAAGAAAATGGAACTTAGAGTTAAAACTCAAGCTCGAAATTTTAATACAATAAGTAATGTCATATATTATCGTAACATCCAAGTATACTTTGGCCAAAAAATGATCCAAGACTAAACCCGGTAGAGCTTTATGGAGACATTAATGTTCTTATCAGCGAGCATTGAAACCATCTCAGGCAACTCTTCAAAAGTTTGATCTTGAAGACAACTATAAAACAAAACGACAATCTTCTCTAATGTCTTTGTTTTTTCAAACATAAGTTCCATGAACGAAGCCACCTGCCTCGACTTTACACTCCAATGTTTCAGGTTCTCAAAGATCCTCGCTTCCAAGTTCCAACGCTGATCCGGATTCAAGCTTTGTAAATCCAAGTAGTTGTCAATATAGTGATCCTGTACAACAGAAAAGGTTTTCGATTATACACACCGATAGTCAATATTTCAGGTTTCTACAAACCCAAAGTGAATAGGACATGCATGGTTCTGGACTATATATTTAAACTCGCTAATAGTTAGAATGGTCAAGGAAACTAAGAAAATAAAAGTAGGCTTATGGAAAAATACCGGTATGGTGCCAAGCTTCTTTTCGTGTATTGTTGTTGTTAGCTTCTTCAATTCATGTGAGTTTTGTAGTAGCCTGACTATACCAGGAACTACATATTGAGAGATCATTGTGTTAAGTGTCAAATCTTTGACCTTGAAGCTCGGAATGGTAACACCGCGGAGCTCGGCAAGAGTTAAAACCTAATAAGAAGCATAGATAGATGGTAAATACCGAAACAGAAACCTCTAAAGAAAATAAAAAAGAGCTAAATAACTAAAGCATTTCAAGACAAGAACAATCATTGATCAATGATGAGTCACCTTTTCACAAAGATCTATAGCTGACTTCTCTAAGAGTGCATATAACATAGACTTAATGGAAATCAAAGCCTAGTGAAAACAAATTTATTGGCTTGCTAGACTGACGTGGCAATGGTGAAGTAAGTGTCTATACAACATCTAGCTATTAGAGAACGCAAGTAAACATACCGTAAGAAAGTTTTCTCCGAAAGTAAGCTTATCTACATGCTGCAACTTCTTTAGCATCTCTAGCATTATGTCTTGAAGCAAATCAGCCTTCGGATCTTCAGGTGTACAAAAGCAAATATCAATTCTAGCTTCCTTTAAAGATGAGACATCAACTAAATTACATGGTAACATGGAATTGCTCAATCTGAGACAATGGATATGCGGTGCAATAATATGCGTAGGCCCCGGAAGCCAAAAGTTACGATCGATTACTAATGTCCTCAGACGCAACCATTTGCTGAGATCAAGGACCAACAGTTTCTCGCACAAGTAAAGCGTTAGGCTTTCAAGAATCGGACAGCCAGATAGAATCTTATCCATGCATTCTTCAGAGAGCTTGCTAAACTTTAAGTGCAGAATCTTCAGAGATGTCCAAGAGACGGAGAAACTGGGAAGTTTCAAATCACATATAACACTGAGTTGCTTGAGAGAGTTACTGATGTAAAAGAAGTCAGGAATACGATAATTATGACAAGGGACCTCCAAGGACATATTCTCAACGTTTCGGGACATGGCGAACTCGATCCATCTATCAATGTAAGGAATATCGTCTGTCAAGTCGGCACTGAGCTTGAAATTCATCATCTTGTGAGCCTTGTAGCGATCTAGTATTTTGTTTATTATATCACCTTTTGGACCATGTGGCGTAATCCAATCCAAGTAGAGGCAAGGTGTTTCGGACCATACATGCCTCCATCTTTTGGACAAGATGGATGTTTTTATGGCGATTTGTGTCGGAAGATAGGAGAGGATACTTTGGAGGATCTCGTCAGGTAGAAAGCTGATTGAATCTACATCGTCGCTTGATTCTCCTGCTTCTTTGGTTGTGTGGTTTTGGTGGCTATAGCTTCTTGCGGCGGTTGCACCGTCTCCATTTCCGCCTTCGTCCGCCATCCTAAGTTGTGATTGGTGAACTAACCTAGGGCTAGGCTAACACTAAATTTCGTTGATGAAGTTTCATAATTTATAAAGCCAAAAATAATCTACTGTTATTAAATAGTTTATTTTTGTTCTTTTTATAAATCTACTGTTATTGATTTTTGTATTTAATATATGTTCATTATAAGAATTTAGAATCTAGTGTTATTGATTTTTGTTTTTATATAAAAATTTTGAATCTAGTGTTATTGATTTTTGTATTTATGATATTTTTTAAAAAATATTTTAAGAAATCAAATGTTATTCAATTAATGATTTCAATGACCAAATAAAATCTAGTGTTATTAATTTTGATTGAATTATGATATCTTGTAAAAATAATTTAAAATCTATTGTTATTCAAATAAAGATTTGAAATGGTCAACTAAAATCTAGTGTTATTAATTTTTGTTTGATTTTCATTGTGAAAAATGTTTAGAAAGAGTGGAATGACTTAAATATTAATTTATGAGTAAAATTAATTAGCAATCAGATTCCAAACTTTAACCAAAAGATTTTCAGTTGAAGAATCATCATAGTTATCAACTTACTTTCCTCATGTGTATTTTCTTTTCTTTTTTTTCACATAGTGGTAAGGTCCTTTTCTTGTATAAAATAGTGTACTTCCTTTTTTGTGAAGTAGCATAAATTCATCATTTGGTCCTCCCGTTTGTGTCACTTACTCAATAGAAGACTGGAATGATAATTCACCAACCGGATTGATTAACACATTATAAGTTGTCAATAATCAAAAGGGTTTAGATGCAAGGAGATCGTAAGCTAAAGACACATAAATCTTGATATCACCAAGTAAAAAAATATCAACTAACTATGTTTGAAACTTATATTTACATGTGAATACCGAACAAAATTATCACATAAAACTTGATAGTTTTAATCAATTTTAACTTAATACTAGATATTAATGAATCATGGCACAAACTGTTGTAGCTGGATTATGATTAGACTAATATCATCCAGACACCCTCTCTTACACGATACCTCGGCTAGTTTCTTGCAAGCAGAAAGTGTCTTTGTATTCTCCATGCCTACACAGTACGGCCGAACCACATCAACCGCCTCCTGGTTCGTTACCTATAATGTCCACGAGAATCTGGTTCAACATTCAAACCGTAGATTTTTTGCCCAAAAAAAAAAACATTCAAACCGTGCACTACAAAAAGAATCTTGAGGCATTTTGATTTATGCTTACCTTATCCCAGAGGCCGTCAGATGCTAAGATCAAGAACTCAAATTCCGGTTTAATACGCAATATTCTTGTTTCCGGTTCAGCTATTACCCATTCCTTGAGATACCGGTCTCCAATTCCTCGTGAGACTGCTAATGTTCCTTGAATTCTCCACACGCCGTTGCAGCAGTCAACATAACCACCCTACACAAAACACAAAAGTAAACCGAACCAATCAAACAAAACCGGACTAATACATCTTGGAATTGCGGAATAGTAGAATGATAATATTCCTACTTTGCAGATTTTAACCAATCATATTTTAAGTGAATTCGCATTTTCTTTCATCCATTAAGCAATTCCATAGATTAGATAATATATAAAAATTATGTCCCAACTTTTTAGATTTGATAATATATAATTTTTTTATAATGTATATATTTTCATAATTTATAAAACTCACCAATGCTTCAATCCTTTTGAACTCATTAGCTTGAGAAGGAGTGTGATCGGTAGTAAGAGCCTCCGCAACACCACCGCGGCTTATAACAGCCCGACAATCTCCGGCATTCGAAACCGCAACCTCACCTTCCGATATCAGAGCGGTTACACAACACGCGCCACCCCTCGAGCCTTCTTTCAAGAACTCCTCGTCCGTTTTGATGTAACCTTCTCGTATCGCTCTCTCCACCGAGTAACCTTCTTCTCCCGATCTCACTGCCTCCATCGCCGCCTCAATGTTGTTGCCGAGACTCTCCGCCGCGAACTCCGCCGCTTTGGAACCGCCGTGACCGTCGAAAACGCCGAAGAAAGCCTTCTTGTGAACTCTCTCAACGGCCGAGACATATCTATCTTCCATCGCCCCGCGTCTTCCTCTCTTGCAATAAACGGAGTAAACTCCATCTTCTTCCGCTTCAACAACCTCTTGTGACTTTTCCGGCGTCTTCACCGTCGTACTACACCACGAGGCAACCGCCGGAGGCTGCTTTAGGTCAAGCATCGGTGGTCGTTTTCTTTTCAACACAGTGTTGGAATCAGGACTCGGAGACGTCTCCTTTAGCTTCCTTGGATGACACGCTACCATTGTCAGCTTCGGTGGTGTCGAACAAGGTGAAGACGACGGCGTTTTGACCGACGTCGGAGAGAAAACAAGTGGAGATGGGAAGTAAACCGGAGATTCCGGAGCCATGGTTACTGATCTATTCATGGTATAGTCGTCGGTGTGATTCTTAGAGAGTTGCATATATATAAAAAGGGTAAAAATAGGGTTGCGTTTTTGATTAATTTATATCTTGTTGATTACGTCAGAGAAGGCAAGGACCTTGTGAATAGAGGAATAGTGAGCGGTTAGGTTTTTTTATATACGACCAAGTTTTTGGTCAATGGTCAACGACGATTATTTCTCTTTCTGCATGCTAATTTAAAACCTATATACGTGACCAAGTCTCTCTATCTCTCTTGTAGTTTAGTCAAAGTCACGTCGGTGCCAAAAGTACATATCTCTATCATAATTTTCTTATGTTTTATCTTTATTTCGTAAGATGTGCTCGACTATATGTTGCCATAACGAGATTTCGTATAGTTGAATTTCTAGTTGGACCCGGATATCACGTGAAAATATTTAAGTTTTTGAATGTTGAACTACCGTCCATTGAATTTAATTGTGTCATTAATTTGATTATTCATCTAATTAATCAATGACCGTAGTTAAGATAATTAACTTATTCAGGTGAATTAATTAATCTGAACGCACAAACACATGCACTGGCTGCAAATGTTCGTATCCAATGGTGTACATTCTACAAGAAAACTCATGGCTGTGTGATCCTGAGTTTGAGAAATTAAGTGAGAATGTATTATGAAGAACGTGAATTACTAGTTCATAGCTATAATAACTATAGGTTTTGATAAAGTTTTTCATAAAGTCTAGCTTACACGTCTTAACAAAATAAAATTTTAGTTTACACGCTAGAAAAAGTACTATATTGGCTTCTAAACAAAAAAAAAAAATGATAAAATCTTTTTTTTGGGCAACAAATGATAAAAATCTGTTAATAAATATACACATAAATACGAAGACTTTTTGTCAAGAAGGGGACAAGTACGAAGAATTATGGAGCTAATCAAATCTGGTCTTCGTATAATTTTAATTTAAAAATTGTATGCATTTTTAATAAAATCTTGCCTTCATTGCTAATTAGCTTAAACATCATGAACTTTCAAGTCAATGCTAGTCTATGAATAATATTTAATGTTGATATGAATACGTAATGGTTCCCAACTTTTGATGCAATGTATTCGTGAACACAAGTGATGATTAGACTCGGAACATATGCATTTCTAGAAAAGTTATCCATTTATAGGAGTTTAATAGTTTTTGGGCTTAATAATATATATATAGCTCATAATTTTCATTTATATGAAGGGTTTTAATCATTCGGTATATGATTTCAAAACGTAGAACGAAAAAAGACGAATGGCTTTCTTTGTATACCTAGCAAAATGTATTGTATTAATTCTTTCAAGGAAAGAGAGGAACACCCTCTCGACTCGAGGCATCATACCATACGGTAAATGTGTATGCACTAAGGCATTTGTGTGTATATGATTGAGGACAGTTGACCCTTACTCGTCGTATTTGAATAGAAATAACTTTCCTCCTAAGTCTCAGTCTTGGGACATCCATTTTGACTTGGCAAACCAATTTAACATTTAGAGTTTACTTTTTGGTTAGCAAATACAACTTGAAATATACTAACATACAAGAAAAACATGTTCATCTTTGTAACTGACATAATATCGACATAGATATCTGTTTGAAACAATCTAATTCGCATCCATAAAACAATCAGTTAATCAAATATGTCATATGTAATCAGAGGTTGAAGATTGGATAGTTAATAAGCTATGTACACACATCCAAACCAGTAAAGAATGCCACATACAAAAAAAACAATGTGATGGTCAAAACTGAGGGGCACAGTTGCCCGTCATCAATTGTAGTCCAAGATTATGTTGAATAAGAAAGTGAGGTTCCATCTGAAGACCTCGGATATAAGATTAGAAGAACAAAGAAAAATCTACCACTGGTTATTCAATTGTAACCGATTACAATTGGTTATATATTGTTTCTTCACATTTTCTATGAATACAAAACATTCACACCGATAACATTTATATCAGAATTAAATTCTAATTTATTTCTGTCATTGCTGCTTTTTAAGAACAAACTTGTGGATTAACGATGGCAATATCATTATCACGAAACTGAATTTTGAGTGTGATTTTCTTAAGACATACGAGTCAATTGCATGTCTATCAGGGTTCTATTAAAAATCTGCTATGATGTCGTTATTGTATTTTAATAAACTGTATTAATGTTTTTCCATTGTTCATCATCAAAAAGATCGAGCTTGATGCTAATTCTTTTGTTGTTAAAATCTGTTCCGATGCTTATCTAATTTAACGGAGACTTTTAATATTCATAGTTGTTGCCATCAAGGGGTGGAAGACTTTTTTCAGTAGTTCAATCTAGACTCAAATGAAAGAATAGCAAACACTATGCATGGACCACCTAATGTCAACGACTTGTCAAGCAAATTATACACCTAACGGTAACGCACGAATTGAGTGAATGAGTTACAACATCTAAACTACCCTTATATATATATATATATATATTGTGAAGATTATAGGGTTCTTCATTTTGAAAACCAGACGGACATCAACACAGCATTGTAGTGTTGTCAATGGTCGGACTGGTTCAACCGGGTTTTAGTTTTAATTTTAAATCTAATTTTAAATTAAATAACTATATATAATGTATAACTGTAAATTATTTTTATAAAATTTTATATCTTTAATAAAATCTAAAGATGATATGGAAGTAAAATGAAAATTTCAAAAATAATGTAAAAATATAATAAAAACTAAGTCGGATTTTAATATCGAACTAGATAGTTGGTTTTCGCGAATTTGATCGATTTTTACCAGATTTGTCGGTTTAACTCAAATCTGATTTTTCGGTCCGACCGGTCCGATCCAGTTTCAAAACACTAGTTCTTCTTCACGTAGTCATATTCATTTTAAATAGAATGAAATAATCTTTATATATAACCATTCAATGCAACACACAACAACTTCCGGTGGTATGGTTAAAGGACACGCGGTGAAGCTTCACGGCACTTCCAAGTTCCAAGTATACGTCAGCTAATTCACTGCGACACGTGGCATTTCACTAGCAAAGAAGAGCACACGTGTGACGTACCGATTGTTCCTGAATCACCACGTTGAAACACTAGCAAATTCACATCCGAAACAGTGCCCATCTATATACATAGACTAATCTCTTCGAGTATTTGTAATCATCATCATCATCAAGTCGTTTTGTTCTGTGATAAAACAGTCTGTGTGTTTTTTTGTAACTTGTGTTGTAAGTATTAAGTTATGGCATCTCAACAAGAGAAGAAACAGCTAGACGAGAGGGCGAAGAAGGGTGAGACCGTCGTACCAGGTGGTACTGGAGGCAAAAGCTTTGAAGCTCAACAGCATCTCGCTGAAGGTTTATCCATCTCTTGCTCATTACATGGCTGCGTATGTTTCAAGTTATAACTATAGACTCTATAGTAATTAATGGGATTGATATTATGTTAAAAGGGAGGGCCAGAGGAGGGAATACGAGGAAAGAGCAGTTAGGAAGTGAAGGATATCAGCAGATGGGTCGCAAAGGAGGTCACAGAAACCGAGACAAGTCTAGTGGAGAAGATGTCGATGAGGGAGAGGAGATGGACGAACCCAAATCCAGGACTAGGACCCAGTCTTAATATTCCGATGGATGTGTAATAAATTAATAATCTTGTTTTAAATCTTTCCATGTAGTTGTGTGTTTGGTTTCAATGTCATAAGTTCTTGTTTAGTTCACAAGATGATGATGACCATGTATGTAGGTTTTCGTCTCCTAGTAAAGCTTGTGTTTCGTTTGTTATCTATACCAACTACCAAGTTTTTTCGACTTCCATTCATGTCTTTCATGCAATAGTTAGGATGGGGTCCTCTACTTATTTAGCCGGTTTATTAGAACATTTAGCCGGTTTAGTTGAAACAGGGTATACACAGTTTACTGGTCTGATTTACTAATTCGCAATGCTTACAAGAATATCAAATTTGTGAATAATAGAGATTGGAGAGCAACTCTGTTCCATGTATTTGGCAATCCGAGACACCAATGACAACAATCTGCTACTATTTGGAGTTCTTTTTGGACATTTACATTTTTTTCATATAAGACTTTGAAGATTGACATTCTGGTGTAAGGTCTTTTTGCCTAAGAGAATGATTGGACCATACAACCGTGGATTGCAATGGTTCTGGTGTATTAAATCACCTTTGAAGATAACTTTTCCCTGAGTTTCTCTAGCAGTAGTTTTGTGTCCGACCTTGAACCCCAAAAGAAAAACAGAGTATTCTGATAGAAGAAGAAGAAGAAGAAGAAGAAAAAAGTGTGACACAATTTGCTAATCTTTGTTCTCAAAAAGCTGGAACTGAGAGAAGGTTACATTCATTTTCTGTAATATAAAGGATGTATGACAGTATCCAGAATCAATTTTATGTGAAAACGTAGCAGCAGGCTTCTAATTGCCACAGGTCAAACGTCTTGTGTACATTTTTCTTGTTTTATTGTGGTGAACTGATGTGTTTTTGTACATTTTTCTTGTTTTATTGTGGTGAACTGATGTGTTTTTGTACATTTTTCTTGTTTTATTGTGGTGAACTGATGTGTTTTTGTAGTTTATCTGTCTTGAATTCGTTAAACAGGCCAATCCTCTCTCTACTTCTCATTGTACACATAGCATCTGAGAAGGAACAAAGGAAGAAGAATGACTGCAAAATATAGTATACAAAGCCACTAAGATCCTTTATTGAACTCAATATCAATTATTTTCTTTCAATCATTACATAGTGTCACAAAGACAAGAGAATGACATTTAAAAAAAAAAGAGAACATAAAGAAACATATACTAGTAGATAACACTATGGGTCTCAAACACAAATCAAAGAATCATTGCCAGATTTGTTAGATTATATTCTTGCTCCTTACACCACAGTCTGCTGCTTCTTATGGTCTATGTACATTTGCTCTGCCCACAACGGCATCTTAAACTCGTCCCTAACCGTTTCACCACCATTTAAACCAAACGCTCTCTCCTGTGCACTATCTTTCACCAGTGAGTTCACCCACGACACATCTGGCTCATCACTGTAGTCTCTCACAGGACGTGACACATTGTTATTCCCATTAATCCCAAAAGAGACACTTCTCCTCATCTTATTCATCTCCTCTCTTTGCATCCCCCACTCAACCTTCCCATTTGGTGATCCCCAATCCAACACATTACACGCAGCTACTGGAGCTGGTTTGAAACTCAAACTGCGTTTCGCAAACGCTGAAGATCTAGCGTTCATCACCGCAGCTGCCATAGCTGCTGAAGATTCAAACCTCTGAGGAGGAGGTGCCTGCCTCACAGGAGAAGAAGGGTAATGGTTCATCTGAGAATGCTTACTTGGAGACTGAAGTTGTTGCATCCCACGTAGCCTAAGTTCCATCTCCATATCCATGTCTCTAGCACTCAAACTAGACTTCAATCTACTACCGTTAAGCTGCAAAGGCGGTGGTGTGTTCTGCCATAAACCAACGTTTCTTGGAGACAAAGCAACACCGTTATTCCCCATAGGAGACATCATCTCAGGAGACTGACTAGACGATCTCGGTGAAACCATTGCTGAGCCAGTAGAAGCATTAACCGGTCTCAACTCATCTCTCCTATGAGCAAAGAAACAAACTCTTCTCGCACAACCAGTCTCGTCTTTACAAAGCCGAGTCTTGTACTGACCAGGGTGAAGCCAAGACTCGAAGACACCGTGCGCATACTCGCAAGAATCTCCTTTAGGACAAGACCCTTTACGAAACTCAGGACAAGGGACACAAGTGTAAGGATACTTCCTCGGATCTCTCCTTCTTGCGTTCTCGCCAGGATGAAGGAAAGGACACTCTGTCCAATCGTGTGAGTAAGCCCTAGAACATGGCTTGACCTTGAAGCTAAACATTCTAAACTCGTCTGTTCCGTAAACACCTTCGTTGATGTCGGGAAGTGACGCATCTCCTGGATACTTAGACACAACACTCTTCACTTCCTCCTCCTCCTCTTCCATCAAACCAACCAAACCGTGGTTTCCGGTTAAGAGAAGCTCAACAGCTTTTCTTGTCTGGTTAGGTATAAACCGGGAAGCTTTGACCAATAAATCAACCGGTTTGTTCCCATTAGCTTCAACGATATTAGTTGAAGCAGAGGCATCAAGCAAGATCTTGATGACTTCAACGATTGAGACAGAACAAGCGGAAACTGCACAGTGAAGAGCAGTGACTTTCTCGTCACGCGAAACTCTGTCCACGTCAGATTTTCCAGTGGAGATTATGTAAGTTAGAACATCGATGCTTCCGTACATAGCAGCAACCATGAGAGGTGTTCTTTCTTGAAAACCCATCTTCTTCGACCCGACCCGTCTGCAGTACCAAAAGCCCGGTTTGTTGATATCCGACGAATTCTCTTCGATCTCTCTCCTGAAGGATGGAAGATCATCGCAGGCCGCGAGTTCAAGAAGACACGTGGCGGCTGCGACACCTTCTTCTTCTGATTTGCGTCTCATGTATTCAGCTTCCGTTAGGGTTCTTGAAGAGCAGAGGTTGCTCTCTGAGCCGCACATCTTCTCTGTGAGATTCAAAAGAAACCGTGAGGAGCAAGAAACATGAATATAGCTATCAAAGGAGGAGAAAGAGAACGCTAGCAATATAGTTTTGATTCCAAATTTTCAGTTCTTATATTTTCAATATTCTTTATATTTTTAATATTCTTTATATCCCAAAATTAAAGAAAAAAAAACAATAAGGTAACTGAATAAATAAAACAATAAGGTAACTGAATAATCTCTATTGATTCAAGCGAACGACAGTTTCTACTTTCTAATCACAAACTTTTGTTTGTTTAATAGCACTCAAGGAAGAAGAAAGTTATCAAGAACTAAAGATTTAAACTGAAGAATCTTAAGAGATTAGGTAAACGTTATACAAGTAGCAAAAACAGAGAAAAGAATCAACACATGATAGAGGAAAGAGGAAGTCATCACATACCTAGCGAAGAAGATAGAGCTTTGCACGAGAGAAGAAAAGGTTTGGAGAGACTTTGAGGCTTTTGAGATGAAGTAGAAGACGTGGTTTAAGGTCTTCTGAAGAAGGAACCGTATAGAAAATGAAAAGGCTCCTTTTAAAAGAGAGCTTTGTTGCGAAGGAGAGGAGGAAGGTGCCCTCTTTCTTTCGTCTACCTTTCTCCTGTCTCCTTTTCTTTTGTTTTTTTATATCTAAGTTTTATTATGTACTTTCCTTTTGTTTTGTTTATTATACTCGTCGTAGAAATGGTTTAGGTCAAAAGTCAAAACTAGGAAATTTCAAAAGGTAATGACGTCGCTGTTTTGCTGATTGTTTATACGCAAAGTTTTTTAGTCTCTCTTTTTTTTTGTGCTTTTGGAAAAATATATTATAATTGATTCTCTCTTATCTCATTGATTTGTTCAAAATGTCTTTTTAACTTTTTATAATGATCAGAAGAGCAAGTTCCTTGAGGGGAATGATATCTACCCATTCTACAAATTTAAAAGAAATAGAGTATGATTTTAGGCTGAGTTTCTAGATTGCAGTTCAATGTATGTACCTATTTGTTTTCATTTATGATAGACACAAGTTGCTGATTTTGGATGTTAATCAATCAATTTGGTTTTAGTACAGAAAAGAATAACATTCTAAAAGGGAAATAACCTAACACATCCACTAAATTCAGGAGATCCTACATTCATTCCCAATAGTTGTATGTTTGTTACAAAGAAATTAGTTGAGGTGGAATTACAAAATAGACATTACCAGATCTACTGTTACAGTTTTCATCTGCATGGGTGTACGTGTGTGTCCAGAAAAATGTATGGGCAGAACATCCTAAGATACAATAAGTAATTGTTTCCAAAATCAGTCCTAGGAAAATAATTATTCCAAAATATAATAATGAAGATATTAAAATAAGATTAAAATGACGCCAAATAAATAAATAATAAGATTAAAATAGCATAATATATGTGGTTGATAACATGGTATATGGAGTTGGGATGTGTAAGGGGGCCCACCGTTCGTCTGATTGACTGACTTAGCAGGTAACCCTTCCACACGCGTGTGAGTGTCTTTGCAGTTTGCACTATAACACGGCTTTGATTCGCACGTGGAGGCTATTTTTACTAGGTGCACAAATAATACAATAGGTGTAAATTTGCAAATTACAAGAGGTGAATAACCCTATATAAAGCTAGTTAAGAAACATATCAGCAGCAGTGACAACACCCTCTCTCTTCTGAGTAGCTTCGCCCCTGGCTACTACAAGTCTACAAACATTTTGAAGAGTGAAGATGCATCAACTCTTATCGCTTCGAAAAAAGCAGACTAAATTTTACTTTCTTATGCTAGAGAGAAGAGGTGATATTGTATGTTTTAAAACAAAATATCATGAATGAAATTAAGAAATATAGAAGTAAACTAAATTTATAGCAGAAAGATTGAAGTAAACTAATTAAAAAAAAATTCAAATAAAAGTAGTCTTATCGTGATTTTTTAAGATTAAAAGGAAAATTGATTTGTACTAATAAATTGAATTCTCTATAAAACATATCACAGGTTTTATAAATTTGTTAAGTCCAATTAGGGCATCTCCAACTCCACTATATTTTTCACTCTAAAATAGAGTTTTAGAATAAATGTGCTCTTTTGATAAAAAAAAAAAGAAAAGAATAAATGTGCTTCTATAGTATTATATATCCCACTCTATAATAGAGTGAAAAAATAGGTTTACTCCAAATATAAAATAATTTTTTTTTTATCACTCTATTTTTCATTATAAAAATAGAGTAAACGCTATTATATAATAATTCTATTTTAGAATAAAAAATAGTGTAAATCATTGGAGATGTTCTTAAAAAAAAGTTATATAGATTTGAGATCTTTTCCAAATGCGCACATTCATACTTGATAGGTTATCAAGATCTAGAATTCTAGATACTAAAAACCAATGAATAGAAATCAAACTTTATCTTAAGAATCTTGTTGCAGTTAAAAAGGAATCTTAATAATAACTCTGTCTTAGTGGTGTCAGTTAATTTAGATAATATGTTACTGATATTTAGTCTTCTAGTAGACTTATTCTAGTAAAGTTTTAATGGAGTGATTAGGGTAGAGAGAGTGCGACAAACGCGTGTGAAGGGAGAAAGAAAGTGAGACACGCCTTCTTTCTTTGTGGTGTTTGGGTGGGCGACAGAGAATGTTTTCACTTGGCCGCCCGACTCCACTTTCTCCATTTAACTTTCTCTTATAATCATTTTTTAAAATTCTCACTCAGCTTTTCTCCTCTTTATTTTTAATTTAATATTAGTCCCACAAAACATAATGGATTAGTCTGTTCGATTTGATCATTGTCCATTTCACAAAATCTAAATTTTCTATGTGATTTACTATGACACCAAAGTTTTACTATTTTACAGTTTTAGCAAAAAACTGTTACCAAAGTGTACTGGCATATGAGTTTGAAGTATATTGACAGCATAATATTTTGCTTCTGAGCAAGTTGGGTTATATAATCATATAAAAGCTGATAAGTAAATAAAGTTTGAAGAGAAACTTGGAAGAAGACTTTTGTATGTTTCTTTCTTCTAGTCAAACTTGGTTCATTATTTATATGGTCACCTTAATAGTAAACTATTAAAGCGGTATGATTTTGTGTTATATGCCTTTCAAAATATTTGCCAAAACTCGTCAGCAAACTAGATCAGATTGTGGACCGAAACACGAAGACTTTTCATGACATTAATTTTAGTACTTGGAAGACTGATACTTGGGTCCATGTAATAATCTCTTTTAATTTTTTTATCAATAATAAACGTTAAAATTTTCAGAGAAGTTAACATTGCCAATGTGAATCAGAAAGGAGTTTGAGGTTTTGATACTAAAATGATTTTTGGTTTATAATATATATGAAAACAACTATTAATATACAGAAACTTGTACATACAAACAAGAACACGACCCACTCACAACGACATGATCCATCATAACACACATTATAATAGTATAGCAACACAAAAGGACAATAATACCTATAACCAACTCTATCTTATCTTATACACACTTCCCAAATAAGCCTCACATCTACATTTTAACCTACTGAGATTTTACAAGGAACAAGTCCATTTGATCCTCGAGAAAAATGTCAAGATCTCGACCAACCAGTTTTACTACAGAACAAGAAGTGATCTCATACCTTTCTTTAACATGCAAAAACACTCGAGCCATTACTTTCTCCATCAACTCTTTGATAATATCTTTTCTACTGTCAGAGAAGTAAACAGCCGCTAGTAATCGTTCCATGATCTTAGAATCAATTTCCAGCAAACAATCTGATGATCTTACGCACTTTTCAAAAACTTCTTTTACGCTCTTTCTTATTCTTTCTGCTAACCCTTCAAACTCAAAAGGCTTAAAAGGAACCTCAGTAAGACGGTCGTGTTTCTTCAAGTTCACTAACCAAAGCTTCGAATGCTCTTCACTATGATCTGTTTCTTGCGCCGGAAGGTTCAGATCAAGAACTCCATTAGTAGTTCTGTTTAACTGTTTTCCTGTTTCTACAGTCTCATTCTTGTCCTGCGCATCCCTCAAGCCTATCATCTTCCTCTTTTTCACTGATCTCATTCTAGAAATCGATCTCACATTTGGTAAACTGGACACGGTTTCAATCCGTATCTCCACTTGCCTTCCCTTTGCTCTCAAGAGTTTCTCTTCAGAATAAGTAGCTAATGTTCCAGAATCTTCTACTGAAGATGAAGTCATAACAAACGTGGTGTTTCCAATTCCAACTTCTCTCCCATGCGAATCCATAAACTTTCCAGTTTCAATAGCCTTTAACAAGCTCATCTGAAGCTTCTCATCAGCTTTGTGAATGTTCTCAAGGAAAACTACACAGAAAGGGTTCCTACACAACACTTCAAAGATATGATCCACCGTTGTCTTTCCTCTAAGCCGCATCACATCATCACAACCGCCCATTCCGTGCTCCGCAGCACCAAGATCAACGGGCATGAATCTGTGTTCACTTTGATACATAATCTCAGCAAGCACAAGCGACAGTCTCCTCTTGCCTACAGTATTAGGTCCAATTAAATGGAGCCAAACGTCTCTTCTGGTGCTGATCCTAAGAGGTTGTGACAATGCGCAGCTGATAACTCTAGCAGCCTCATCTTGCCCTGAAACCGTATCTGTTAATCTTTGGTATATAATCTTGAAGCTCTCTAGGTTGAGATCCCTTGATGAAGAACGTGGATGAGCAAAATTATTGTCATCCAAATGATTCTTGAGATCAAATCCTGTGGTGACTGGACACATCTTCAGATTTAGATCAGTCCTGACCGATTTAACTGAACCGGTCGATGCTGAAGCGCTGATCGTTGACTTACTCCCACAAACTGATTCCAACCCTTGTGTGGTCTGCACTGTGGGGATCTAAATACACGTTTAAATTAACATAACACAGTGAAATAACGCAGTCAACTGTGGAAACTTGTAGCCCACGAAACAATATTTGAATTATGGGAGATTAACATATTAAGAGAAGAGAAAAGTGGACTGACCTTGGTCATTTGCAGCCAAGGTGGCAAGGTCGATTGGGTCTGATCCGATATTGAAGAAACCGGTTCGGTGGTTTCTTTGTTGAGACCGGAGAAGGGTAGTTTTAGGTCAGAAGGAGTTGAGAAGAATCCACCAAATGGAACAAACGACCCCATCAAACTGTATTCAATTATAACATGTCAACATCATCGAAGACAAAATGTACAGAAAAAAAAGGAGAAGACAGATACACTCATAAAGTTAGTGCAAGAGTGGAATGTTCAGTCAAACGTACATCAATGATGTGTTTTTACATTCAAATGACTCTTTTTTAAGTTATGCCATTGCGTTTTTTTTTACATGTTAAACCATTGTGTTTACCACTAAAAAAATCTCTACTGCTTCTATCAAACCTCATTCAGAAATTGCAGGATACTGTTTTCTTAGCAAATATCATGTAGACTAAGCACTAAGGCAGTTGTGTAATAATTAGATTGTTAATCCGAACAACAAAGATCAAGAAAATTTGAAGTTATTCCTAGTAGACAGATTAGTCTAGAATGATACCAATAAGCTATTACAGAAGGCCACAAGCCATATTAAACTGTTGTAAATATGACTATTGATTATCATGTTTTGGAACACGATTTTGTTGTTTTAGAAGAAAATAGTCGTTTTTTCAAGTGAAGAAGATAGTCCTTGAACTTATTAAACAAATTTTTGACCAAAAAAAAAACTTATTAAACAAACGATTGATCATCAACCGCATCTGTTCAGCTCGAGTACACATATATATTGCATAGAATCAAGATACAAAAAAGTTATATATACATATATATATATATATAATTTACTTCTAAATTGAACTTTATGGTTAGCTGAAATACACAAGCCTAAAAGATTCTTACATCTACGTAATTAAATACTCCCGCGCGAATCCTAAACCGTTAGAAAAACCGTTATTAAAGCATGTTTGGTGTCATTAAACGCGCGCGAAAGAGATATAACCTGGACTTGTGGTGAGGCAGACAAGGCCTAAGAGTTGTAGTGATGGTGAGTAATTGCAAGTCCCAATCTTTCTCCACGTTCGGAAACTTCTTCACCATCTTCTCATAAACCTCATTGCTCGCCGTCGCTCCGATCAACCACACTCTTCTCCCTGATCTCCTTAACAGCTCCGAAACACGACTCACGATGTAACTCGCCGCCGATCCGTTTCCCTCGCCGTCGGTGAAAACCCTCAGGTCTCCGTAGCTCAAGACTAAACCGGGTCCTGAACCTTGCTCAGCCACCTTCTCCAAGTCGCCAAACCTAGCGTCAGTGTAGGTTTTATCGAACTTGACGTTGACTTGGTCCGAAATTTCTGTACTGAGGCTAACCAAGGTCAAACCGTCGGTTCGGTTCTCCAACGAATTTAAAAAACCGGTTAGCACAGCTTGAGAAGATTCCCCCACAAGCAGAGGGTTCCTCCCTTTGTCCTTTGTGAAAACCGCGCTGATCCTCCGGTAATCAGAATCTCCAGCAAGAAACCGGTTCGGTACGCTGAAACCCCATCGAACCGGGTTTAATTCCGGTTCGTTATGATTTCCGGTTACGTTGCATAGAAACAGAGGCGGTTGTTGTCGTGATGAGTAACGTAGAAGGTGAGGGAAAGGCCGGATAATAGAGAGCTTTAACTCGGAGCTCCGAAAACCCGCTTCACCGAACACCCGACTCACAACCGGATCATCCAAGATAGATAGAATCATCTGACGAAGCTCCACTTTCACGCAAGAGAGTGAGTTCGAACTCATCATCTCTTGGTACATCCTGAAGTTCTCAGGGAGACGACGCTGGTGAGCCTGGGAGCGTTTGATAGCAGCCATGAGAGAGTTCGATACGGGCGGATCATCGGATCCGGGTTGGTGTTGACCCGACTGGATCCGGTCTAGAGAAACGCTTAGGCAGAGATCGAGAGCTTTGAACTGGAGACGAGGAGAGTAAGCAGAGTTTCGGACACGAGCACACGCGTCGCGTAACACGGAGGTTGGGAGTGAGAGTAAAGCGGAGACGGCGTGAAGCGACGTAGTTTGAGAGTGGCCTCGTCGACGCGCCACGTTGACTGCTTCTTCTAGCGCGTAGGATGATTCCGTTGTTAAGCATTGCTTCGCTACGTTCACCGCCGTTGGCATGGCCGGCGAACATATATAAGTAAACTAAAATAAAATTCAAAAAATCTGAAAGAAATTAAATGAGATGTTTCTCAGGTAAATTATTTTACTATTTTCAGGGGTTTGGTGATAAGAAAAAATATGTAATGAGAAATAAATTAATTTATGGAAGGAGAAGAGAGGAGGATACACTGTTGGGTTGAGTGGAACACAACGGTGGGACCTACACGAGGGGGCAGTGAAAGTGAGAGTTTGGAATCCAACAGAAACAGAGGAACAGGTGGTGACTGGTAATGGATTCTCAGATTCTTGTTGCTTGTCTTTTGATCATTCTTTATTGCCGTCCTCAAGTCAAATTATTTTCTTTCTTTTTTTTTTTCTGAACTGAGGCTTAAGTCAAATTGTTTTCTAACATCAAATCATCTATTTTCTCTTATTTTTGTTGTTTATAGTTGTAAAAAAATTTACACCACATAAATATTCACGACATACTACACGATAAATATCTCCTTGATACAGATATTCGTAAGTAGTAACTCATATAGTGTGACTACTTAAGAAATTGTATTTAAACTCTCTATTTATAATTTTTATGATTTTAGCTTTCAGAAAGTCAGAGAAGGAAATATTTGTTTCCATCTATATAAACAAATATTTGAACTACCATAATATTTGACTTTTTATGACTGGGCATAAACTAAGTGAATTTGTTGAGTAAGTTTTTGCCGCTCTTCAGTAACATATGATTCTTATTTCTTTAGGTCAAATTGTTTTGGCGTTGTACAAGTTTCATGTTCTTGTAAGATCAGTTGTGGCATCTAGGCTCTAGCCATCTATGACGTAAATTTAATTACAGTTTAGTATACATGATAGAAGGCCAGCCATGGTTGCGTTGCACAGGACGCTGCCGCCTCGGTTCTTAGTGTTTATGACTTAGCTAGAGGATGAGAACGTCTAGCTCGACCATATATTATTTCTCTATATTCTTCATGAAGTCATGCTACTTTTATTATTGTATTGTATTCACCAAAAAATATACTCCCTCTGTTTTATAATAAGTGTCATTCTAATCACTTTTTCTTGTTATACAAAAAGTGTCACTTTACAATTCCAATGCAAATTATACTTACTTTCAGCTGATAATTAATTATAAACTGCATTGATTTTATAAATAATTCTATTTATCTAAAATACTATTGGTTAAAGAGGTATAATTAATAACAACTTACATATAATTCAACCACTTTCTTAATTTGTGTGAAAAATGTTAAAGTGACATTTATTAAAAAACGGAGGGAGTAAAATCCAATGATGTAATATGAAAAAGGGATCCAATGACATTTATTACCGAAAGTTATTGGAAAGATCGGTGTCGGTCTTGTCGGAGCAAAATAAAAACAAGGGATACGATCATACGACTTTATGAAAATAAAAAAAGAAAGTGACACAAACGATTGCAATAAAAGGAGAAAAGAAAGGTCGCTTTGCATCATAAAGTTTGAAAGGGACAAATGAGAAGGACACCCCATTTCACCACATACTTCACCTTTCATCACTTTTTCTATCCCTTTCTTTTTTTTCTTTTTTAATATTCTAATTATTATGTTTTATCATATGATCTTATTAATCTTTGGGTTGCCATTGCATGTTTCCCAAAGAAGTTCAATGTAAGTATAGTTCTAGCTATAATTAAATGTTAGATGAATTGCCGAGTTACTTTTGTATTTGTGGTGAACTAGGTGAAACAAATTTTGGGATGTAGTATAACAGTTGGTATTAGTATCATTCTCTACTGTGTGTGAGTTGTAGTAGATAAAAGTACTATAGCATTTTTACAATACTTCATAGCATTTTTTACATAATTTACATAGAAAAATATATATGTCCTTTGTGAACCCACATAGATGATAGAATGATAGATGTAGATGTGCTAGGTGTCATCTTCTCACTCGCTTAAGTCAGTGAGAGCCCTATGAGATTTCGACAACTACTTATCTTCTACAAGATTATATATGCCAGACATTTTTGTTCTGAATACAGATATTTTCCAACAGAACATCAACAAAAATAATTTATAGAATATTTATTAACCAACTTTTTCTCTCAGCAAGTATTGGTGCAAATGAGAACCTTTCCTTTGTAGATCTACCACTGATTGGAATATTTTCTCTTTTTCGTATGCGCTCTTTAAATAGACAAGTCATCCACATAATGGTATATAAACACACATTATAGAGTAATTATTTTTAAACTGTCTTATATGAATTAGTATAATCTGCCTCCCACATGGTATTTGGTGATGTACATATGTTCCATATATATCAAAAATTAGTTTTTGATGGTTAAAATATGTATAGATATGAAAAATGATCTCAAGTAAGATTTGAGATCAATGCATGAAATCCACTTGCGACTTTAGTTTGTCATGATTATTAAGACATTATATTGTTGGCTTTATCAGAATGGATCCTTATGGGTTATGGCCTTAATACCAGCAACTAATCAGTAATCACACATTATATTATTTTTTCAAAACCAGGTTTTTGTTACTTGGTTAATTAATTATATAGTATCACACGTTGAGCAAAAGATTCTCAAATATAGTCTCTAATAGATTACTGAGTTAGAGAGAATATGGTGGACGGGTATGAAATATATAACTGTAAATACTATGAATTTGAGCTAGTTAGAATCATGCACTTGCCCAATCCATTCATATTTGATGCACTAAAATCATATATTTAACATTGCTTTCGAAAGTAAAACAAATATTCTTTTCCACAATCATATAAGTTAACATAGGACAGCTTTTTACATATCAATGAATGTGTCACATGAGATATTTTTTTCAATAAAAGTGAAGGTTACTTCTTTAGGGAACCAATATCCTCCCTGTTGACGTTTTCCACGCATACACCAGAAGAATATGTCATTGATAAAACAAAACCAAGAACATATTTGAACAAATTAAATAAAAAATGTTTTGGTGAAAACGAAGCTCGCTTTTATTTTATCATATCCATCAATTCTTTACTATAGATAAGCAACATAATTAGGCTCATTAGTTCAAAAAGAACACATAACTACTATAATTTCACCGAACATTTCTCTGAGATCATCTTTGAACCGACAGTAAAAAGCTAGCATGACTAATCGAATAGCAGAGATGAATGGTGAAAATTTAATCAGTATGAAAAGTGTAGTGGAAAAAACAAGAGAGAATGACTAGGATAGACCTAAATTTTTTTTTGTCACAAATATAGATTTTAACTATTAAAATGACCAAAATAACACTTAAATATTTTATTAAATATACATTTATACCCTTTAGATTAACTAATTCTAGATTTTTTGTTTAGAGTTGAGAAGTGGAGTTTTAGGAATAGGGTTTCAAATAAAAAAAATAGAAAAAATTAAATTTTCAAAATAAAAAGTGCTATATTGGTCATTTTTATTTTTGAGATCTATTTTTGTGATAAAAACTTAAAATAAGGCTATTTGAGAGAATTGCCAAAAAAAAAAAAAAAAAGAGTGGACCCATTTAACCAATTAAGTTTAAATGTTTAATTAAACAATTCCTTTTGGTAAGTGTTCCATGTTCATATACGTCGCTTTTTAATGGGTGTTGAATTGGTGACCGCTAATGTTTTATCTATCTTTAGTTAGTACATCAAACTTTAATTGACATATTTTTCTTGTGCATGTGCATCACATCAAACCTGGTATATATAACCATGCAAACCGCATTAAAATCATATGACAAAGTTAACCAACATGATGAAACTTTGTTAAACAATTCTATAAGTACCATTGACCTATCAACATGGACGTCGTCCGGTCTACCTGAATACACAAGTATTTTTGACTTCTTGTCCAAATTCTAGTGCACTATAGCGTCTTTTTTTCTTGAATTTCAGACGAGTTAAACCCCCATGACAATTATTGTTAGCAATTTAGGAATTGGTCGATAATCAAACCCTTGATTGAGAACCAAGACACTATTGTAATAAACCGACGAAATAATTGTAACACCATAAAAAGACAAAACATAAAGATCAAAAGATGAAATAATAGAGGAAAGAGTGACTGACATTTTAAAAAGCTAAGATTTGAAGGGTCGTCAATCCATCAGGGAGGGTGGGGGACAATCTGAGATAATATTAGATTACGGAAATGATGAAGTTGCCATTATATGTTAAGTTGTATTTTTGTTGTAGTTACAGAAATTTGAAGAAACTATTAGCATTTGTGGGTCTTTAGTGTCCAATTTACAAAACTAATCACTCTAACAAGAGGTTGGAAAATAATGAATCAAATATGAAGGGGCCAGATATGTTTGTCTCTTGTTTAAACTTTAATAAAGTAACGAATGGACTTCACTCTTCCATTAGTTATGTCAATATTTCGATTCAAAGTTATTAATTTGTTCGGAAACAAATATTACAAGTATAACACGCCTGGACATAGATTTCATCCTTAACAAATGGAAAGTTGAGACAAAACAATAAAATAATAGTTTTAGGTTTTGATCGAATTCGAATATTGTTTTTCAAACACAATGAAAATTTTACGTTTAGGTGATGTATGAAGGCTAAAAAAGGGAACAGTATTTGATAAAACACTAAAGTAATATTCGATCGAAAATAATAAAACATAAATAGACATGGAGGAACGTTGCACATGACAAAGTATCTTGACTCCAAACTCTAAAGTATATTTGAAAAGAGAAGTTTAATAAAACTCACCAATGACCAATGTACATAATGATCAATCAAAATCAATACCAATAAAATCGGGTAAGAGTCTTAGAAACCTATGCTTTCAAACCACACGTAAAATATGTATTTGACTTTTTTAAAATCTCCAGTAGCTTACTTTATTTTTTGATTTGGTAGATGGGAAAGATTAATATTCCAACTTATTTTATTTTTATTTATTAAAAATTATCAATTGTTTTAATTAATAAATTCATTTTTTGTTTCTCTTTTGCTTTCAGTCCGAACATATTCAGCGGCAGGCCTGACCATAATTGATTTGAAACCACAATAAGAGAACTATCAAATGCTTTTTTTGATGAAGTATCACAAATATATTCCAATTAAAGAAATAAAAAATCCAATACATAACGAGTTTCAAACTATAGTGCTAAAGGATGGGTAATTGCACGTTGTTCTTGAGAGAGAGAGTTGACACCAATAACAAAGCTTAACCACCCACTATGCAGAATCAAGACTGTTTAATATACAATCACGGGGACCCTATAATCACGAGCCCTAAAGAACAAAAAACAAAGCTTAACCCACTACGCAGAATCAAGACTGTTTAGTCTGTTTAATATTATACAATCACGGATCACGAGCCCTAAAGAACAAATTATACTCCACATCTCTCTCTCTCATGCTCCACCACATCCACATCGCATCTTTTACTTTCCCTTATGGTACACTAATGTTCTCTCTCCTTTTCTAATGTGCCTTTTCGTATTCGGTAAACTTTGTTACCCCTTTTTGTTAACTTGTCTTGTATTGATTAGCCATGCAAATCTAGAAAGACACATAATCTGATGAATAAAGTAAGTACGCAACGCTGATTTTGAAAACTAGAGTTAACGAGGATCGGTTTCAAGCGGCTTTTCCATCTCACTGCTAGGAAAGCAAAACCTTCGACTACAATAACATCATATGGTGGAGGGATTTATTTTGTGCATGACACGTAAAATAGTTTGTTCAATGAGTGACTTTGACAATGATTACTAGTTATGATGGCAAAATAAAAAAAAAGACAAAACAAGAAAATGGGGGAAAATAACTGTTTTTAGTGGTTTTCCACGTTTCTCTAGACTCTAGGTGTGCTAATTTGTCATCTAGTGATTAATGGACTTTTAATTGATGTGGTAAGAAAACTTTTTTCGGAATATACTGTAGTGATTAGTATGGAATTCACAGGAAACCTGAATACTTACTACTACCTTATTATAGTTCTCCTTCGCATGTATCAATCTTGTAACTTAAATTACAAGGTTGGAGCTAGAGGTGGACTCATCAGTTGTTTTGGTTTTCTTAAGACAGGAATTGAGGCAACTCATCCACTGTCATTCCTGGTGCGTCTGTGCCACGGTTTTCTTTCAAGGGACTGGATAGTCCGAATCAATCACGAGTACAGATAAGCGAACCGTCTTGCTGGTGGGCTAGCTAACTATGCGTTTACTTTACTTTTAGGAATTCATACTTTTTTTGCTGCTCCTTATGATGTTATTCCTATTCTTGAGGATGATGTTTTAGGGGTTACTTGTGCTCGACGTGTTGTTACGTCTTAGACTTTGATCTTTTAATAATAAAGGGAGCTTCCTCCCGTTTGCTCACCCAAAAAAATCTTGTAACTTAAATACTAAAAAGGAAATAAGGCCCTATAGTATGGGCCTGTCATAATCCTTTGCTGAACTAGCTTAGCCCATTAGTGTTTCATGGGCATACAATTGTTAATTACCAAAGTCAAAGGTTGTAAACAAGAATACATCTAAATAAACAGCAAACTGTTTTTCTTCCAGTTGAGAAAGTCATGTTGTAAATTTCATATGTCCGTCGACTCGTCCATTCAAGTAAAGTGGGACATGTGTCTCAGAAATACTGCTCAATAATATCCTTGTATAGTTTTGATCAAATGTCGGCAATATAGAGGATCAGTTTCAAAACTCGAATTAAGTTTCCATATTCTCAAATTTTAATTGACATCATATTTTTAATATATATCAACTCATTTTAGATTATCATCTACTTAAAAAAAAAATATATTGTTTGTCAACACTATTTGTATTGTGTCAACACTATTTGTATTGTACCATTTTCTCTTATATCAGTAAAACTTTTTAAGACTCCCAATTTAACCCTTTAAGACATAAATAAATTTTGCTGTTCTTTTTTATTTTCTGTTTTACATATTTCTTTACATATAATATCATTCTAGATATTTTCCAAACATATTAATTAAACATTTAGATCTCTATAATACCAATAAATTTATCTATCTAATATTATTATGAATAAATTTTAAAAATTAGCTTAAACAATTTGTATTAGAAAAATTAAACGCTATTAGTTGTGAAACAAATTAATAAAAAATTAAAGAAATGTTGTGTGTAGAACATATATAAAATATTTACAACCTCCAAAAATCTTGAAATTTTAAATTTTAAAATATCTTGCATATGAAAAATGTTTGAATTCTTGGTCAATTGTGATCTGTGGACAGATTTTTTGATTTAGGATTTTAATTAGCTTGCTGTGGTTTTCTTTTTGAAAGAATTGCTATAGGTCTAATTCACTGGAACCTTTGAAATGACGATTTTTCTGTTTGACATACATATGCATTTTCCAACAACCATACCAACTTCCAATACGTTTAAAATCAGTAATGTTTCGAACCATGTGTTAAATTAAAATCGAATGTAAGTCTCCAGTCCTTGTCTTCATAAGTCATAACTCACATTTTGGTGGTGGGTTAATGTTAGTAATCTTTTTTTGGTAAAAATGTAAAGAAGTTTGTAATCTTTGTGTTAAAGGATTGTCATAATCACCAGTTTATTTTACTTGACAAAACTATGTTGAGATCTTAATATCAGTTGTTACGTTGAGTCAGCAATGCTCACTCACTACATTTACAGTTGGTTAATACAATTTCTTTGTAACATTTTTTAATTCACAAATTACTCTTAAGTTTTTAAACTAAAGGATCAAATCAGTTATAGCATTGAGACCTAAATGACTTTGAACTAAAACTGGAGTGAGTTAAAACTCAAATTTATCTAGGTACTACAAAAAAAAAATTATCATTACCGTACTAAAACATCTATGATGAATTATTAATTTCCAAATAGCGAAGATCCTAAATTCTCTAGCGGAAAAGAATATCCTTAAAATGTGGTACGTAGAAATGCTGATTTAGGTCACGCTAGTGGCTTTGCTGATAAAACAAAATAATTGGAGTCGGTGGGGTTCATATTAGATAGCAAATATATTTAATAATTATGATCCCTTTATTATTAAAGGAGAAGCAATTAGGATAATAAACCTTAATTTTGTAATTTATTAACAGTTTTGCCATTATGGCTGATGTGGCAACACCACAAATCACCTTAGCCATCATTTTTAATAGACCTTTAATTACTAGAGAATTTACAATATTTGCCACTGATGGTCATTATAACATATAATATAAGATATAACAATAACCATTAAGCCATTAAATGCATGATTGTGTTGACAACTTTATGGTTCCAACATAATATTAAGTCAAACGATTTAAAATCAATAATATCAATACTTTCGAGAAACTAATTTATTGAATATTAGCATAGCAAACAATATATATTGCTTTAACAGATAATCATATTTGAAATCACGTTGTAATTCTCCAGATTTGTACTTGCCGAGATTATGAATGCAACTCTGATCCTACCAGTAGTAAAACATGATAAATTTGATAAAACGAAATATTACAGCTTATTCATATATTAATTCCATCTCTTATCAAATTACTTTTAGAAATTTATAGTTACTGGTTATCAAATTAGTCCTCCTCTTCTTACAATTCAACAGTTTAATATTAAGATATTGCTCAATACAAGTATATTTAAATCTACTATATATTTTTTTATATAATGTCCGATAGAATTATGAACAAAAGTATATAGTAAAATATTTTCTTAACTATTTCTGTATAGTAAAATATATTTTTAACAATTTTGGCCCGCGTTAGACGCGGATCTCTACCTAGTTATTTACTATAGAGCTACTAGTAAAGCCATGATTAGTCCACCCACCACATGGACGTTGTACCAAATCCTTTGTTTTTACGGTTACAATTTCAGATGTTGGCTACTTGGCTCTGGTCTCAAGATTTATGTAAGTTTTCTGAGCATAGTTTGGATCCTTTGAACCAGTTTCACATTAGAGAAAATAATAGTAACTTTTTTAAAAAGATAATAACTGTAACTATTATCCGTTTGTCTTCGACTGAAAGCAAATAGATTATGACTTACACGATCCATTGTGATTAATGGATGTAGAGTACTCCAAAATTAAATGGCTATCGTTGAAAGCATATTTTAGGTTTGGACGAGCTGTTCTTTCGTATGTTTCTTTGTCCTGGGCAAACAACTTAGATTTTCAAATACTTTATTGGTTTAACTTGGTTTTAGGGATTACCGTCTACTCCAAGTCTCCAACTCTATTTAGCCGAAATCATTTGGTTTTAAGGAGTATATATGTAGCTTAAAACTGAATTAGACCGTTAATTGTTGTTGTCGTCCTCAAAAATCATCAGCCTTAAATATTTGTATTTATACTGCTGTTATGAGTATTCATGAACACTCAAGTGTTTGTTTCATCTAACCGATTATCTATGTTTGCCTAAAAACCTAAATATTTTTTTTTTTAGTTTTGGAGATATCTTAAATCTACAAAGACTTTTAAACTAATCTTCAAATGAATAAATGAATAGTGCGATCCACAAACGGATTTTTACAATATGTATTCAAATGAATTGTATAATAGATTAATATTTGTATGGCCAGAAGTTAAAATGTAATAGATACTTTTGAAGCCGAGTTAATTATTAATCCAAAGTCCCCCTATCACAATGGACCGTGTAAATATATATAACCGAAAAACAAGATTAGTAATAAGTATGACGAATGATGAATATATATATATATATGTCGTTTCAACGTTGCAGCTTGCCTTTTAGCTGTCAAATTTTTCTCGATATCATGAGACCTATTGGTCTCTGCTACTACAACGTTCAATTTATGTAATAGTATTATAAGGCATGGGTGAAAAAAGCCAAAAAAAAATCCTTAAAGCATTATTTGAAAAACTATATATTTAAAGATGTATTATATTTTTATTGAATAGTCATAGGTATATTTCTGATATGTTTTATCACTGTGCTCTATGAAGAAAAACTTAGTGGTCAAATGGAACAACGAATACAATTCCACATTCAAAAAATGTGTGCTCGGTCCAAGGTGAGGAATACAACATGGAAGAAATCACCCGCCACAAACGCTTGATTTTATTACTAAACTTAACTAGATGATAAGATTTATTGGAGTTTTATTCATCTCTCAAAGTTGACCATAACTTTATAAGAATTAAGAACTCATCTCCGTGTCAACATTAATTTGTCACGCCTCATCAACAACTTCTTGAAACATTGAAAACTCCATATAAGAAAATGAGATTATGAAAGGTGAGAATAGTCTCACCATTAATAGATTCGATCTAACATATAAAAAAATGAAAAATAAGCACAGTGGAAGATTTGGATTTTTTTAGTAAAATAATAACGACCATCTGAAAGATTCTCCTTTATTCATTATTTCATTAAACTTTTGAATTCGATTTTGTCGCAATACAAGACAAAATAAATTGTTAAAAACTCCGTCGGTTCATCCATTATTATAAAATAAAGTCAAAAACCCTACAATTTTCACGTGGCCAGTAACTATTAGTACACGTCAGTAAGGTGAAAAAAAAAACATCGATGTTGAAACCAAACCTTGAAGAAAAAAGACATAACACCACCATGTCTGTTGTTATTGTTAGCTTTGGTCTTACTCCTACACAGCCAAACAGAGAGAAGAAGCACTAGTAGAAGAAGATCAGAGTCTTAGTCCTAACTTTAGATTAATCATCACAGAGCATGCGTGACACTTGAAGCTTATCATCATCAACAATGAGTTCTACTCTGTTCTCCATCACGTGACCATTGCAACTTTCTCTTCTCTCTCTCTCCGTCGTTTCTTTAAAATAAAAAAAAAAATTCCGTGACGCACGGTGGTCCATGGCGGTGGATGTTGAATCCGTGCTTCAGTTTCTCCGACGTAACGGCTTAACGGAGGCTGAATCTGCTCTGAGAGACGACATCAACGAGAAGAACGAGCTCGCTTCTTTCGACTTTGAGAAGTTTCTGTTCCCGCTTCCTCCGCCGATCAGAACCTCCGTCGAAGATTCCGGCGATAACGGGTCGACGAAGTCTTCTTCCTCTTCCGACGACGAGTTTGTCAGCTTGGACTCTTCCACTTCCGGCTTCTGTTCTTCTTCCGGTAACATTTAGACCAAATCTGTTCTGTTTCTTGTTTCTTGATTCTTGATTCTTGATTCTTGATTCTTGATTCTTGATTCTTGATTCTTGATTCTTGATTCTTGATTCTTGATTCTTGATTTTTTGATTCTTGATCTGAGTTCAACGCATGGAAGCTCAAATGCAGGTTTTGTGAATCCGTATGGAGAAGGTTCATCATCATCATCTGAATCACAGTCTCAGTTTGGTACAGCTCGTACTTATCCTGACTGGAGTGAGTTTTACTCGCAGACAAAGGAAGAGACAGAAGATGAAGAAGAAGATGAGTTCATGTCTCCTGCTTTTAGAGAATCTGATTTCTTCATCTGTCCTGTAACTACAGAGGATAAGTTCATCACAGACAACCAATTTGAGAATAACAAGCTTGGTGTCTACGATAAATCATCAGAAGGATCTCAAACCGAAACAAGTCTTGATTACTTAGATAAGAATTTTCTTGTTAACAATGTTGAGGATGACTTCATTGGTTTGGATGATAAAACTGCTGAAATCCAAGAAGAAGAAGAAGATGCAAAAGACAATGATGATTTGAAGACTGGTGATCAAGTGAATGTAATAGATGAAGAGGTTAATGTTGTTCATGACCTTGAAGAAGAGGAGTATGAAGTGTTTGATCTTAGAATTATTCACTGGAAAAATAGGTATGATGACATTTTCTTTCTGAATATAGGCTACTGAAGCATTAACCTATAACTCCTAAAGTTTTAATAAAATTTGTATATTACATAAGCCCCCAAATTTGTAAAGAAAAATTATATAAACAATTACTAAATAAATTGTATATGTCTCAAAATCTCAAGATCGGTCCTGGATGCAATGAAATGTGTAATGATATGTTGTGGTGTTGTTTACAGGACGGGGTTCGAAGAGAACAAGGATCTACCAATTGTGCTGAACTCAGTGATTGGAGGAAGATACTACATTACTGAATACATTGGCTCAGCAGCATTTAGCAAGGTGGTTCAGGCTCATGATCTACAAAACGGTGTCGATGTTTGCCTCAAGATTATCAAGAACGACAAAGATTTCTTTGATCAGAGTTTAGACGAGATTAAACTCTTAAAACATGTCAATAAGCATGATCCTGCTGATGAGCATCATATCTTGCGCCTCTATGATTACTTCTACCACCAAGTAAGACATCTTAAAATACATTTGTCTGTTCTCAAGAAGTCTCTGATGTTTGTCTGTAAACAGGAGCATCTTTTTATAGTCTGTGAACTTCTAAGAGCAAACTTATATGAGTTCCAAAAATTCAACCAAGAATCTGGGGGAGAACCATATTTTAGCTTAACCAGACTTCAGGTTATAACACGGCAGTGTCTGGATGCTCTTGTGTTCCTTCATGGACTAGGAATCATACATTGTGATCTCAAACCAGAGAATATACTTATCAAGAGTTACAAAAAATGCGAGGTGAAAGTCATTGATCTTGGAAGCAGTTGTTTCCGCTCTGACAACTTGTCCCTGTATGTACAATCACGTTCCTATAGAGCTCCCGAAGTGATTCTTGGACTTCCATATGATGAGAAGATTGATTTGTGGTCTCTTGGTTGTATTTTAGCAGAGCTTTGCTCTGGTGAGGTACTGTCTCGTTTCCATTTAAAAGCTTGTCTATATATAGAGAAACTTGTAACATGAGTTTTATATGTTCATCAGGTTCTGTTTCCAAATGAAGCAGTAGGGATGATATTGGCTCGAATTGTTGCGGTTTTGGGTCCTATAGAAACGGAGATGCTAGAGAAAGGTCAAGAGACTCATAAGTACTTCACCAAAGAGTTTGATCTCTACCACTTAAACGAGGTAATTTTGTATTGATTTAGCTGTAAGAAGTAAGGCCTTGTTGCTAGAGTTTGATGCATTGTTGTTGTGTTTGTGTTGTAGGAGAGCAATGAGATTGAGTATATAATCATAGAAGAATCTTGCTTGGAAGATCAGTTGCATGTTAGTGATGAACTGTTCTTAGATTTTGTAAAAAGTCTACTTGAGATCAATCCATTGAGACGTCCAACAGCTCTTGAGGCTCTTAACCATCCTTGGCTCTCTTCTTCATACAAATGATTTTTGAGTTTTGTTTTTGGCTTCTTTGTGTTTCCTTCTCTCTGTGATTCTTTGTTTCTGGTCTATTTTTCCTTTATATTGTGTTTTTTCTAATTGTGTATAGAACTGTTTACATTAATTTCACATTGTAAATAAAAGATTATGTTTGGTTGTTCTATATATCCAAACTTAAAAAAAAAACTAAATATTGGACCAACGACCAGAATGTTAATACTATGATGACAAAATAGGATACATCATTCATTGTGTCTACTCTCCGCACCAAATACCAATAATGAGTTGTGGTAGTTGGAACAAACTTCCAATGTAGCATAATACATACTCCCTCCGTTTCAAATTATGTCATTCTAAAGTAAAATTTTTCGTTTCAAAATAAGTGTCGTTTTATAATTTAAATGTAAAATTTATTGATTTGAAATGTTATTCTATTTTCCCATTGGTTGAAAAGTGATTAGGTGTATAGGTAATTGTGTTTTTATTTTAAAAACATCTAAAATTTATTGTTTTCTTAATTTGTGTGAAAAAACCTAGAATGACAACTAAATTGAAATGAATGGAATATCATCATAAATAAATACTAACAAAATACAACAAACAAAGCAATTTATTAGTAGTTTCTTTTTGCATGTCATTTGATTATACAGATTGCAAAATGTCAAAGGTATAAATACGAAAGTGATGTGCTCCAAAAGAAAATAGAAAATTGATCATGTCAATATAAAATTTTCTTTATGTTTGCTATTGTGAGTAGAAAACCAAATAATAAAAATAAATATTTTAATATGTTTATAGTTATTAAATCGTGTTTGATAATATAATATTATTTTAATTATGCTATTTTATATAGAGTAGCTAATATTTAAAAGAGAAGACTTAGAAAATATATGATTAGATAAAATTTGACATTATTGCATGTCATGAAATCTTGTTCGAATATGCTAAATTGGTAAGATGTTGTCTTAACTATGCGAGGTAGATATATTATTGCATGTTATCAATTTAACGTATTCAAGACCAGATTTATATCCTTGTGGAACATTTAGTTGGTCTATAAATTATACTCTTTCCGTACAAAATATGTTTTGGTGAAGATAAATAAATTAAGAAACTTACTTTTTAATGATATTATTATTAATAATAAAATTTAAAATAAATCGATTGATCATAAATAATGTAGTAAGATTATTAATCAATCAATCTTTAATAAAGTTAAAATTGTCTTAAAAGTAACAAAAATCATATATTTTGAAACGTTAGCTTTTTCTAAATTAACTTTTATTATGGAATGGAGGGATTTACACGTAGTTCTTAACTTGGATGAGACGTCTAGAATACCTGCTAATTTACGTACCAAGTTACTGAAGCTGGATTGGATTGGTTCAGGCTAGAGTGCATATCATCAAGTCATCAACCAAGGTTTTTTCTTACATAACAAATGTTTATTGGTCTTTAAGTCACTTTATTGCATTTGTTGGTGTGCAAGTAATCTCACTTCTGTCTCCTTAATGCCCAAAATCGCCTGTCTTTTTAGATGATCGATTCTTTATGACCTACTGGACTTGTCAACCATGTCATTTTATGCTTTATAATATATGGTCTACATGACCACATGGCCAGTTAAAAAGATAAGATAATCTGAAACTCACATAATTAACACAATTTTGTAAAAAAATAATTCATAAACAACAAATACCCCATAATCAGTAGCATACCCAAAACTATAATTAGAATCCTCGAAGACAGACTCAATCAAATCCTCGTATAAGGACACTAATTATGAATTAATGACCCTAAAAACCCTTTCCGTACCTTTATTTCCAGTACCACAAAAAAAAAAAAAAACACAAACAACTGAAAACCCTAATTAATTTGGTCCAAAATCTCCTTACCCAGCGGTTTCGTTATAGTAGAATGCGTAGCCTTCTGAATAACGAAGCAAATCTCACGAGTGTCTCTCTTCCTAAACATCCAAATATGTAGAAAATCACAATGCTCCTTGAGATCACATGTTTCTGCGAACGTTTTCCATCCCGAAGTCAACACAGGCGTGCCCTTGCACCACATCTTGAATGTCATATTATTCTGAACCAACATACCTTTTTCGCTACGTCCGTACACCGAAACGTTAAGCCCTTCTGTCAATCGCTGAATCTCAGAAGCATTTAAAAGAGGACTTGTCTTATTCTTCACTTGATCCTTCCCTAACATGAGCCTACATAGATCCTTCTTCACGTCACTCACCGTCAGCTGCTTCTTAATCGGTTTACTGAAAGGCTCCACCAAGTCAACATCACCATTGGGTATATTCTCCCTAGGGTTGGGCTCACTTCGGTTCCATGCCTGAATAATCATTAGGGTTTCCATGGAATTGTCTACCTGATATCGTATATCTCGCCTTAGTGCTATTAATGTTTCCGCAGCTTCTCTATCTTCTCGTGTTATTATAAATTTTTTGGTTTCCTCTGTTGGAGTCGCCATGATGAGCTGCCGTGTATTCTCTACCTCTATGTTTCTCTTTCGTTGAGTATGCAACAAGTCTGCCTAGGGCTTTTCTTTTCTATTTGTCTCTTATTTCTATTGTGCTTGCATAAGTTTCTCCTTCGAACAATATAAATAAAAAATAATTTTATTTTCGTTTTTTTTTAACTTGTAGATAAACTTCCTTTTATTCGACTTTGTAATTTTAATTGTTATTTTTCATTGAGATATAGTCAGTTATTTTTCATTATGCTGTATTTAAAAGATTTGAACAATTATCGAATCTAGTTATTAGAAGGTGTTGACCATGTTTGATGATGATATCAATTACTAGTAAATTATCTCGATATGTATGTTTTAATCTAAATGAATTAATTTATTAGACTGGTTAGTAAAAATTAACTCGTTCAATGTTAATCTTAAATAAGTTAATTACAATAATTAAAAATAAGCAAGGCTAAATAAGTAAAAAAAAAAGTGTTAAATAAAAACCATGATCGAAACAACCTTCAAACAGTTGGCAAATTATATTTCAGCTAAACGAGAAAGGTAAATAGTTATATGATAGTTCAGCTAAACTATTTACATTTCTCATTTTAGTTACCTATTTAGTTTTTTTTTTAATTCAGCATCTTACCTATTTAAAAAAAAATAGTAAACCACTCTTTAGCAAATGAATGTTAAATCACCGGTAGTCACACGTTAGAGACATCCCACGCAGACATCCCACGCGGCCATGCTTATTTACGGACTGCAAGACACAATTATGGCACAAATTCCTAATTATTTTGGTCCCCACATATTATAAAAATAATTTGTTGCTAAGGATTAGCATTGCAGCTGCTCTTACCTATTTAGTTTCTCATTTCAGCATTTTACCTAATTTTTTTTCTTCCATTTCAGCATTTTTCCTATTTAGCTAATTAGTTATATTTCCTTATATAAAACAGCCCCTTTAGTTCACCCCCATTGCCCAAGGAATCGGCTGTTTATGACGACGAGTAAATTAGTAAAGAAATTCATTTTGATACAAAAAAAAAAGACAAGAGAAGAAGAAAATAAATTTACATTCGTTAAACCCTTATTTTTCGTTAAACCCTTATTATACGACTTGATAAGAAAATGTTTGAAGACGTTCAAGCTCGCTCTCTATCTCAAATTCTTCCAAGCAAAACTTCTTCTCATATAAAGCGAGCTTATTCGGCTCATAGGCCAGTAATGATTTTGGCCTCGCCCATCGCTAAAGATTTCATGAACAAATCTAAACATATGAACGCAAAACATGTTTTAATTTTTAAGTTCTAAACCATTTTAATCATACAAAGATAAACGTGTTAAATAAGAATGTCAATATAGAAGATAAAAGTGTCCCTAGTTGCAGATTCGCCCCTATTTTTCCGGGAACTAATCAGCAATATTAGTCTCTCTGTTAATCATCATCATTATCATTAGTATCAGTCTTGACTTTTTCAATCAGTTAAAATCAAATCAAACAAAGATTGATAAACACACAAAAATATGAAGAATATACAGAGAAAGCAGCAACGATGTTCTTCCTTGATCACAGCCGCGACCTCCTCCAAGCTTCCTCAGTGTTATATTTTGTTTCTAAACATAAAATTTCCTTTTCTTGAAGCTGTTGATGTGAAAGATTATATGTTTTGTACTTTGATCCAAAAAAGAAAAAAGATTACATGTTTTGTGTTAAATCTGGCTTGAAAAATTGATGCAGAGGATCGAAAACAAACAATTTAATAAGCTGAATATCATCACCCTGATGTAAATTTATATACATCTCAGCTATAAGAAACATATTTTTCAGATTCCAGTATGGATCATCTTACATAAGATTTTCCATATTAAACAAAATGTAGACTCTATAATTACATTTCACTTCAATATGATAGGTATTACAACACTATTGGAGATATGAGAGCTAAGATCCATTTGATCTTCAAGCTACATCATTATACAATATCTCAAAATCTTTTCTTAAATGGTGCATCCATTTGCTATTAAACCAAATCATTCGAAGATGAAACGCATAAGTAGCTTTACTGATTTCATTTTCTCACCCTTCTTATCATACAAAGGCACAGATCGAATCCCCGGTCTTAATTCCGAAACAGGCAAGCATGTTTGTCCACCAAAGTCATCTTTATCAGACATATCGTACTCGCTGACTTCGATCCTAAGCAATGCAAGCTCTGGAACTGTTAATGGGAAACTGAACTCCTCATCCCAAATTGGATACCAATTGTCTTCAATTACTCTTGTTTTCCTCTTTGCGTTATCTGCTGGTACACCCACTATGTACACCTACATAAGCTCACAAAAACCGCAATCTATTAAGGTTTTCAAGGAGTTTAAAGAATGTTAGAAAGAACCTTATGTAGTGTGAAACTGATATATATTACCTTAGTGTAGAAATCAGGAGGAGAATATGAGTCGAAATGTGTGTGACTGAAGTCTAGACGCCATCCATCTCCCATATATACTTTCACCTATTAAAAAAACGCATTAAAATGATAAGGCACATGTATATGTATATCATCAAAGTATGTATATTTCTGTTGGCTTGCCTTTAGTGTTTCTTTTACAGGAAGTTTCTTTCTAGGATCAAATACTTCATCATGAAACCCTTTCTTCATCAAGAAGTTAGGTTTCTTTACATATCCACAACCTCCATTGGCTCTAAACATGCCGTGCATCAACCACAATGATTTCCCATAACCCTATAATCGCAAAAGATTTGTTATGATCACATATAAGATCAACCAACGCCAAAAAGGTAGCTTAAGAGTCAAGGTATCCTTAGCCCTTTATTACCTGCATATTGAATGCAATCATTTGTGCTCCATGAGTCCAGCCAATAAGCGGTTTGTAGTTTGAGGAGTTAAACCTTGTCCCTTTTGGGTATATCCGAAGTATATTCCTCTGTGTAAACCTAGAAGACAACATATACAGTTTAAGTTGCGTACGGCTCAAGTCTTTTTCAAAGATTAGGGTTGTATTTAGAATTACCTTACGACATCCTGACTATTTGATGAACAAGTCCTATCAAGTTCCTGCTCACTCAAACTCAATCGTCTCACTTTATCAACCACAACTTTCATCTCTTCTTTCACCGTCCCCTTAGGTTTTCCAGCATGAATGGTGATCAATCTTTTGTAAGCTGGTTTCTGATCTTCACTAGCTTCTTCTTCCTCATGATCACTATCACTCTAACACAATAAAAAACTCAAACTAAGTTACAAGACACCAAAAAATGTTTTAAGTTCCTTTTTTGTTACCTTGTTTTCACAACAACTATCTTCGTACAACAAGATACTTTCTAGTGTCTGAATCTCCTCTGCTCTAGGTGATTCTTCCTCTGATGATGGAGATGCATTATTATTGTCCTGCTGTTTAACAATAGGGTTTCTTGATTCAAGATACTCTTTAGGTGGTTTAGTTGAGATCATTATCCGATGTAGCAATGAAGCAGGAGATGGAAACTCTGCTAAGCTTTCGGATTCAGGGTAAAACAACATTTGTCCAAATATCTGTGTAGCCATCTAAACAAAGAAACAAACAAAAAAAATCATAAGAAATTAAACTATCAAATTAGGATTTATCATAAGTTTTGATATCAACTTAAAATCAATTGGTAATAAGTGTATCGACTATATATTAGTTAATTATTTATTTGACAACCAATGTGGACATTAATTCATTAATACAAACAGATAAGTTCATAAAGATAGATAATAAATTGAAAATGTGTTACCTCAGCTACTTTGGCTTGAAGATCAGCAGTAAGATGATCCTCTAAAGTGATGATAACAGGATAAGGTGAGCTAGAAAATGCGTAATCTCTTATTGCTTTCAAGCATTTGATCAGTGGCACAGGCGTTGTGAGCGTTCTGAAGAAAACAAGAAACCGTTCTGAAAATGTTTTTTGTAAGGAAGAAGAAACAATAAAGAGACAAAGGTTTTTTACCTTCCATGAAGAACATTGATATCTGTTCCAGTAGAGTTAGGCCAAAGATCAAGCTCAATAACACGAACTCCTCTTTGCAAAGCTTTGATCACAGGGACTTCGCTACAATCGCTGCTTAGTTGATTCCCCGTGAGATACGAGTTGTGTCCCGTGTATATAAAGTAATGTGACAATGGTGCTGCCATGTCTTGATGCACCTGTCTCAACCAACCAACACAAAACATTTCTCGTAAGAAAAAAGTCTCTTCAAGAAAATCAAGATTTGAGTTTTTTTTTGTGTGTTTACGTGAGGTGTGATGGGAGGATTAAGATCATCGTAAAAAAGAAAGTTGAAGAAATCGTCTAGGTCAAGTCCATGACGTGTGAACCGCGTGACGTGGTGTCTACGTCTTATAACCTCGTCTATTAACCGTTGAGCCTCGGGGACGGTGGTTCCTGAATCTCCTTGGTGGTCGTCGAGGAAAGAACAGAGTTGCTCTGCCCCCATAACGCCTCCTTCACCGTCGCTTGAATCTCCGTCGCCTCCTCCGCCGCCGCCGCCGATGGCGAATTGGCAGAAGGCGTCACGGACGTCGTCGGTGGGTTGGACTTCGTTGATTTTGAATTTACGGTTGAAGCATTTGAACATTTTGTAGTTGTAACTGCCATTGTCGTAAGACTCTGTTTTCTTCTCCTTCCCCATTTGTCAAAATATTATTGTTATTTTTTTATTTAGGGTTTCTTGCGAATCAAGAAAACTTGTTCTTCGGAAAATCGAAGAAACTGAGATTTGGTGATTCGGAGATTGAAGATGATGAGGAGAAGGGAGAGTTCCTACAAAACAGGAGGCTTTGAAGCGGGATCGTTTGTCTTTTTTGTAATCTTTTTTTCTTTTGTGTCTTTTTGAAAAATCTATTTTTTTTTCTTTTTTTTCTAAAACTGTTTTTGCAGAGAAAAAACAATTTTTTTTCTTATAAAACCTATTCTTCTTCGTTTCTTAGGAGAAAAAAAAAAGTTATGTTTCAATTACTAATAAGAGAAATTCTTAATTTTAGTATTGGTTCTTTAATTTAGTAAAAGGTTATTTCTCTTCTTGGTATGAACTATGTGTATTTAATTACTTTCATATAATGCATTTATGTCTTACCAATTTTAGATATTTTTGATTTGGTTTGCACATAATGTTGATTGTCACTTTTTTGGCAAGTAGATATACACACTAAACATTTTCATCTTAATTTTTTTGTCGGCTCATTTGCATCTGATTATATGCATGCAAATGTTATGTTACCATATTGATGTATGTTGTTGTACCAGAAGTATGGAAGATAGTTTGAAAAGGTATGGAAAGGTAGGTTTATGTTTGTACACTGTGAATATGAGAAATGTAGAGAGACTCAAACTTAGTTATGTGACTTAAGCGCCAGCTAACCAAGTGAAGACCATAAGAAGTAAAACATGCTTGTTTCACAAGTTATCTCTTGGTTATTTTGTGTGTTTACATTACATGTCGGATTTGCGTGCTTGGGAAGATCTTGAACTGTGTCCATGCAGCCTGATCGTTCCTGATGTGTAGACGCGGAAGCCGTTTGTGGAAGAGACAAGTTTGATGCCTTTGTGTATATTAGATTTGGAGAAAGTCTTGTAGCATCTATGATAGTGCTTAGGCACATGTACTGGTTTGACGAAACATGCCTTTTCTAGGTGCGGAATTGCGTGAAGATGAGAAGGAAGATGGATAACAAACTCTCCAAAGTCATCAGTAACTGCTTTTATCCAGTTTGATCTCTTTTTGAAACCAGTGTGGCACTTGATAGCAACGGTGGCACCTTTAACATGTATATACTCTGATTAGTACATGTAAACATGAAAACATAAAGACACATGTATAGAGAATACCTGAAACAGGGGAGTTGCAAAGAAGAGAACCGGTGATAACCACAGAGGAGAGTTTGTGTTCTCCATAGCCATTCATCTCAGCCATCTCTATTCTGCTCCAAAACTTCTCTGCGGCTATGGATTCTCCGTTGAAGAAGGAAAATAAGAAGAATAAGATGAAGAAGATCCCCATATCTCAAATGTTTTCAGTATGTTTAGTTTGCTTAAGAAATGGAATAAGCATGTGTATGTATTTAAGTAGAGGAAATGGTCAATTTGTCTGACTCCATTTGGTTTGATTAGTCTTTGTTTGATTTCAATATGTTATTTTAGCTAACTACATTTAGAAAATAATGTAGTAGTTAGCAGAAACAACACCGAGAAAGAGCGATCAATTGACTCCATTCGTGGGTTTGGTCAGTAAGCACTAAGCCACCATTAAAGGGTTTGTTGGAACAAAACCATATTTGATTATTCTCTCAAAACAAGATGCATGAACTTTAACAGGCCTCCAAATTTGAGTATTAGGCTTCTTTAAGGCCCATTAGCTGTTGACATCTGATCAATAGGTGATGCATTGTGTACATATGATAATCCAATTCAAACAATAAAACAAACTGGTTCGGATTTAACACGGTCGATAGAGTACATCACAACCTCTTTATGATAAACATACATTTTTAGTTTTAGATTAATTTAGAAAACATATATAGAAAATAAAGATAGAAAGGCTCATTTAACTGCTAAAAGTAGCGATGAAGCTGATGGGACCTTTCCCGGTAAAAGCCGCCTGAAGTCCAAAGATGAGGAATGCAATCATGGCAAGACGAGAGTGTTTAATCTCAGCCAGCTTCAAGGTATCCAACTTCTCTGGGTCAGCTCCGAGTCCCAACGGGTCAAAATACCCACCCGGGTAAATACGTTTCTCCGGATCCAGCTCAGCGTTACGCTGGAACTCGATGTAACCGACCACTAAGACCTCGATCCATATCAATGTCGTCAAGGAAAACGGTAACGGCTGTCCCAAATACGATGAACCTTCCACCAGTTCTACCTAGTAGTAGTAGTCGTGTCACAATAAACCGAACAAAACCAAATGAACTTAATAAACCCAAAAAACAAAAATAGAAATCATGAACAAAATGTTGGTTACAATTTAACATATAAAAGTCCATTGAAATATAATAAAAACATATGATATTAACTAACATTGTTTAGTTATTCGTCTTTCTATTAAAATATTTGGTATCTAAATCAAATCTCTAAACCAAAAATAAAACTGAATTTGTTTTTATATAATGTTCTATATATTCCTTGTTCGGACACTTTGCTATGATTTTATTACTTAAACGACTCTTGTCAACCATGCATTTATCTTAGTTCCAATAACTGACACGTGGACAACTATGTAAGTGACAATAGAAATAACGTACCTTGCCGGCGTCTTGCCAGGCAATACCGGTGAGACCTTCAACGGCAAGAGCGCCAAGAGTACCAAGCATGGCCCACCTTCCATGGATCACCTCACATTCTCTGAACCGTTGGATCCCAAACACTTCAGTGTAGGGCTGAAACGGCGTCGGGTTGATGTCAGCCGATTCCTGCCTGACCCCAAGGAGTTCACCCGCCACGTTCTTAGCGAGGTTTTGGTCAAGCCCGTCGAAATCGTACTGAAGATACTCAGCCGGTTTACCTAAACCGAATGGATCGAATCCACGGTCTCCGATCATCGAACCGTCTAGCCATTCCGGCGGGTTTGCGCCGGGGAACCAAACTAGCCTGTCTCCGTCGTTTTGGACCTGCTTCGTTTTCTTAGGTGGTGGAGCTTGCTTCTTTTTCCCGAAGCTGAACCCGAACCGGGCTTGGACTCTACCGGTTCCGGGTCTTGGATCTTGGATCCGGATCCCAAAGATACCAGAGGCTGCAGCTGCAGTGGTGGTAGCCATTTTAATTGGTTCTGCTTAGAGAGTGGTGAAATGTTGTAACATATAGATTTTTTATATAAAAAAAGTTGTAATAACGTTAATATGTGATGGATGGTAGATGTATGAAGCCTTATCTCAGCGTTATCTCCTGTGATTGGTCTCTTTACATTTATGCTTTTGTGGTGTCTGTATTTTTGGTGACGTTGCACTTTTTTCTACCTTGGTCCTAAATTCCTAATGGTAGGTGTCTCTATTTAATGTTTTTTTCATTGTTTTGTATTCTTTAGTTTCTAATAATGATCTCTTTTGTCTATTTCACTTAGATAAAGATTTTGGTCCCCTCTTAAGCCCATTTAAAAGCCCATTAGTCGATGACAATAGAGACTACCCTACAAAGATTTTACCGAAACTTCCTAAAGTTAGAGCCCCTTTAAATCATGTGCAAGAAACATAAAACTCAAGTCAAAATATCTCGACTCACCAAAGACATACATTCTCAGCTAATAAAATTTTCACTTCGAATATTTCCAATGGAAGGTTATTCAAGAGTTTTCTAAACATGGTAAATATATAAATTAGTAAATTATTGTTTTGGGTATCTCAAAATTATGATAATTAGAATTTGAAATGCATTTCTTATAATTTTAAAATATATAATAAGATAAAAATATGTGTGTATTAATATTTTATATGTGAGAATTAAAGTTGAGTTACTAAAAGCATCTCTATAAATTGTATGTAGATTTGGGGTTCTAACAATACAAATGTATATATTAAATTTAGTATTTATTTGTGGAATTTTCAACTTCATAAAAAATATAATAAAAATATCCAAATCCACATATCATGGATGAATATTCTAAAGTCTAAACTTTCGAATTGTAACCAACCGTTCCACACTGCGAATAGTAACAATTTTTTTTGATATATATCTATACGTTTTTATTACTATTTGGATAGTACTGCAGTTATTCCATAGTTGTTCATACTATTCGGAACCTAAGAATTACTTCAAACAACAAATTTAATTCTTATAACAATTAAAAGTAGTTTTTATATTTAGTAAATTGAATGAAAAATCATAAAATCTACTATATTTAAACTAAAATCTCACACCATGGGTTTAGTTCCGTAGAAATCGGAACACTCAATAGGTGAACCCACAAAATCCATTTTTAGTCAACCAAAACTAAAGAGACAACGCGTATGACCGGTCAAACATTAGGCCCATTAGTGACCCACAAACCAAAGCCCAAAATAAGCAAAGACTCAAGTCGTTATTACAGAACAAAAACATATTTAACGCAAATTTAGTTGGCATTGTCGGATTCTCATTGTTTTCGCTCTCTCTCTCTCTCTCAAACCTTCTCCCTCCGATCTGCCTTGTGCGTGCGTGCTTGCGTGCGTACGTACGTTGCTTCTTCAATGGCGGCAAGATCCTTGTGGAGAAGCCGTGCGAGACTCCTCGTTGTTGGTTCCGCCGTATGCGGTGGTTCCGGCGCCGCCTTCATTGCTTCCTCAGAAGACCCATCTAAAACTCTCAAGCTCTGCACCAACATCCCTGTCCGCCTCTTCCGTAACACCGTAACCGCCGCCTCCATCGCTTTCGGTACATAAAAAAAATTATAAAAATCCAAACTTTCTTATATCATTCGTATTGCCTTTTAACCTTTTTCAATTGATTAGTTTGTAAATGAGATTGCTTTTAATAATCTACGTTTGATTCAGCCGACTTCTTAATTTGTTTCAATCCGTAAAAATAGGAACTTTGCGCGGTTCTTTGGTGCATTGCAAAAGAAGTAACGTTATATATATTGTGGTTTGTGTAATAGATTATGAATACTCATTGTCGGGTTTGGCTGAGGGAAGTAATGAGAGGGCTAAAGTCAAACATGAAGTCCACCTAAGGTCAGCTCAAAAGCTTCAAGAGCTTTGTTTCAAAAACGGAGGAATCTATATCAAACTCGGCCAGCATATAGGACAATTAGTATGTAATCTCTTTATGTACCACTCAGAATCTGAGGATTAAAGAATGTTGTTGCTTACGTGTTTTTGCTTTTATTAATGTTTAAAGGATTATCTTGTGCCTGAGGAGTATGTTCATACGATGAGGCAGTCTATGTTGAACAAATGCCCTGTCTCTTCGTATGAGCAAGTATGTGAGGTTTTCAAGAAAGAGGTTGGAGAGACGCCAGACAAGGTATGCGCCTCTTCTCTTATATACGCTTAGCTTATGTTAGATACCACACACTTAACGCTTCGTTATCTGCAGGTGTTTGCTGAATTTGACCCTGTTCCTATTGCAAGTGCTTCTCTTGCTCAAGTTCATATTGCTCGCACCCATACCGGGGAAAAAGTTGCGGTCAAGGTACTCAGTGGAACTACTTTTACCTTTACATGATTCAGAGCGACAAGTTAAGAGTGTTTTTATGCTCACTCCATTTTTTTGGTTATCTTGAATCTATCTTCTACAGGTTCAACATTCTCATTTGACAGACACTGCAGCTGCGGATACTGCAGCTGTTGGAGTTATTGTGAACACCTTGCACCGGATATTCCCATCATTTGACTATAGGTGCTGTCTCTTTCTCGTTTCCTTCAGACACAATCCATAGTTCATGTTTTCTTACAATAGCTTATACTAGTACTGGCTCATGTACGCAGGTGGTTGCTAGATGAAATGAGTGAAAGCTTACCAAAGGTTAGTAGTCTCTTTAGTTGATGTTATTCATAACATATATATGTATAAAACAGACTTTCAATTGATGTATTTATTTCATCAGGAACTAGATTTTATGGTTGAGGCGAAAAACAATGAGAAATGTCTGGATAATTTTAGGAAGCTGTCTCCCCATATTGCAGAGTATGTTTATGCTCCAACAATCTATTGGAACTTGAGCTCTTCTAAGCTGTTGACTATGGAGTTCATGGATGGTGCTCAAGTCAACGATGTGGCTAAGTTAAAAAAGCTTGGGATTCAGCCCTATGAAGTATCAAAGCTAGTAAGCCGCTTGAACTTTGATCCTTTTAACATTTCTTGATTAATAAGAGTTAATAGTCATGTGCATTCGGTTCTTTGGTTCTAGAGGTTTAAGATCCGGTTTGAATCGGTTCAGTTATTTTTGATTTCGGTTTGGATAACAAAGTTTGGTACCGGCTAATATCTGCAGTAATTTTGAATTCGGTTTCCATTTGTTTGGTTCTATAGATATAAGATTCACTAGTGTAATTGATAGGATCCAAACCCGAACCAAACCTCGTTTTTTGGTTCTTCGGTTCCGGATAAATGTGCACGGGCCTAGGAGTTTACGTTAAGCTCTTCTTTGCAGGTGAGTCAAACATTTGCAGAGATGATGTTCAAACATGGGTTTGTGCATTGTGATCCACACGCTGCCAACTTGATCGTTCGTCCATCTGGTAAAAGAAACATATACGGCAAGCAAAAACCGCAGCTAGTACTTCTCGACCACGGCTTATACAAGGAGCTTGACTTCAACACAAGATTCAACTACGCCTCACTATGGAAAGCCCTTGTCTTCTCAGACGCCAACGCCATCAAAAAACACAGCGAAAAACTCGGAGCTGGAGACGATCTCTACGTTCTCTTCGCAGGGATCCTCACAATGAGACCATGGAAGCAAGTCATCGACACGTCAGTGGATCATTTAGTGATCCAAGGCACTAAAGAAGATAGGTCAGAGCTGCAGATGTATGCATCACAGTACTTCCCTCAAATCTCAGAGCTTCTCAGGAGGTTGCCACGTGTGATCCTTCTGATGCTGAAGACAAACGACTGTCTTAGGTCTGTTAACAATGAGCTGTTGCAAGGGTCGTCTCTTGAGTCGTTTTTGATCATTGGGAAAGTGTCTTCAGAAGCTGTTTTGGAAGCAAAGTGGTCGGAGAAGAAGTCTTTGGTGAAATGGTTGAATGTATGGCTTGAAGGATTGTCTGTGGAAGCCAGGCTTTGGGTGATGCAGTTCGCACTTTGGGTGTTACAAGTGAGAAAAGCATTAACACTATAATATATAGTCATAGTATTATCATGAATACAAAAATGTTACAGACAGATTATACACACATGTATTCTTTGCTCTTGGTGAGTCCAGGAGTGACATTTTATCATTCTTTTGTACACACACAAGCTGTTGTTGTTGTACCAATAAATTTATGTAAACTTTGAGAGATATACATTGTTTGTAAGGTAGGAGGAAAAGCTTTTCCATAACCATTAATTTGTAGAAAAAAGAACTTATTACATTTTATAGTTGTTTTTTTCTTTTTTTTGAACAAATTACACTTTTCTCAAAGCTCATAGGTATGGCAAAGTACTATGACATTGACGACATACTTACAGAGGAAGAGGTTATCTTCTTGTCCATTAGATTCCTTGAGAGGCGAGGCTTTTATCCGCTTTGTCATAATTATCGTTGTTGTTTTCTTATTTTTGCAGTTTGCGCCAGTGTTATTCCATAAAGCAGTAAATGGAGTTACTGTTGATCCAAGTTCTGAGACTAACTCTGTTAGTACTCTTCTTTGTGAACAAACTTTCTTTGATAGTTTAATTTTAAGTTTTTTATTTATTTATTTCAGTGTTAACTTTATGTTTCCTTGCAGGTTGAACAAGGAGCTAAAGTGGAGTTACCCTTTTGGCTTGCTCATGAGTTGCATTTGAGACAAGTCGTCTCCATTAACCTTCCTTCCTGTTTCGACCAGAAGTAAGTGCAGTTTACTGTTAATGTTTGAATTCTATTCAGAACCTTCTGCACTCTACCTTCTTGGTCTGTTGAAAACTTGAGATAGCCGCTTAAGTACTTCATTGGTTTCTGTTGTAGCTTTGATTTATGTTTGTTTTATGCAGGACGAGGTTGGAGATACAAGCTGATGCAGCATGTGTAGATCTTAGATCACGATGTCCTTACTTTTATGAATTTGGTTGCAAGTTACAGCCATTGTGAGTCTTTCCCACACCATTTTATTATTATAGTTGATCTTTCCCTTGGTCTCTGAAACAAGCTTAAGTTTTATCGTATCTAGAACTCATTACATGATTTCATTGTGTTTCAAATGGTCATCCCAACATCACTGTGAAGTGTTTAGGAATAAATTGCCAAAGAACTTATTGTTTTTCATCTGGTGTTAGATGCAAAAGCAGATTTTATTTTGGACAGTAATAAGACTGGTTTGGTCTCTACATGCACTTGATTCTCTCTTTGGTCTGTGAACAGAGTTGCAGATAGAACGATTGGAATCTTGCTATCGACTGCGTTTAAAATCAGGTACAAGGAGAGGCTGACCAAAGTATACACTGCAGCTCATATAACTGCTTCCACGTTCTTGCCACTCTTAACCAAAGAAGAAACTAACTGTACTTGAAAATCCTTTTAAACTCTTTTTTTATATAATTAAGTTACCATCTTCGTCACATGAAACCTCAATTGTTTGTGTTCTTCTGCAGTGTACGAAGAAGCTCACTTGTCTATGACAGCTTTCAAGAAATGGAGAACAGGAGGTCCTCGTTTTCAGATAGCTTCAATACTCGGTAGAAAACGCAAGGAATCTTATTAAAATTAAGGTCCCAAAAACTTTTCTTTATTACTTTATTCCCTTTGATGATTCGAGCTGTTTGTGTGTTTTGTTTAGAATCATTTCATCATCATCATCATACAATAGTGTGTTTAGTGATAAAATATCTCAAAGATGATGTGACAACAAAGAAAGTTAGGTTCTCTTTTGCTTATTGCGTTACAGAAACAAATTACATTTTGGTAGAACTGATTAATCAAATTGCGATTTAAATAATGATCAAATTCAGAGACCAAAAATGTATAATATTGTTGTTTCACTCCAAGTATATGAAGAGTATACATCTTAACTAGCATCAGTCGTAGTCGCAGCTATTAGTAGACAAACATGGCCTGAAACTGAAACCTAATCATGTGGCCATTCGTGTTCTTGAATGGCTCTCTCAGATGAATATTTCATATTTTAGTTATCCTCTTCACGATAAGAGAATCTCGATTCTCCTCCCAATATTGGTCTTCCATTACAAAAAGACACACGAACTTTATTGCACTTTTAGGAATTTCCAACAGCATATACTAAGTAGTGCTTTTGAAATTTCATTTACAGTGTTCTAATGTTCTTATCTTACACATTTACACATATAACGGTCAGACCTAATACTAATAAGCCTCGAGTGTGAGGTTATTAACCAATGACAAATGAAAGATAACTTGGGGATTCAATCATTTTTCTGTAACAACAATGGAGTTTTAGTGAAACTTACAAAACGATATTGTAGCACGCTGACCAGATCAAAGGCAAACTTTTGGAGTCCAGAAATGAGGATGATGCATGCGTATGGGAATATGGTTCTTCACCGTGGCAAGTCGTACACCATATACACTTTTTCCCCTATTTTATTCATATAAAATGCAATAAATATCTTGAGATATTTCTCGAGTTAGAGAATCATAGATCCTTATCTCTCACCCTTTTAAAGAAAACAATTGTAAAAAATTCAGAAAAGTGCAGAAAAAGCTCTGTTTCTTTATTCCTTCTAACCAATCACTGCACACCTTCAACTCACATCTTTCCAGATATTCACACGCGCTTGTTCTTCTATTTTCGATTAATGTAACGTGTATTTGAGATACACGCTCCGGTTATTCGCCTGGTGATGAATCAGAACTACTTGCCCCCGTGTCCATTTTTCATCTTGTCCGGAAGATATTTAGTTACTATAAATATCTAATATCTCTTGAGTGCGAAAATACAACAAATCAGACAAAAACACATACAAAACAGATAAAAAAAGATAAACTTCGGTTGATAAAATCTACTTAAATGAAGAGGAACGGTGAAACCAAGCGGCGGAGGAACGTGGGGGAAGAGTCGGAGCATGGAGGAGATCCAGCGATGTGGGAGGATCTAGACCGGAATTTCAGACAAGTGCAATCCGTTTTGGACAGAAACAGATCACTTATACAGCAAGTCAACGACAACCACCAATCAAGAATGGCAGATAACATGTCCAAGAACGTTGCTTTGATCCAAGAACTCAACGGAAACATCTCTAAGGTTGTTTCAATGTATTCTGACCTCAACACCAATTTCTCATCGGCCTTTCACGGTGGGAAGAACGGACGTGACGGTGGTGGAAACACCGGAACCAGAGCTAATTAATCAACCCTGATCAAATTGATCTTTCTTATAGTTGGACCGGCCGGTTTTTGAACATTTCGAATCAGTCGGTTTAACATATGGTCTAAACCTATTATGTAAGTTATGTTATTGCAATGATTGTCGTTAGAATAATCCGTGGGAGAAAACCCATTATATGGGTTATTTTAATTATGGTTTGAGTCTTTTTCAATGTGTCTCTCTACTGCAATTTCTCTAATAATAAATAAATATTTAGATTTATTGTTATATTTGTATTTATTATATGTTGAGCTTTCTTCTTATATGATCTTTTGACATTAATGAAGGTTGTTGTTAGATAGTTGCAACTTGAAATAAGTTCGTAACCTATTGGTGATGCAATTTTGATATGACATGTAAAATGATCATTTAAACTAATTGTTTACAGATGACTTTTCAAAGTGGTGTGTGTTGGAGAAGTATCCACGTTCTGATATTCATATGACAATAAAGAGCAAACATATACTGCATGCAACAAATAGACCATTCAGTCTATATCTCAGACACACTAGCAATGCTGTGATAGGAAGACTATAAGAGCATAGTTTTTCAAATTTGAACTCATTATTAATAATATACTACGATCTTACTTAATCTGATTAGAAGATAACAAAACTTTGATGTTCGAAAAAGATAAACTAAATACTAACTAAACGTTCATAGAGAAAAGTATATGGATCTGATGGGCTCGTGGATAGAGTGGACTTGCTTTACATATCTTGGACTGAGCTTTAATTAGCAATATCGAGCTTTAATTCTTAAGTTAGTTTTGTGGTCTAATAGCCTCGAGACTCTCCACTATTGTCTTTAAAACCAATTAAACCCAAGCCCAATAGATTTTAATAATTTTTATAAAACGACTCTACAATCATATGGTGATGATTCTAATTTCTACATACAAAACATGTTTCAATGAATCTTCTATATTAAAAGAATTACCATTTATATCTACTATAAAAAGTCATATTGGACCATTTCATTAATATAACATATTTGATTATTTATATTAATCAACCAAATATAGATTACTGAAGAAATATTTTAATAATATATAACTATAAAGTTATATTTAATTTCATTCATAACAAAATCGTTGAGAAAATATCTAACAAGATCTTACCAAGAAATTTAAATATTTTTATAAAACATATATTATTTTATTCCGTGATTAATATATATATATATATATATATATATATATATTAATGTTAATTAAAAATAAAAATTGGTATATTTTATAATTTAATGATTTTCTATATTATATTAAAATAAAATGCTATTTGAAATTAATATAAAAATATATTAAATTGGTAAAGAAAAATATTTTATTTTAAAAATTTCTTTTATTCACTGTTAAAACATATTAATTTTTAAAATCATGTAATATTTTTATACTAAAAATGTTGACATATATTTTTGTAATTCACAACAAATACATTATCTAAAAAAATATATTTGATATTTTTAAAAAATGACAACAATATATTATATAAAATCATTAAAATAATAAGATTATATAGTTATACAATATAATAATAAAATGTAAATGATATATCTAAAAGATTTTGTTATATTTTTATAAAATGAAAAATTACCCTCACGGATGTGCGGGTTCAAAATCTAGTGAATAATAAAGAAACTCGTTTTATGTTCGTTACAACAATTTGATCTTATATAAAAACTTATGAAAAATCATTGACTGACGATGAGAAGATGATGTAGAGCAGAGAATCCTTAGGCTTGAAGCGATAGATACAATTGAGAGATGTCACGTCCCCTCAAAAAAAAAAAAACAAATTAAATTCATCAAACCCCAAAAAAACATTTTTTTAAAAAAAAGCTTATTATTTCCAAATTAACCCATATTCCAGATCAATATTTACACTTGATGCCACTCTCTTCTCTCTCCCAATTCACAATCTCTATTTTCTCTCTCGATCTCCATAAAGCTTCCATTTTTATTACTCTCTCTCTGTTTCCGCTTCTGGGTTTTGTTCCTCTCTGTTAACTGTAGTGACTAGAGTCTCTTTTAGCTCGAGCAATGGCGGTTTCTTTGAGAGAGTTCGTGTCTTCCTTCTAAAAAAGTTCACTTTTTGCCCTACCTTTCTGTTTCACTTTCAAGCGGGAACAATTAGTGAAAAATGCGCTGCAAATTAACGTTTTAATCTTGTAAAGTTTCGATTTTTCAATCTAATTTAAAAGTTCGTAGTTACAGTAACTTAACTTAAGATTAGGACATTGTTTTGTCTCTCTGTCTGTTGTGGAGAGGGGGAGTAGATTGGAAGTTAAGTTAGGTTTTTTTTTAGTCATCTCTTGGTTTGTAAGTTTGGTTTTAGATAGAGAGAGATGAATCGGAGTTTTAGGGCACAAGAGTCACGGTTGCTGGATTCAGCAGCGAGGCAGAGGCAACAGCTTAGGGCTTCTATGATGGCTGAGAAAGATGAAGAGCTTTCTTTGTTTCTTGAGATGAGGCGGCGTGAGAAAGAGCAGGATAGTCTCCTTCTCAACAACCCTGATGAGTTTGAGACTCCGTTAGGTAACAATTCTAATTTGTGGAGACAGGACAAGACAACCCTCATTGATGTTTATTGGTTATTGATGGTTTTGTGTTGTGTAGGTTCAAAGCCTGGGACTTCACCTGTGTTTAACATCTCAAGTGGTGCTGCTCCAGCACGGAAGACAAGTCCTCCTGATGATTTTCTCAATTCGGAAGGCGACAAAAATGACTACGAATGGTAACTCTCTTTAACTACAATTTAACATATTGAATATCGCATTCACATGTGATAATTTGAATGTTTGTAGCCATCTTAACTGCAAGTAGATTAAGTATATCTTTTTGTGATTGTGTAATTAGTATTTTAATTTGGGAGGTTTTTAAGTGATGTATAGCTTTGGTAGTATTGTTTGCTGTATGTAACGTAATTGTAAACAATATAGAACTCTTTGTTTGTGCGAATGTAAGGTGTGTGAGTGCTTATCTCAGATAAACACTGGCATATAATGCTTACCAATTTAATAACTTCACTGTGTAAAGTGTTCATGTTTTTTTTGTGTGTGTGTGAATGATACTGAGAAAGGATGTTGAAGTGTTAGTACAACATACATATCTGCCATCTCTTCTAGACATTCACTCATGCTTTCCTAAATATATCAATGTCTACCGACTCTACCCTAACTTCTCTTTTGTGTTTCGTAGGCTTCTGACCCCTCCAGGTACTCCTCTCTTTCCTTCGCTGGAGATGGAATCACATAGGACTATGATGAGTCAGAATGGTGATTCAAAGGGTCGTCCGGCTACATTGACTTCTAGGGTAATAATGTTATTGTTTACTGTTTTGAACTCATTTGATCAAAACATTGATTCTAGATAAACATCTAAAAATAGTGCAGCTAGTGTTGATGTTATATGTTTTGGAAGCATTACTTCATCAGGGTAACCTGTGAATTGTTTGTGTTGTAGCTAGCGAATTCATCATCAGAGACTGCTGCAAGGAACCATCTAACATCTAGACAACAAACTTCCTCTCCTGGACTGAGCTCTTCCAATGGATCAACTCGGAGACCTACATCATCTGGAGGACCTGGATCAAGACCCTCCACACCCACTGGAAGATCATCATCACTGACAACTAATTCAAAATCATCTAGGCCTTCCACACCAACCTCACGAACCACCTCCATCTCCTCAACTACTCGGCCTCCTCTGACTAACTCCAGGTCCACTGCATCTGCAACCACTAAGCCTACGCCTCCTATGAGTAGGTCAACAAGTTCATCTAGGCTCACACCTAGTGCATCTAAACCGACTCCTAGATCTGCTGGTTCAACAACTAGATCTACCACTAGCACCGCCACTACCACAAGATCTGCAGGTCCTTCTAGGTCCACCACACCGCTTTCAAGATCTACTGCTAGATCTTCAACACCAACTTCTAGACCTACACTTCCTCCGCCTAAAACCATATCCAGGTCAGCTACACCAACTCGCCGTCCAGTCAGCTCTGCAACCACTACATCAAAGCCAGCAGCATCTCAAATCAAGCCTTCTTCTCCAGCGGCAAAGCCTATGCCAACACCATCTAAAACCCCTGCTGTTGTATCACGTGGAGCTTCTCCTACAGTGAGATCAAGGCCATGGAAGCCATCAGACATGCCTGGTTTCTCACTAGAGACTCCTCCAAATCTAAGAACAACATTACCAGAAAGGCCACTCTCGGCGACAAGAGGCAGGCCAGGAGCTCCAAGCCCTCGTTCTAATTCAGTTGAGCCAGGGGGTCTTGCAGGAGGAAGAGCGAGAAGGCAGTCATGTTCACCATCAAGAGGAAGAGCACCGATGCACACTAGTGGTAGCTCTGTTCCTGCGATTAACCGTGGATATTCCAAAGCCAATGACAATGTTAGTCCTGTCTTGATGGGAGCAAAAATGGTGGAGAGAGTCATAAACATGCGGAAACTGGCTCCACCAAGATCAGATGAAAAGGGTTCTCCTCATGGTAATTTGTCTGCAAAGTCCTCATCACCAGATAGTGCAGGATTTGGAAGATCACTCTCCAAGAAATCCCTTGACATGGCCATAAGACATATGGTAAACTCTCTCTCTCTCTTTTCCCCATTAGTACACTATTAAGACATTTGTGGGAACTGATGAATCAACATTATGATGGAAAACAGGATATACGGAGGACCATACCAGGGAATCTGAGACCACTGATGACAAACATTCCAGCATCATCAATGTACAGTGTGAGATCTGGACATACTCGTGGCAGGCCGCTGAATGTATCAGATTCTCCACTAGCAACAAGCAGCAACGCAAGCTCAGAGATCAGTGTCTACAACAACAATGGCATCTGCTTAGAAGCTAGCGAAAAGGAAGATGACGTAGGCAGCGAGAGAGGTTGCAGGTCCCCTGCAAGCTTACAAGGGAGATAGATGAAAGAACGAAGAAAATTTGTAACCCGTTGACCTTTGGGATCCTCCTTTGTCTTTATTATATTATTGTGTCTTTCACACGAGATTTATGATGATATGTAAACCTCTCCACTTTGTGTCTACTTTTTAACCTGAAGTCGCCTCTATGGTCTCATTAACCTAATGATTTGAGATAGTTTAACCACTTGTTTGTGATTACTGATTGAGTTGAAACATGAATGTAATCAAATATCATCCAACATGACATAACTATGTTAATAATAACACACAAGGGCCCTTACAATATCTCAGCTGTATATAACATAAAACGAAAAGCAAATATTAAATCACATAAGGTTTTATCGAGCAGCAGCAACAGCCTCGGTGGGCTTGGTTTCAGGAACATTCTTTGGAGGAGCAGCCACGTCAGAAGGAGGTTGAGGAGTGAGTTTAAGGTGAGCAGGCGGGTTCTGTTTGAGCATCAGCAATATCTGTCTCATTCTTGAGAGATCTGTTGGCTTACCAGGTTTTGGACCTTGAATCACAGAGATTGTTGGCTTCTTGGGATCTTCCTCTTTCTTCTTCCCTATTTTTTTTTTCTCTCTATTGTTTGGAACCTCTTTAGGTCCTAGCTCTGCTAATGTCTTCCAGTTTTAAGTGTTGAAAGACAAACAAACGTGTGAGCAAATAGTTCAACCAACGCAGTACAAATTGCAAAATAATCAGAGAAGCAAATGATATGTGTTTCTTCAAGTTTCAGTCAAAGCTTCTGATCCTGTCATTTATGTAAAAACTAGATATGGGCCGTTTTTCCATAAAAATTCTAATTAGTATTTGTATTTTAATAAGCACTTATTTTATTTGATGTTTTAATATTTATAAAATATAAAATAATAATTCCATGTTAAAGTTTTATGATTTTTTTGTATATGTTGTGTGAGATATATTTTAGAAATTAAAAATTTATTTTTCCATAAAAGTTCTGATTAGTATATGTATTTTAATAAGTACATATTTTATTTGATGTGTTAATTTTACAAAGGACATAAAATGGTTATCTTGTATATGTTTTGTGAATTTATTCCAGAATTTAGAATTTATTTACCCACATAAATTTTGGTTAATATTTATATTTTAATAATCATGGTATATAAGTGAATTGTTTTTAATTTTGTACGGAAAGCCATAGAAAATATTCATAACTAAAAATTTAAACAAAATTCAGCTTAAATTAAGAATTAGAGTGAAATAAAAAAAATTGAAAGTTAAATAAGATCAATCAAGTCAAGGACAATATCATACAATTGTCATTTTTTTTTAATTTTTTGATGATAAATCTTAAAATAAATAAATAACATATTTTATTACATATTGTAATAAAGTTGAATGTCACTTCTTAATTTTGTGATGATAAATCTTAAAATAAATAAATTATTTTATTATATATAATAATAAGGTCGAAGAAGACTATCTTACAAGTAATTAAGAAATGCTTCTAACTTCATATTAAGTTAATGACATTTGATATCATATATATCATTTGGAAATTTTATATAATTTTATAAAGTTGTACTCTAAATACTAAATCATAAATCTAGATGTTGTGGGTTTATTTTTATTTAGTATTAAAGAAAGGTATTCAAGTTATAGTATTTCAAAACTATTTTCGTTAGTTTTTTCCAGTTTTTTTGAATTTGTAATTTTTGTTTAAGATTTGCAAAAAGGAAAACTACAATTAACACTCTTTTTTTTTTTACTTTTACACAATATTTAAAATTAATATTTTTAAACTCGTTTTTATTATTTTAAATATTTTTACTTAGGATTCGTGGGAATTTAAATTAAAACTAAACACTTTTAACTTTTTATTTCTACTTTTTTAAAAAAAAATTAATATCTTCAAATTTTATTTTTATTATCTTAGTATATAAAATCATCATCACTTTAAGAAGAAAAAAACATAAATAATATTTGAAATAATTATTTTACAAACATTTTTTGTTTAGGATTTGAAAGAAAGGAAAAGTACTATTGAACACTTTTTTAATAAGTTTCTTATATTCAAAATTTTAGAAAACGACAATTACTATAAAATATTTTTTTTCCAATTACCTTTTTTCAGGATTTTGGAAAAGGAAAATTATTATCAACTAAATTATTTCACATATATTTTTTTGTGTAAACTTTTTTAAAACAAAATGGTTTAAAAAGTGCTATTAAATATTTTTTTTATTTAAATTTATTTGTAGAAATCCTTTCCATTATCTTAGTATATAAATTTTGTTAATCATGATTTATTTTAACATATATAAAAATTTTAAAAGAAAAATCACTATCAAATAGTATTTCGTTTAATATTTTAGAAAAGACAAATTGGTAATAAATAAATTATTTTACGAATAGTTTTTCTTTAGGATTTGTAAAAAAACAAAATCTACAATTAAATACCTTTTAATTTTATTTTTACTTTTAGACAATATTTTAAAATTAATATTTTAAAATTCTTTTTTTATTATTTTAATATTTTCTTTAGGAATTTTATAAAGAAAACTACAATTCAAAACTTATAAGTTTTTTTTTATTTTTAAACAATTTTGAAAATTAATATCTTCAAAATTAATTTATTATCTTAGGATTTCTATTAAAAATCATCATCAGTTTAAGATAAAAAGAACATAAAAATATTTGAAATAATTATTCTAGAAATTCTTTTATTTATGATTTAAAAAAAAATACTAGACACTATATAATAATTCTCTTATGTTTAATATTTTAGAAACGGACAATTACTATAAAATTGGTTTTTTCAAATATATTTTATTCTGAATTTTGGAAAGGAAGATAAGTGTCAAATAAATTCTTTTGCAAAATTTTTTTTGTCTAAATTTTTTAAAAATAAATTGGTTTAGAAAAATTGATATTAAATAATTTATAAAATTAATTTTATGATATGATATATTTTTACTATATAAAACTTTAATAGGAAAGTTAATATCAAATAATATTTTCTTTAGGATTTTAGAAAAGAAAAATTGATAATAATCTATTTACGATTAGTTTGTTGTTTTGTATATGTAAAAACTAAAACTACAACTAAACATTCTTTACTTTTTTTTAATTTTAAAAAATATTTAAAATTACTATTTTCAAAAAAAAATATTTTAAATCTTTTTGTTTAGGATTTGTAAGAAAGGAAAACTTAATTTAAAAACTTTTAGCTTCTTTTTTCTTTTAATTTTAAACAAATTTTAAAATTAATATCTTTGAAATTATTTTTTATTGTCTTAGTATATATATTTTTAATCATGAGAATTTTAATACATGTCACAATATTAAATAGAAAAGTATTATCAAAAAATGTTTTTAAATATCTTTTATTTTGGATTTTAAAAATGGAAAATTACTAATATATAATATTTCTAATTATTTTTTTAAAAATAAAATTATGTTTTTGTAAATATCTTTTATTTAAGATTTTGAAAATGTAAAATTACTATTACAATATTTATAGTAAATATTATAAATAAATGATGGTGTCATCATTTATTTGTAGACGGCTAAGTCTTGTGTTATGTCCTTCTCCAATAAATGATGCTGTCATCATGGGATTATCATGCCACTTTGGTGAAAAATCAAAGTCACCAGATTTATGGAAAAGTTGCTTGCAATTTTCAAAAGCAAAATTAATTGGGTTCGAGATGAGCATACATGAATCATACATCAAAATAGATGAGATTAAGCGCACAGCTTCCAAACTAGTCTCAAAAGTAAGAAAATAGATGTATCTATTATTTTCTTCTAAAGTATAATGTTTGGCTAATATGTGATGATTTTGTCACCCAGGATCTATTTTCGTGTTTCTTATCCTTTGTTGCTGCATCTCTATATTATGATCTCTGTGAAAGAGAATTGTCATGTGGTAATTTATACAAGGTAAGATTTTCTTTTTAATCATGAGAGTGTTAGTAGTATATAGCAACTGGTTGTAGTTTTTTCTTGATATTATGAAAGTTTGTTTTTTTAATATTAGGATTATTAATTATCTTACGTTTTTTTATAGGCTCTCTCTTATGCTAAGGTTAACATACACATGTCTCTGTTAACCTTTGACTAACAGAGACATGGTAAATGTATGAATTTATGGAAAAATGTTGGTTGACGTATGAAATTTGAATATAATTTGAGTTGATGTATGTTTTAACACATGATATGAGTGTATGTACTGATCGGGACCGCAATTCCATGTTGATGTATGAATTGACCGTTTTCCCAAACATAGTGCCACTAATGTCTAGATAAAGCTTCATTGATAGTGTTACACGTTATGGAAACATTACTTCATGATGGTAACCTGTGAATTGTACTACCATCTAACATCTCGACAAGCGACTTCCTGTCCGTAGAACCATGCCAGGGAATCCGAGACCACTAACGACAAACATTCTAGCACCATCAATGTACAGTGTGAGATGTGGACATGAATGTTTCAGATTCTTCACTAGCAACAAGCAGCAACACAAGCTCAGATATCAGTGTCTACAACAACTATGTCATTTGCTTAGAGGCAGCTAGTAAAAAGGAAGATGACAGCAGGCAGCGAGAGAGGTTGCAGGTCCCATGCAAGCTTAAAACTAACGTCTGGTAACAGAGATGAAGAGGATATCAAAGGGCAAGCTATAGCCAGAGCATGAAATCGGTGGCTGAGAAATAAAATTTGAACTCTATTAGTTTCAAGCGTTTTCTTTCTTTCTTTTCATAAAAAAAATTGAACTCTATTAGTTTCAAGCGTTTTCTTTCTTCATTACAAATAAAATTATTTCTTTTCATAAAAACTGAACTTTATTATTAGATTTAATATTTGTATCTTTTCGTTGTAAAAATTAATATCTAATAATAATAAGAATTATATTTAATGTTGAAAGGTTGTATATCTTCATTATAAAAAATTGTGTCGTTTAAAAAAAAATCTGTTATTTGAAAAGTTGTATTCTTTCATTATAAAAATAAATAAATTAGTTTAACAAATAGTTAAAATAAATTTTAAAAGATGTCTCTTCTCATTATAAAAGATTATTAATAAAGAAAACCCAATTAATGTCTAAAATTGTGTCTTTTCATGAAAAATAATGTATTAGTTTTAAAACTTTGTGTCATTACATTGTTAAAAAGGTATGTCTTTTCACAAAAAAAAAAACTGAACTCGATTAGTTTCAAGAGTTATTTTTCTTCATTACAAATAAAGTTATTTCTTTTCATAAAAACTGAACTGTATTAGTTTTAATAGTTATATTTTTTCATTGTACAAATAAAATCTATTAATAATAAGAATTTCATTTAATGTTGAAAGGTTGTATCTTTTCATTATAAGAAAAGTTGTGTCTTTTCAAAAACAATAATTAAACTCTATTAATTTTAAAAGTTTATATTTTCATTATACAAAAATAAACTAGTTTAATAATTACTTAAAATAGGTTTTAAGAGTGATTTTTCTCACTGCTCAAAAAAAAGAGTTATGTACTCATTAGAAAGGAAAAAGTAATAATATAAAACTCAGTTAATGTTTAAAATTGTGTCTTTTAATAAAAAAAACTGAAATGTATTAGTTTAAAAGCTGTGTTTCTACATTATTAAAAAGAAAGTATGTTTTTCTTAAAAAACTGAATTCTATTAGTTTTGTTTCTTCGTTATAAATAAAGTTATTTCTTTTTACAAAAAATTTAATTCTATTAGTTTTAAGAGTTGTACCTTACCATTGTAAAAAAAAAATAGTTTAAAAACAATCATACTGTCCCAATAAATGAGTTTCTCATTATATAAAAAAAATATTTTCTAAAATTGTTAAGATATCTCAATAAACATCTTTCTACAATTAATAATAAGTCTTTTCATTAAGCAATCAATTGAGTTTCTTTACTTGACATAGCAAGTTGGTGCATGGGAGACCACAAACAATTTTTAGGTTGAGAAATGGTAAATGATCTATTAATAAAAGAAATATCAATTAATGTTATAAAAGTTGTATATTTCATAAAAAAAAGAAATGTTTTAGTTTAACAGCTGTATCTTATCATTAGTTTAGTAATTGGTTAGATTAGAATGTGTTTGTTTTCTTAATTAGTTTCAAATATCCGGTTGTTTTCAAGATTTTTGAAATAACTTAACTAAATGGATAATAAAACATATAAGCTTATTTGGTATTGACATGTTTGTAATTTTATTACAGCGAAACCTATAAAAATATAGATTTTTAATATTTTCAATAAAGGAATATAATTATATGTAATTTAATTTTGTGGCATATGTATTTCCGCAAAAGGTTATCTCAAACGGGTTCGTTACCTAGTTATGAAAATATGAAATACTAATAAAAGGGTCTATTTTACTTCTGAAGTCTATTTTACTTTTTTTTGTTATAATAAAAAAAAGTCACTTTTATGATGGCCGGTGTGTATCACAGAAAAAATAATTTATATTTGATATCTTTAAAAATAAGAAACAAAATCTTGTTAAGTTATATTATTTTGTTAAGTTATATTAATAAGATTTTATTTCCTTTTTAAAAAGATATCAAATATGAAATAACATAATTCTATTGGTGGGTGAACCTTGACTTTGACTTTGGGTTAGGATGGTGAACCTTGACCTTGGAACCCAAGAATAACTAGGAGAAAAAAACACAAGTTTTATCCTATGCCTCTCCCTGGAATAACTAGGAGAAAAAAAACATGGAATATTTCATACTTTTCATCAACGTGAGTAATAGAGGCGGGTTTAAAGCGGTTTCTGAGAATGCTGAATGGGCTGAAGTCGGTCACGAGTCTCAGTTAGGGCTTGGTGACTCGAAATTGATCTATGTCAAGTATCTTGCCACACTTGCTCGATGGTTGAACAGAGATACTACTAGTGTGGGGTCGCCTGGAATCTCGTATGATCTGATTGGTAGGCTTAGACATTTTGTATCTCAAGTGAAGAGCAATTATGAGTTGAGGAAAGTAGGAGCAGAGTTCAAATGGTTTTTATTGAAGAAAGTTGAGTCCGGTAACAACAAGGATCGCTCTTCTCTTGGTAAGAGGAAACGGGAGTGCACTTTAGAGACTTTGAGANTGTGGGGTCGCCTGGAATCTCGTATGATCTGATTGGTAGGCTTAGACATTTTGTATCTCAAGTGAAGAGCAATTATGAGTTGAGGAAAGTAGGAGCAGAGTTCAAATGGTTTTTATTGAAGAAAGTTGAGTCCGGTAACAACAAGGATCGCTCTTCTCTTGGTAAGAGGAAACGGGAGTGCACTTTAGAGACTTTGAGATGGTTACGCGAGGCTGCTAAGGATCCGTGTGACATATCTTTTGGTTCTTTGCCGGATAGATCAATGTGGGATTCTTTTTATGCTAGTGAAGAAGAGCCATGGAAACAGCTTCTTCTTCTGTTTAGAGCTTCAAGAACCAACTCTGGTTCGGCTTGTCAAAGGATTTGGCAGGTTGGTTTAGTTATTTAAAATTCATTATTATGATGATGTGGGCCTTAGAGAGCATTTTGCTATAGTATCATGCAGCTTAGGATCTTCAACACTGTTTATGCCAATTCCAAGTCTTAATTAAATCATTTGCTTGCGTGTTTGTGTGTGTTTCAGAAAATCCAGAAGATGCATCCATCTCTGTATCAGCAGGATAGTGCTGGGCCTAGTAACAATCTAAGAGAGAGATTCAGTAGCCAGTTTAATGAGAGGAAAGCTGGGAAAGATGAATCATGTGGTCTAGACGGTTTAGAGTTTCATGCTCAAGTACCTGACTGGTCTGAAAGCGATTCATTTAAGTGGTTTGACACTCTGATCATGTGGCCAGAACACAACAACAGTAATCTTCTTACTGAAAGAGATTCTATTGGAAATGCTGATAGTAATGAAATGCTCACAACGCTCGTCTCAGCTATGGGAGAGTGTGCACTCTCTATACTTAGAGAGCCGCAGTGTTTTTTGGATGAGGATTCACTGCATGACTTCTGCATCTCAACACTGAAGGTTTAAATATTGCTCTATTCTTACCAATTCAGTGGATTTTTTTTGTTTTGTTTTTTGTGGCAAACTCTAACTGTCTCAAGGTTTTCCATGTTTTAGATCACTTCCTGCCTAGTTGAGGATGTAATTGCTAGTCCGTGGATTTCACCTCCCGAGCTCAAACAACTATTTACTTCATTTCATGAAATTGGTGTAGCTTTGTCCAATATAAAACATTTTAAAAAGGTTGCATATATACCAGAGCCATAAAAAAATTTACTTCAAGTTTTTTGCACCAAAGTATATTTTCAAAATATTGATGGGTTGTACTTTGCAGGTTTCCCTGGCGTTAAAATTATGTATTAGAACAGTGTGGAATTGTGTTAGACTCCTCTCTCTCAAGTCTAACTCTTCTGAGGATTTTGTGTGCGGAAAAGATTTTGTGACCGAGGCATGTAGCAAATCTGCATACTATCTGGATGTTCTCGAACAACATGGGGAATGCGAAATTGAGAAGCTTCTTTCCTTTATTCTAGAGAACTGGTTTGAAGCTAAAAAACGCATCACAAGTTTACCCGACCTTACACCAATAATACAACAGTGGGTTAAGGTAACTCTATGCTTCTGCTTTTTCCGCTTGCTTTTTTTTTTTTTTTAATTCACGCTTCTAATTCCAATTTATCATCAGATACAACACAGGCGTCATAAGAGTCCTGATCTGGCTGACTCATGTAGACTGTTCTACTCCTTCCTGTCATCTTCTCAGAAGATTTCGAAAATAGTGACTGGAAATATCTTGGAGCAGGTTGGGATCCTATATCAATTCCTTAATTGATGCAATAGATTTCCAAAGCAATAAGTGACATGTTACCATGCATTCTAGTTTACTTGTTATATATATATATATATATATATATATATATGTTGTTGTCATTTACAAATAATTACTTGAACTTATATTCTTACATAACATATGAAGGAGATTCTTGCTTATGAGGAGTTCGTTCCTGAGTGCTCAAGATTATGTCGTGCAAATCAGTTAGAAATTGCTGATATCCTTTTGAAAGATGTTTTCGTCACAAAAGATCTATTGTTGGAGAGAGCAAAAGTTTTAACGTGGAAAGCAAGGATGCTAAGAACTACTGGACCCGAACATTTAAAAGAGTGTGTTAAGCATTTATCAAAAGCTATATTTACCTTGGTATTTATTTACGAACTTGATGGTTAACAGCTTATCTACTGCTCAATTCTTTTTGTGAATGATTTCTTTGTCATTGACACAGGAACCCATATTTAATGAGAGCCATGAGGCTTTGTGTTGTTTCCAACTAATTATTGTATATTTATTAAGAGCGTTATGCGTCCAAGAAACTGAACCAGAGTCCAAGGTAACATTATTGAGTTATGTCCATTTTGTTTGTTTATTTATGTTTGGTCTCTAATGTCTATATTCGTGTGCTATTTTCTTTACTTCTTATCTTACTCTTGTGTGCAGCAAGTTTTCGAAGACATTAACACCTCTTTGAAACTATGGGTATGGATTCAGTCTAGTGACATTATTCCTCTGGAAAATGTGATTCCTCTACTGTTGAACGTAATTGATTTGGTCTCAATAAAGGTAAACTTTGTAATTTTATCATGTTAGAATTTTTGCTCTTGGGATATACCATTCTAATTGTTTTACAATTTTTCTAGCCTTTAATACTTTTATCACACTCCAATTTTAGGGTTGGATAAAACTCCATCAATGCATATATGACTTGATGTTTAAAATCTTCAAATGGAGAAATGTCAGATTGGATGTCTCTTTGGCAATATTGTGGGATTGTAGACGGCTAAGTCATGCGTTATGTCTTTCTCCAATAAATGATGCTGTCATCACGGGATTATCATGCCACTTTGGTGAAAACTCAGACTCAACAGATTTCTGGAAAAGTTGCTTGGAGTTTTCAAAAGCAAAATCAGTTGGGCTCGGACTAAGAATACATGAATCAGACATCAAAATAGATGAGATTAACCACATAGCTTCCAAACTAGACACAACTTCCAAACTAGTGTCAAGTGTAAGAAAATAGATGTATCTACTATTTTCTTCTAAAGTATACTATTTGGCTAAAATGTGATGATTTTGTCTCCCAGGATCCTTGTTTGTCGTCTTTTGTTGCTGCATCTCTATATTATGATCTCTGTGAAAAAGAATTGTCATGTGGTAATTTACGCGAGGTAAGATGTTTTTTTTTTAACCATGAGTCTTACTTGTATATAGCAACTAGATGTGTTTTTTTCTTGATACTTTATGAAAGTTTGTTTTTAATATCAAGATTATTAATTATCTTCCTTTTTCTTATAGGCTCTCTCTTATGCTATGGAAGCAAACCGGATTCGAAAATTTTTTCTACAAAAAATTTGTAGATTTAATGTGACACGATGTACTGAAAACCATACCAGCGCAGGGAAACAAGTAGAAATAACGACTTACGTCGTAAAGGAATTTGAAGTTTCACGTCTAAGAGCTACGGATTCATGGCCATGTGGAACTTTTCTTTGGGATAATAGCCGCTGCTACTTAAGCCCTTGGAATTTGCTCCAATGTTATTTAGAAAGTGTTCTTCAGGTCTTGTTTTTTCTTTTCAAAAAACTTCCTTGGCAGGTGCTTGTCACTATTTCTGCATTGTTAATCTATTTTAAAAATGCAGTTAGGTGTTACTTATGAGCTTATGGGGGATAGAGAAAAGGCTGGACCTGTGCTATCTTGGGGAAAAGCCTTTGCATGTATGCAGAGCCTACAACCTTTTGTCATTGCATTTTCTCTTGCTTTGGGTATGAAGTTCTTTTATTTTTTCTGCATTTGTCTATTTTCCTTAGGCCATGAAAGCCACTTATTTGTTATTTTCTGTCCACTAGGGAATCTCTACAATAAAATGCAGTGTTGGGATCTAGCAGAAAATGAACTCCATGAGGCGAAAAAGCTGCTAACAGATAGTCAAAGAGATTTTACTTGCGGACACTGCAGGCTGATGTTAGAAGTTACGTTGGATAAGCAATTTGGAGATTTTTCTCGAAGACAATTTGATAACACGACTAGAGTTTGCCAGATAGTTGAGAATTTGTATAGTGCAACCTTACAAAAAATATGCTGCCCAGCCTGGAAAGGATGCATTAATCAAACAGCAGAGGTAGAGAAACCAAGAGAGTCTTCGAAAAGGAGGCGTGGAGGAGGTCCTATATTTGTACATGCTTGCGCGATAGAGAAGCAGCCTAGTTCAAGGTTGACTCGCTCAATTAGTCGATCACATGAAGAACGACCTCAAAACTTTCCTGCTGACAAGTGCAGATTCATTGATGAATCTGATATCTGTGATGCAAAGGGGTTGATGCATGAGACTAAAAACACAATCTGTGTTTGCATCAATAGAATAAGTCAGCAACACCTCTCTAACGAAGTTACAAGATCTGGATTGCTGAATAATTTTATAAGTTTGAAATGGCAATTTTACCAAAGGAGGCTTGCGTGCACGGTTCTTGTCAGCCTTGGTATGCCTTAATCCCTTATAATATTNATGCAAAGGGGTTGATGCATGAGACTAAAAACACAATCTGTGTTTGCATCAATAGAATAAGTCAGCAACACCTCTCTAACGAAGTTACAAGATCTGGATTGCTGAATAATTTTATAAGTTTGAAATGGCAATTTTACCAAAGGAGGCTTGCGTGCACGGTTCTTGTCAGCCTTGGTATGCCTTAATCCCTTATAATATTCTATTTTTATACTTTTTAAAATGCATGTCCTTGGAAATTAAAATTTCAGCCTAAAATTTGGTTCATACACTATTAAAATGTATGTTTTGTTTTGCTTCTGGTTACTTTCTTTGCTGGGCCATTTCTTTATCACCAATGGTTTTTAATATGCATGCATGTTATGTTATATTTACTCTTCCAACAAAGAACGGATTACATGTACAGTAATGCTCGACTAGAATATGGGTTGTTCTAAGAGCTAAAGCGATTTTTATTTCAGGAAAAATTTTGGCTAAATCTGGGAAGGTTCATCAAGCACATGGGGCAATTTTGCATAGTATCGCTGCTTTATATAACAGTACCGTATCTATCCTCAGCTCACCATTGCTGGATTTTATTGGGAAGGAAATAAAAGGAGATGTATTTGGTCTTGATCGTGCAAGAATATTATACAACTTGTGCAAGTTGAGTCTTCAAACTCACCACTCCAGGTTCGTCATATTGGTTAATAATTTTTTAAATAAAATGTCAATTTGAAAATTCCACCAGACATCACTATATTTTATAGGTCTGTTTTATGTGATTTATCACATATTTCATTTCAACAGCTGATTTCATGGTTAACATTGGCTTTCGTACTCAGCAGAGATGCTCCAATACTATGTCGTAAGGTAAAGCTTTTTCTTTTCTTTTTGTTTATGTTGTGATAGTGATTTAGCATATATTAAAAAGAGACTGGCTAACCGGGGTTTCTAGCTCAAGTGGTAAAGGGCTTACAGCTGTAAGTACCGCCACCTGGGTTCGAATCTCGGCCACTGGGGAATTAACATTTCGGCATCGCCAGGGACAGAGGACCGACACGTGGCAACACGTGACTAGTCTGGATCACTTCTGTGAGGCCAGGATACCTCTGTATAATTCAAAAAAAAAAAAAAAAAAAAGAGACTGGCTGGTTTACAACAGATTTCAAGGTTGCTTGCTGTGTTATACTTGGTCTCTTCTGTACGGTCTAAGTTCTCATTTCCCTGTGAGGGAGAACTTTCATTAAGTCATTGGGTTACATATTATCATCAAGCCTCTCTTGGTGCTAACACCAACTACTACTTCTTGTCAAAATTTATCAAATCAGGACGCAACTCAGATAAAGAGGTTGGTAAACAAAACTAACTTCCTACCATCTGTTTTATTGTACCTTATAGTATATCCCTTGTTATTTTTGCTTAATAAATGATAAGTTGCACTGATCGAAAACATTCTGATCTACAGGCTTCTGAAGAATTCGACTTTCTCAAGCTTGCTCCCAAAAGCACCGAAGGGCTTGTTAAGTTTGCAAAAAACTTTTTCAATGGTCTACCAGAAACGACAGCCATCTGCATTAGCGTGCTTGGAGGCACACTGTGTAAATTGTTGCAGGAGTTGATGAAAGGCCCCCATGTTTGTGGGTGGCTGCTCTTGTCACGGTTGAGCTCAAAGAGTCAGCAGCCTTTAGCTGTACTTGTGCCAATTTATTCTCCACTTGAAGAAGGTAATTTCTACTATCCATTGGTTGCCAAGTGGGGCGGTTTCCTTTCTGTCATTGTTACTGGAGAGCAATAATAATCTTACCAATACCACCAAAGCAGGTGGGATTCGAAAGATGGGTAAACGATGGAAGTTTCCATGGGGTTCCACAGTGGTGGATGTTGTCGCCCCATCGTTTAGATTAATATTGGAGAACTACCTTATTGGTTATGAGGATCCTAAGAAGATGAGGCTGACGAGTGAGGAACTTGAACTTCTATTTGCTAAATTGCCAAGGTACACATTCCATGCATGAGGAGGAGGTGATGCATATAGTGAACACACTTACTTATATTTGCATAATAGCATATTTCTATTTTAAAAAGAAGCTTGTTGTATTATTATTATTATATATAGAAACCTTGAAGAGTTGTGGTTGGGTCCCTGGAAGCATCTGCTTTTGGGAGAATATTCAAACAGTAAATTGCATGAGACAATGCAAAAGAAGCTGGTTAAGGAGCTCAGGTCCAAATGTAAGATGGAAGTAAATGAGACACTTCTAAAGGTTTTCCTTGGAAATGACACAGACGTTGATTCATGGATGTGGATATCTCAGCTTTGTTCAAAGAATGGTTGCTACGTAGGAGGTCGTCCAAGTGACTATATTGATGAAGAAGAAAATGGAACCAGTACTGTATCTTATAACGACCTTCAAAGTAGGTACCAGACAGCCCTAAAACTGATACAGGAATCAGGAATGAAGCTAGAGCATTGTAACGAAGAAAGAGAACCGATCATTCTTGTGGTGGATCGTGAGATTCAGGTTGGTGGTAAATCTCATCTTCTTCTCTCTTTTTTTTTTCACTTTTTCTGAATGTGCATTGAAAGAATAGAGTATGCTTGTTACATACAACATATGAAAGATATAAATCTTGCTCACTGAATTTAAAGATTAAAGGAGAGTATTATAATCTTGCTTAGTGATTACATGTTGTAACACTTATGTGTCGTTATTCTGTATAATAATAGATGCTTCCATGGGAGAATATTCCAATATTGAGGAAACGAGAAGTATACCGCATGCCTTCTGTGGGTAGTATATCAGCAGTGCTTAAGAAAAGCTGTTACCGAGAAGATCCTTCTCCCTTCCCTGTGATTGATCCTAGAAATTCTTATTATCTATTAAATCTTGATGGTAAATGCCAAGAACTGCAAACCGCGCTTGAAGGATTGTTCGAGACTGAGGGAATCGAGGTAACACATATATTAAAACAAACTGATATAACTCTTCTGCCTTGGCCTTTGTTGTTACTGATTTTTTTTGCTTTATACAGGGAAAAGCTGGAGCTGGAGCTGGATCAAAGCTAGTTGATAAGGAGCTAAAGGATGCGTTGGAAAATCATGATCTTTTACTCTATTTTGGGCATGGTGCTGGTATGGTGATCCTTTCCCCTACATATCTATAAGAAAAAAGTTCAAATTACTGATTCCAGCCATGCAATTTTTTTTGTTTTTGGTGGTGCAGGAGAACAACATATTAATATGGAGAAAGTAGCAAGTATGAGCAACAAATGTTCTGCAGCTTTTCTTATGGGATGCAGCAGCGGTTTGTCATATAAAGGAGGCAGATATATACCAAAAAGGCCTTGGTTATGTTTCCTGCTAGCCGGTTCCCCTGTCATTGTGGCAACCTTGTGGGAGATAACATTTGATATTACCAAGTTTGTGAAGGCAATGTTAGAAAGTTGCTGGAGAGAGAGGAGTGATGATGTTAAACCAGAGAGAATTGGTTTGCTCATGGCTGATGCACGTAATGCCTGCACTCAGAAGTTCTTGACAGGGGCTGCCCTTGTGTGTTATGGTGTCCCAACTGCTATCAGAACAAAGAGGAAGAAAAAGACTTGAAGCCAATGTTTGAAATTTATTTTGATATACTAGGACGTTCAAAATAGTGATGATTTAGAAGATTTTTTCTTCCTTATTTTTGTGTTCCATTTAGTAATGAATTCAAACCGTGTATGACTGATATCATGAAAAGAATTGTTNCCCTTGTGTGTTATGGTGTCCCAACTGCTATCAGAACAAAGAGGAAGAAAAAGACTTGAAGCCAATGTTTGAAATTTATTTTGATATACTAGGACGTTCAAAATAGTGATGATTTAGAAGATTTTTTCTTCCTTATTTTTGTGTTCCATTTAGTAATGAATTCAAACCGTGTATGACTGATATCATGAAAAGAATTGTTTTCGTCCATTTAAAAGATTTGATGAATCAACAAATGTGATTTTTTCTCAAGATTCATCATATGTGAGAACTTTTGATGTCCACAAAAGACTGAGGAAGCCAACTACTACCAATCAACTGTTCTTTAACGTCCACAAAATATTCCTCCACGTGACATGGTTTAGTCTGGTTACTACTGTGACTTTCATAATCATACACCATGTGTATGTCTTAGAATCTGCAGGTCCTTACAAGGTCCACCACACCACTATCAAGATCTACTGCTAGTCTAGACCCACACTTCCTCCGCCTAAAACCATATCCAGGTCAGCTACACCAACTTGCCGTCCAATCAGTTCTACAACCACTACATCAAAGCCAACAATATCTCAAATCAAGCCTTATTCTCCAGCTGCAAAGCCTATGCCAACACCATCTAAAACCCCTTCTGCTGTATCACGTGCTCCTCCTCCTACAGTGAGGTCAAGGTCATGGAAGCCCATCAGACATGCCTGGTTTTCTTTGTGGAAACTCCTCCAAATCTAAGAACAACACTACCAGAAAGACCACTCTCGGCGACAAGAGGCAGGCCAGGAGCTCCAAGCCCTCGTGCTACACTAGTGGTAGCTCTGTTCCTGCGGTTAACCGTGGATATACAAAAGCTAATGACGATGTTAGTCCTGTATTGTGGTTGAAAGAGTCATAAACATGCAGTTAGCGAAAAGGAAGATGACGCAGGCAGCGAGAGAGGTTGCATGTCCCCTGCTAGTAGCTTACAGTGGAGATAGATGAAAGAATGAAAGAAATCTATAAACCGTTGACTTTTAGGATCCTCTTCTCTTTATTACTATTATTTGCGAGCGTCTTTCAAACGAGATTGATTATGATATGTGAAGATACTTTCTAACCTGAAGACTCCTCTATGGTCTTGCTATCTGATTGTTTGAGATAATTTAAGTATTTAACCACTTTTTAATTTTTCTTTTGTTGGAGTTCAAACATGAATGTGATCAAGTATCATCAAACATGATAAAAGCAAAGCAAAGAACAAATCACATAATAGGGTTTTATCAAGCAGTAATAACAGCCGGGTGAGCAGGCGGGTGAGCAGGCGGGTTCTGTTTGAGCTTCAGCAATATCTGTCTCATTCTTGAGAGATCCGTTGGCTTGCCAGGCTTTGGACCTTGAATCACAGAGACTGAAAGCTTCTTGGAATCTTCCTCTTTCTTCTTCCCTCTTCTTTTCTCTATAGTTGGAACCTCTTTAGGTACTAGCTCCGCTATTGCCTTCCAGTAGTTCTTGCTCGCTTCCACGTAAAACTTCTCTTGAGTCTCCACATAGAGCTAAAGTGTTCAAAACCAAACAAACAAACGTGTAAGCAATAGTGTAACCAACGCTGTAAATAAGGCAAAACATGCAGCTAAAATAACCTCCATAAACTACACAAAGTGAAACAAAGCATATGCATCTAGAGACAAATCTTTCAGAAAAACACGTGATAACAGATCAAGTTGAAAAACATATGATCAAACTAAGTGGTTTAAAGAAGACAACCTTTTCTTTCTCTCTGTTAGCTGCTTTGTTGTTTTCACAAGTTAACTCCCTCTTCTTATGGAAATCCTCTTTAAACTGATCAGCTTCCTCAATTATTTGGTTCCTCAACTCCTTTTCTCTCTTCTCCTTCTCCTCAAGTTGAATCGCATTCTCTCTGTACGTAACATAATCCATTAGATCCTCTTTTACTCACCAAACAACACATTGATGATCAAGTAGCGAACTTTACAGGACACATAGATAACATAAGAGACTATATCTATACATCAGATGACAAGGCAACACAAAGGTATAAACTTTGAGCAGAACATTGTGTTTGAAACTAAAAAGCAATAAACTTTTTGGGATTAGATCTAAAAACCTTCTCCATTCCCTGAGAGCAGTCCCCTCATCAGACTCCATCTCTGACGGTGGTGGCAAGATAGGACCGTCGTGACCACCGTTGGATCCGAAAACTCCGTCTCCGTTTGAGTAACCGCCGTAGTCAGAAGAAGGCGCAGTGAAAACATCATCGGTGGAGTCATCTACGTGGACAGAGCCGTCGTAGGGTGAGAAGGAGTTTTCGGTAGTGGTGTCAAAGGAGGATGAGACCGGAGGAACAGACTCCGATGCATCGTTTCCGAGTATAACGAACGAATCATCAAACACAGACATCTCTCCAGGAATTGTAAGAACGAACGACACGAACTAACTCACTCACGACGAATCAATGTCTCAATGAAGCTTGTGATCTGTCTTTTTTGTATTTTCTTCTTAATGGGCTTTTGATAAATCATTATTTCGTAATTGGGCCAGAGAGTGAGCCGTTCGGTTTATTTATGGTTTAGGATGGACTTTGTTTATTATGGTTTTGAATCAATATTGAATTCACTTGAACTATATGCATTGAAGTCAAATAATCAGATAAGTAAATGAGATGGTAAATGCAAAGAAGGGGTTGGTCAAACCGGTTTAAACCGGTTTGACAACAGAATCAATATCATCCTTTTCGGTAGTTCTTTTAAGACCCATGACCAAAACAAAGAAAAAATGTACATACTTTTAAGATAGTGATGTTGCCTGAAACTAAACATTTGTGTCGAAACAAATCACTAAAATCAAGAATCCTATAACTTTGGTTAGAAGTTAAAACCTTAATGAAGTCAAACCAAGCCTCAAATTTTCTTGAAGGCAAGAACATTTTAGATTTGGTTATTCAATTGTTGAACTCTTGATAGACTGGTTATTTTACTTTGGATTAAGTTTCCCCACTCAGAGTAATGATTATGCAACTGACTTAATAACAAAATATACTTCAACGTTAACTAAGAACAAATATTTAAGTTTCAAAGCAATATCCTGATAAGACCCACACATAGGTGTAAAGATAAACGGGTCATATTATCTTTTTACCACCAATACTAATTATTCATTAACTCTACTTCTTAGATACTTACATGAGCTGCTCATGACTCCGTAGTTGTCCTAATACTACTGACTCTTTCACTCTACTTGAGCTTTGACGCTACTTTCATAAAGCTCATGACTTCTTAGTTTCCCCACCTAGTCTTCTTCCTCTTCTCTTCCCCACGTAACTTCTTAACCAGCTCTTCAAGCTCTTCACAAAGCGGTTCTGGAGTCAGCTGAATTATCTCATCATCATCACCATCACTATCAGCATCTGGATCCGGATCCTCATCATCATCCTCATCACTTATCCAGCCACCACGTCCGGAACTCTTGGCACCTATAGAAAGATATTTACATCAGTGAAAACGAATGATTGATATGTTTTATGGAGATGAGTTTGTTATACCTGCAGCTGAATGTTGTGCAAAACCTCCTGATGGAAATGCTACTGGTGATGCAAAGTCTATCACTGAAGCTTCTCCTGCTGGTGATGAGTCCAAGATCTCTGTCTGGCTAGTGGTCGACAAAGCTTCAGTCTGACAAGTCTGTGTACCTGCCTCGGGAACACACCCCACCAAAGATGTTGAGTTGCTACCGACATGGTCTCTTCCTTCCTCAACTTGCTTCTCATGTTCCTGTTCTTGCTCCTGTAGTAGTACAAAAGAAAGATCATGATGCGAGTTAGGTAGCATATTTGGGTTAATAAGATTCAAGATACATGTCACTAAGACAGAGCAATGGGAGCAACAAAAATTCATGACAGAGCAATGGGAGCAACAAAAATTCATGACAGAGCAAAAGGGTTTAAGTAACAAGTAGAGGAACAAATCACCACCTGTTCTTCTTCTTGCAGAGGTGTTTGTTCTTGTTCTGCCTCAGCAATCTCATGGTCTTGTTGTTCATCTTCAGCCATTTCTTCTTCTTGCTCATCTTCTTCAGCCATTTTTTTGTTTTGTTCTTCTGACTGTTCAAGGCATTTGTTTAACAACACCAGGTAACCAGACTCTTCAATCAGAAACCAGCCCTCCTGACCGTACACCTGAAATACAAAGTGAGTAAAACCCTCACTTTCAACTTTCAAGGAAGTAAGTATAAAAAAGGAGAGGTTTAAAACATACCTGAAGCAATTCCTTAATACACCGATTGATAAGACGCTCTGCAAACCCATAAGCTCTCATGGCATCTCGTGCTGCATCCTCTCTCATCATTCCAGCCTTCTGCAATAACAGATAACTCAAACAAGAAATGAACAACCATCAGACTGATTCAAAACTTATATTTCTCACTGAGAGACTCCACTGAGAATGAAACAAAGCAGAACGTAAGCATATCCTACTCTCCCAAGCTCCTAAACCACCAACACACAGATCTGTTCAACCTCTATGTAACAGTAAAAAGCTTACCCTTTTTCTTCCTTTAGGCGCCATTCAAATTCTCCTCACCCTTCTCTGTGATTCCTGAAGAAAATCAAGGCCAAAAACTGCAACTTTTCAGTCTCCGTGTTCCAAAAGCAAACACACACAATAACAAAACGACAATCAACTCAAACCCTTTGGAACACAAACCCTAGAAATGAACCAAAAGATCGAAACTTTTTGCTACTTTTCACAAGTTACAAAGCAGTAAGAGTAGATATAACTCGAAAGTTCCTAACTTTAAAACCCAGAGAAAAACCCTAAACGGTAAGAACAACGAACACCTACACAAGCTTCTTCATTTCGCGAGAAGGGCTTAGATTTAGTAGTGAGAGAGAGAGAGAGGGGAGCTTACAGCGGCGAAATCGGCGGAGACTGAGCAAAATCGGTGCCGGAGAAGAGACCTAAAGAGAGTGAGACGTCACGTTAAGGTCGTTCACACGAGGCGAAAGGAAACAAAACGTCAGTTAAATTATTTATTTATTGTTTTTAGTCAACCCATTTTTTATTAACAACCAATCGGGTCATGTGAAAATTTGCTAATCGTTACTGGAATTCAATTTCTTTATTTGATTAATTAAGCAAGTGGTTTTCATACATTTATGTTTTAGAAAATTATCAATTCCTATAAACAACAATGATTTTATTTTGCTAATCTTGACTTTCAAAATGAGATTAAATAGAAATATGTGAATACATTTATTTAAATAAGTAGCTTCATTTAATGAGTTGAACACATTCCCAAAAGTGAAGTGGATACATTTCAATGATTTCATTGTATGCTGGGCTAAAACTCATTTGGGGCCCATCACAAGCCCAATTTACATCACATTATGTTAGCTACTCAATATTTCCCTCAGGCTGTGAGAATGTGAAGGTCAGACATTTGAGTTTCATAATTTATGGTTAGTCCTGAAAACGTTTATTAACTTTATAGTTACACTGGTTCAGGATCCAAGCAAGTTACCGGTGCAGGAGGATTTGGTGGAGCTCATGTGGTGGTGGCTGTGGAGGATGAATTTTGATTGATTAGAATATGTGTCTTTAGTTTTTCACCAGTTATTATTTTTATGATTATCAATTTGAATTGGATTTTTAAAATTGTTACTTTCTGACGTATATTAAATATCTTTTTATATATCTCGCTTTCTGTTTTCTTTTTTTAAGTTTTTTATTTCCGTCAAGATATTATTTTTTTCTTGGACCCAATTATATTGGTTAACAGTTTCAGTTTTACACGTATTTGCATGATGAATTTTCTATGGTCATAAAAAAAATCAGCATAATACTTTGTTTATAATATAGTTTTGGCTGTTTATGTTTGGACAAACGCTTGAGCTTTGAAGGTTCAAATGTCAGATAGGATAATGATTTCTACTAGAAAGTTTATAAAATCTAGTAGTTAGGATTCTTTAACTACGAGTTGATGATAAGGTCTCTTTACTTAGGGTCGCAGATTCATCCTTTTCAGGTTATGGTCCAAATGGTGGTTTGGAATTTACCAAAATTTGTAACGTGTACTTTCTTTGTTATATATGATTTTGGTGTATTATTTAATATCATGGTTAGCCTCAAATACATATCAACAAAATTAATAGCATCAGATTACTAAGTTTCTATTTAATCAAATTTAAATTACTAGTTTTACGTTTTCTTTATAAATTGTTTAAAGAATAATTAAAGGGGATAATCATGCATCTTTTCCTTGTCTGATTGTAGCACAAACATGCTTTATGAAAAAATGGATGAGACTCATTCTAGGCATTTCCCATGAGAGGAAGAAACATAAGCGTGGGAACTGCGGAGATTAAAGAGGAACATGTCGTGCCACTTTTAATTATCACAATTAATTAAAAAAAACGAATGTGGTGCTAAACTTTCTATGACATTATCTTTTGTATATTTATTAGAAGAAGAAACATGCAGTGAAGAAGGCTTTTGGTGGATAAGGACTTCTTCTTCTGCGATGCCATTTTGTGTGATCACATCAGCATTATTCCAATTTCCAAGCTGTATTATTGTGCTTTGTCAAGTAAAAGTCAAAAAAACAGTCCGACATACACGAAGAAAGGAGACTATGTTTCCATGTTCCACAACGGATATACATCAACTTGGTACAACTTCATAATATATACATAACTTATCGCATCTGCAACCGTCATAGTTTACTACGATAAAAAAAATTGCACAGTTTTGAGCTATGATCCATTGTGAATGGCTGAGATATAGCGGTTAAACCGAAGCAATTGCAATTAACTTATCTTATACGAACAATTCTAATGTTTTATAACTATTCAGGAAAAACACAAAAATAACTAGTTTATTCAAACTCTTGCAAAACAGCTGCATGGTTCACCTTACCAGGAAGTTAACAATCATAAATTATTATTATTGTCTGGTTTAGTGAGAGATTTTTAAAAGAATAAAGAAGATGATGATTAAACAGATGTAAGGAAAATAGAGAAATTAAGAATGTCCCACCAAGGAATATGTATGTTTACTTATTTGGTGTTAGATCTCATCCACATGAGTATATAATACTTGTCTTCTGGTATCCGGCATTTATTGAGGTATTAGGCAGCGTGATGTGTTCCCATACCAAACTTATCCAAATGATCATGCCATCTAGTCCAAGTTTGTAACAATATCTAAAAAAATATCAATGGTACCAAAAAAATCATAACAGTCATCAACAAAATAAAAATATAATTGATTGTTCAGATATCATTATCTGTTAAATTCTTTTTACATTAATATTTTGATAAACTGTTTTTGATTTAAAATAAATTATGTTGTAACTACTAGAGCTAGGACAATTGATGTTTAGACGAGGCTCAACTAAAACTAAGACTGTAGATCATGTTTGGGGGTGTGTACCTACTAGAAGACTACAACTTTTTTCAGATGTACTCGAAATTAAAGTAATTAATTTTTAATCATTAAAACTTGAATTATAAGAAAATTAAAAGCATGAAAAAGAGAGATGCTTTAAAATTAGAAGAATGGATAATGGTCGGATAATGCGGCCGGGGACATGCTTCATTCCCAGGAAACCTGTTTCTTTTGTTAGCTAAATTTCTGTTGACTCTCTTCCAACTCTTTTTTTAATTTTATGATTGAAATTTCATAAACAATAGTCATGTGTTTATCCACAAACAATATCATCTGTAACTAAACTAAATCCATTATTGTCCACGACGATGTATTTGATATAATGTACAAGTGAAATAAAACAACAGAAAATGCATTTAAAATGAACATACTGTATTTGATAATCGCAGTGATTATATATATGGAGAGATTAAATAAAAGTGAAATAAATAAAACACAATAAAGGTAGTTGATGAGGGCCCATCCAAATTGGATTAATCAGCGGCGTAGATAAACGTGAAAGCCAATCACCGTTCCAGCTGTCTTTCCACGTAGGTATTGTTTCAAAACCGTTTACCTGTTCTGTTCCGACCACGTGGCAGTTCATACCGATAAGAGTTGGACCCAAGTTGGTGATGCACATGACGAATCCCACATGTCGTTTTTACCCGCGACATCACCTGATTGGTCACCAAAACGGATGGAAGCCAGGCCCCCGATTTTGAGAATGGAACAAATGATTTGAATATATAGTTTTTCTAGTTGCGGGGGAGAATAATATAAAACAAATTAACTACGACTGTGTAAAAGATGATTAAACATTTCCAAGTTTGTTTTTTGATAATTTAAGTATGTGTGTTAATGTACGTTGATTTTTCAACCATAGATGTAAATAACGTCAATTTTCAAAGTGTTTGCTTTTATTTTTAGCCATTTTCATATTACAACCATGCATTAACTAATGATCTTATTAAACTGCCAAAGCCATCAAACAATTAATCTTTTATATTTTGTTCTTTCTACTGGAATTGACGAGGGTCACTGTTTTTTATTTTCGTATGAATACGTTTGGACAGAAAACAATGTGCAAGGAGAGAAGACTATATAAAGGCTAGAAAGGTTTTTTAAAAGAGTAGGAAAGACCTATCGTAAACGTGAAAGAAATTCTAACAAGTAACACATCTTCTTTTATTCTTAGTTATATAATTATAAACCCATCATATATTATATCCCTTAAAAAGATGCATACTTTTCGAATAACTCAACATTCGTTTTTTTCCACAAAAAGAAAATAGTTTTATGTATTGAAATATACGTTTTAAGGAAATGACTACTAAAATAACGAGTGAACGTGGGTTAGAAGATTAACTGCCTTTTCTGATAATTTTCCAAATCCTATAAGACTTTGTATTCAAATTTAACATTTTGGTTGAAGAAGCTCAAGTATTAGCGCAAAAAAAAAACAAAAAATATAAAATGACCATAATATATAAAATGTTATGTTTAATATCATTTTATGGACCGATGGTTGCTTGTTTCATATGCTCATCTCATATTTGATGGTTTATATAAAAAGAAGATAATTGATATCTAAGTGGAATATATATTGCAAGTCTTTATCTATCAGACTATCACTAACCGAATATGTGGATGAGATAATATTCTTATATATGTACTATGAACTAAATTTGTTTCCCCTCTAAGGATGACTTATTCAGTTATTTGAATTCAAAGTTAAGGAAGGAATAAGGAAGCAGCCAAGGAAAGATAGAAGAAGAAGAAGATGAAGACAATCTACAAACTCCTTTGCATACTTTTCATATGTTTTTTAGTTTTAAAGGTAATAGTAGTGACTAGTATGACTAATAATAATAAGTGAACAATGGAGCATATGATCGACGTACACGCTAAAAATAATTGAAACATCCTTCCACTATTAATCAAATTCAACTATCCTTTGGTTTGCCGTTAAAATAACATAAACATCCACTAAGGTTATGGTCACAAAGTCGAGTTCATGCACTTAAAACATATTCGGGTAAATCCCAAACAATAGTAGTCTTATTCAATAAAAGACACTTATTATCAGGGATAACACAACAATAAAACCAAAGTCAAAGGAAACGACAGCTTCCTAGTAATAACTATTTGAAAATAAATTGAGACCAAACTCCAACCTTCCTCACATTATTTTGGATAAGCTACGCGTCTATATTCCTTTTACTTGTTCTCTCCATGTGCCCTTTTATCTTCAATTCATACCACGGCACTGTCTAAATGCTTATCCACACTAATTAGTCACCTTTTATACGAATTCTTCTGTTTTATCGCTTGGAGACTAGTAACTATAAAATTTCTATGCGTTAAGAATATTAGTTATATCAGGCAGGGAGAACAAGGAAACAGTACAATATTAGCTTAGGGTGCATTGTTAAACAAGCAAATGCATCTCACAAAAGCTGGTGGACTATACACTCTTTTTAGTATCTATTTATTGACAAAAACCTTGATATTTAGCATTTAGAACTTCACTTATAAGTATAACCTGATTTTTGGGGTTATAAATAGTCTTTAACCTTTTGTAAAGAAAAATGTCTAGATAACTAGAGAAAGCCGAATAAAGAGTTTTCTCAAACTTTTGATTTGATATTAAAGTTACGAATCAACGATACACCAAAATTGATTATTATTTTATAGATTTCAAAATACCATGTGCATAATTGGTTGAACGTGTCCGATAAGGAATATATTCAATAATTAACCTTGTTAGCTACTAAACTTTACAATTGTGGTTCTAGAAAAAGAAAAGGTTATTTAGCAAAAATATAGAACTAAGAGTTTCAGTGGGATCTGCTCATAATTAAGTGACAGCCCATTACGCATTATTGACTTTCGAAATAATGCAACTGGATAAACTGTATACATATGTCAATCCAACCTTGTATTCATATCGCATATATATATATATATCATCTAATCAATCTTTTATATAATTATGACTTTACATATATAAGTTGACAAAAAAAATGTGTGTAACATGTTACGAATTCTTCTATAATTTGACTTTCTTAAAATCAAATAAAGAAATGGTTGTTCTAATATAAAAATATAGAAGTAAGAGTTTCAGTGGGATATGCTCATAAGTGACCACCCATAACGCATTTGTGACTTTCAAAATGTATGTAAAACTGCATAAATTTTATAATCATGTCAATCCAACCTTGAATTCACATCGCAAATATCACCTAATCAAACTTCTACATGTTTACGAATATACATATATAAGTTGACAAAAAAATATGTGTGTGTAACATGTTACAACACATATTTATACTCTGACTTTCTTAATATTAAATAAAAATTGTTATTTTGATATAAAAATAAATTCAATAAGCCATACTTATAGTTAAGGGAAAAAAAACGGAAAATGCTGTAATATACCAAAACCAAACATTAATATGAAAAAACTCTCTAAAATATACAGTACAATAGATAAGAGAAAAATTACCAAAAAAAATATTTTCAAATAGTTAAAGAAAAAAAAAAAAGACCGCGTCTCATGTTGACTTTCAAATTCCTTGCACCGGTATAATTCCACACGCCTTTTCTTCCTTCTCTATCCATTACTTTCTCTATATATATACTCCTCCTAACCTTCTCTACTCATCAAAATAAAACTTTAAATCTATTAAAAAATAATCGAAGAGAAAATGGTTGATACAGATTGTAAGAGGAAGATTGTATCACCGGACTTACCTACAAACTCACCTAAGCTCTCCTCCAAGCTCCACGTCACCATCCCCTCGCCGTTGATCAAGCTCCCTGTCTCCTCTCCCATCTCCTGCTCAGCTCCATCATCTTGCTCCGCTTACGAGCTCTACCTCCGTCTCCCTGAGCTCAAAACCCTCTGGTCATCACGTGACTTCCCTCACTGGACAAACGAGCCTATCCTCAAACCAGCTCTCCAAGCTCTAGAGATCACTTTCAGATTGGTCTTAACCGTTTGTTCCGACACAAGACCGTACATCAACCACCGCGAATGGAACCGAAGGTTGGATTCTCTCGTCACAAATCAAATCAAACTCATATCATCCATCTCGGAGGAGGAAGAAGGTGTATCAGCTCCTGTCGGCGATGGACGAAGCTCTCTCAGTTTACTACCACAGCTAGCCACGTGGCACAAGTCTGAATCCTTAGGGAGGAAGATTTTGTCTACTATAGATAACGAGATGCTTTTGTGTAAGTACACGCTCGGTCTCGGAGAACAGAACATAGCCAACAAACCTAATCTCCAATACGACGCCGTTTGTAAACCGAACGAGTTATACAGCCTCAAGGACAACCCTTACGCGGATCATATCAATAACAACGAGAACGAGACTCTCTATATCCTTCACCAGATCATAGAGTCGTGGCTCCACGTTTCTGTAAACCTCTTGAGACGTATCAACACGAGTGTAGACGAAGGAAAGTTCGGAGAAGCTTCCAGAGATGTTTACTTGGTGGAGAGAATATGGAAGCTTCTCACCGAAGTTGAAGATCTCCACCTCCTGATGGATCCTGAAGACTTTCTCAAGTTAAAGAAGCAGTTACATATCAAGACGACCGGTAAAAACGACGCGTTTTGTTTCAGGTCGAGAGGACTAGTGGATATGATGAAGATGTCTAAAGGTTTAAGGGAGAAGGTGCCAGCAGTGTTGGACGTTGAGGTGGATCCCACGGGAGGACCGAGGTTGCAAGAGGCAGCGATGAGGCTTTACGCAAGAAAGAGAGATCAGTGTGATAAGATTCATTTGCTTCAAGGGATGCAAGCTGTGGAGGCTGCGGCGAAGAGGTTCTTCTTTGCGTATAAGCAGGTGGTTGCGGTGATGATGGGAAGCGCGGAGATGAATACGGAGTGTGACTCGGTGAGTCAGATATTCATGGAGCCGACTTACTTTCCGAGTCTTGACGCGGCTAAGACGTTCTTGGGAGAGTTTTGGAGCCACGTTGGGTGAAAAAAGGAGGGATAAAACAATTCTTTAATATGGATGATGTTTATTTTTATATAAATTGGTGATTAGATGTAACTTTACTGAAATTTTGGAATATTTGAATACAAATTCATTTTATAAGGATGTATGATCGCAGTTTATATTTGTGAGAGGCGTACAAAGACTTATGCCCAAAGCAGATAAGATTTTATATGCTCATTTATAAGACTAAGTACAAAAAACATAGACACAAAATCTTGACATATCAGAATCGGACCCCAGTAACTCAACTTTATGCTTTAAAAAAACATTCAGTCACTATACCATAAAGACAACTTTATAGAATTGATACCTATTCAAATTTTCTTTTTTGGTGCCTAGATTACTTGTTTTGTTTGTTTAGAGGAGTACCGGTCATATTCTTAATCCAGCAAATTGAGTGGTTTGATTAACGACTAATCTATGCTGACTAATCGTCAACAGTTTAGCATCTATCCTTTTAGGTGTTAGTATATGGACTATGAGAGAAAAACAATTTCACTATCATGGCACTACAGTTTTAGATGATAATTAAACAAAAGAAACAAATAAAAATAGTCAACTAGATCATCTAAGTTCAAAACCATGATGGCTGGCTAAAATCATATTAAACCTACATTAAAGTAAAATAAACACTCATGTCATGTAACAATGTAGAATATCAATTTTATCCCAAAAAAAAAAAAAACAATGTAGATTGTGGACACTGTAATGAAGTCCAAAACATATGATGTTGGTGAAAAGAGAAAACGTATGGCTATCCTATCCTTTTTTTGTTAGTCCAATAAAATACATAATGGGCCTATTTCCGGCCCATTAGCAGCAAATCCATCTCTCCACTGTATCTAAAAACCCTAAAATTCTCCACAAACTCGCGCGCCTTTTGCCGTTACTCGAAATCTCAGAAACCTCAAACCATGGCGGCGGCGAACGACCACACCGTCTTACAATTCGCGTCTCCGTCACCAACACCCACCGCAACAACCGCAATCCTCACCGCTCGGATCCACCCTCTCGTCATCTTCAACGTCTGCGATTGCTTCGTGAGACGTCCCGACTCAGCCGAACGAGTCATCGGCACTCTCCTCGGATCCATCTTACCCGACGGAACCGTCGATATCCGCAACTCATACGCCGTCCCTCACAACGAATCCTCCGATCAGGTTCGAATCAAAGAGTACATACGAATTGTTAGCTTCTGAGAATGAAACTGATTGGTTTATATATATGGATTGGATACAGGTTGCTGTTGATATTGATTATCATCATAACATGTTAGCTTCACACCTTAAGGTTAATCCCAAGGAGATAATCGTTGGCTGGTACTTAACTCTGTTTATTATTATCACATGATCAGCACGTGATCTTTAATGATTATAGAGATCTGTTTATTATTATCACATGATTAGCACGTGATCTTGATGATTTATAGAGATGATGTGTTGATGTGATGTATGTTAAGGTATTCAACTGGTCTTGGTGTGAATGGTGGTAGTGCTTTGATTCATGACTTTTACGCTAGAGAAGTTACAAACCCTATTCACTTAACTGTGGACACTGGTTTTACGAATGGTGAGGGTTCTATCAAGGCTTTTGTGTCTTCGAATCTTTCACTTGGGGATAGACAGCTCGCTGCACAGTTTCAAGAGGTTCCTGTTGATCTTCGTATGGTTGAGGCTGAGAGGGTCGGATGTGAGTATTCTAGTCTTTGCTTCACTATCAGTTTCTGCGTGCTTGTTTCAGTATCTAGAGATTTTCTCTTTAATGGTGGTGAATGAGTGAAGTGATTTGAGGGTTTTAGCTTTGTGTATCTTATGGGTTTATTGTATTTGATTCTGTAGATGATGTTCTCAAGGCGACAGCTGTTGACAAACTCCCAAGTGACTTGGAAGGGATGGAGCAAACAATGGAGAGGTTGTTGGCTTTAATCAACGATGTCTACAAATATGTTGACAACGTCGTGGTGAGCTTATTATACACTTTAAAGCTAAAACACTCTATTGATACAACCATGTATGATCTTTGATAAGAGAGTTTTTAATGCAATTTCTTAGGAAGGTCAAACATCTCCAGACAACAACATAGGACGCTTCATTGCAGATGCAGTAGCCTCCCTTCCCAAATTACCCCCACAAGTCTTTGATAACCTCGTGAATGATAGTCTCCAGGTAAGAAGTCGCTAAAACTCTTATAAGCCAAAGCAGGTTATAAATGTGATCGTAAGTTCGTAATTAATGGATGTGTTTTGATCTGTTACAGGACCAATTACTTCTGTTGTACCTGTCAAGCATAACAAGGACACAGTTAAGTCTAGCGGAGAAGCTAAACACAGCTGCTCAATTGCTGTAATAAGCTTTCAAAACACAAAGGGAAATGAGGAATGTTGCTTTTGGTTTCAATGTCATTTTTTTTTTTTTGACAAAAAGTTTGCGTAAGATTCAGTCTCTTTGATAAGGAGTTTGGTGGTAGTGTCATAACTAAACCTTGTTGTCATCAGACTTTCGGATTCGAGATGCTAACAAATTAAAAACAAAACAATAATTAACACTAAAACATACAATTATGCGATGTTTTTTGCCTTGCTTAATAAATTATAGCAACAATATGATCACTCTCAGCATACGTAAAATATGTTTTATATATGGTCGTCGTATTCGTATATAACAAATTTATCAATGTGTGTAGTGTAGGCCGGTGTGTAGATGGGTCAACATTAAAGGCATGCATGAACTTGCAACATAAGTGACCAACTTGCCTATTGTTCACATTAATCTAACTTATCATTCCACTTCACCCACCTTTACTCCAATGGTTATTGGTCACCATAGCCTCACCCTTTTCTTTTCTTTACACAAATTAGCATCAATACCTATTAACCAATATATCGATAAATCACTTTTTTAGTAGTAGATGCCTGCTAAGCTGTTGTAGTATGTCACATGGGGATTTCCGATGGAAATTATTTAGAAACATATTTTAGTGAGAAATTTAACATTCTAAAAACCTATTCACGATCATAACGTAACTCATGCATGCGTGACTCAATGGCTAGGTGCAACTATATCAATCTCAGTTCGACTTTTCAACACGGTCGACCTTATATATGTAACCAAAATAATTATAAATATGCATATATGTGTAATCAAATGAACCACCCATCAATGGTCCCGTGATAGATTATCACATGATCTCCATTCCAAGTACCTAGCTAACATGCATGGTCCCGTTTTAAACTTAACGATTCAGATATTTGTAAATGATACATATATAGATTGGTAAATATCTAAAACACAAACTAGACTAACGAAATGTCTCCATATATGCTAGTGCGTGTACAAAAGAGAAACAAACGACAAACATCCGGAGAGACGTGTAGACGATTGACTAAAGTCTACACAAAATTTGTAGTCTATAAAATAAGATTATAATACAAAAGTATGATACAGTTGAAAACATTGTTTTATTTTAAGACATATCATTATTATTTGTCCTAGAAATAGCTACTTTGAATGGTCAGTTTTTATATCTATACTAGGGCCGGCCCGCCCTACGGGCGGGATATACTTTATTTATGATCTAGACTACTATTTTTGTATGATTTTCTCGTGCAATGGTAACCATTCTTCAGATTCTTAAAGCCTAATGCCTAATGGGTAATCTTCAAATTTCTCTTATTTCGGTTAGGCTTAACACTCAAAATATGATTTTTTCTCTTTCGTACATACTTTGAATTTTTTTTTTCATTTTTATTCTTTTGGAATCACTAATATAAATAATGCAAAAATAAATATATAATTCCCTGTTCTAAAAAACTATTTTAAGTTTGGAAAATACATACATAATACTAATTAATACTATTCAGAAAATATATCACTGAGTTTTATATATTGTTAGATTTTTAGAAATAAAATTTATTCATTAATTTTCTGAATATTTTTTAGGATCGACTATCTCATATTAATTAGTTTATTATATATCTATAGAATTAGACTGGCAAAAATAAATTTGCTAAATTTTCTTTTTATTAATTCATTAAAACTAATAATGATTTGCTATCCTATCGTAAAAGAAGAGATACCCTTACAATAAGTTGTTGCTTACCATCTTTGTCTGGTTTGTTTATTTTCAGTTAGCGTGGTTTATTGTTCAAGAGTAACCACTTAGCAAGTCCAAGATCCAATATCTACCAAAACCAATTCAGATAGGTAAGAATGATGTTTGTCATAAAATCAAATGAAAGAATAAATTACATACAACAGTACTGGCACCAAACGCAAAGCAGCTCATGCCCATTCTTTACAACAATCTTGTAGCATTTGTAGACAGGATAAGTTTAACCAAGCACCTTCCTGCAACAATGCAGGAGAGTAAATCAACGCTAACTAATCCATCCAATATGGTTAAGCTAAACGAATGAAAGATGATTCGTACACCAAAAAGGAGTACAACATGATAAATCGAAAACAAAGAAACTCTCTTAGCTATTGCATCATGCAATAGATCAGTAGAGTAAGAAAGTCTTGTTCCTACTGTTCATTCTAGAACCATTTGATTACACCACGTTCAAAAAGAGATTAAATCTGAGAAACTATAACAACAAATCCCAGATGTTAAACTATAATAATAAAGTAATACCTGATCATAAAATGTAGAGAACAACAAAGCGTCATAGTTTCTGGGTGTCAAGAGCTGGAGTGCATCAAGGATGTTTTTATCAACAAAGTTTTTGGTGTACCGAAACGTAAAATATGTGCCTTAAATATCAGAACCTTAGCATCCTAGATTGCCATGACTGAGTCAAGCTTACTCTGCATTTTAAGCTTTCTCTTCGATAAACTGGTCCCTCACACTTCAACAAAAACAGCAGCCTGTAGCGTCTCCTGAACGGACAATAGCTTGGCTGAAAAAAACAAAGACTCAAGGCTTCAGACCAAAAACATTTGACACAAATGTCCGCTTTCAAGATCATCAAGTTAACCAACTAAACTTAAAAATAGTGACAGAAGCTCAGAACAGGAACACCTAGCTTAATTTTAACCTTATGGTGACATACACTGGATGCAGGACCTCAATCATGGTGATGATATTATAAATAAGGATGACAACCTTCAGCAATATCAGAAATAAAGTTCTTAAGGAATCATAATACATTTTCTTACCTCTGACTAATACAGCAACCGAGAGATGGTAGTCTACTTACAGTTTTAGATCTGCATTATTGAATTACCCTTTTCTCGATTGTAAGGCAGCCAAAGGAAAGTTCAGAAGGGAGAGACTGACAACATAAGAACTATTTTTTTTAAAAGGCTTCATCATTGTATCATAGAATGTAACATTTGGAGAGAAGCATTTTACCAATACATGAAAAACAACGAATCTTGCAAAGATGTTGACCTAAACCGTAAATCAGTTCTGAAAAACCAACTGTATCACAGGAATGGCAGTAAACAACAAACGTAAGCTCTCATAATCATAAGTTCCAAGAAATATAATTAAGAAAAAGTAAATAAACTCCATCAGACATGCGATGATGATTCTATTGGTTACTTCAATAAGAACTACTACAGTAACCACATACATGTTGAATAATCCCGCATGGCTTGAGAACAATCACTTTACTAAATTCATATGAAAAAAAAACAATTTTTGAAAGCAAACTGATAAAAGAGTAGAATCTGCCATCTACGGCTGATACTTGTACCTTATTTCCTAATTTTGGCATCTCCACCGTTAGCTCTGACCAAGACTCGCTGTCCCTTGATCGTCTACGGCCGAGTTAACTCTGGATTGGAAGCTCAGGGTCGTGAAAGAATTAATCAGTGACATCCAGTGGCAATTCACCATCGCGTTTCAAGTTACTTGCTTCCCAAAACCTGAGAAGTCGTACCTCAACTGTTGAAGGAGACCATCCCGGTCAGCCTTAAAAATCAGCGAATAGGGTAGATGAGAGCCATTCTAGCGAAATAGAAGTTTGTAGCGGTATTAGGATTTCTGAGCATGATGTGTACGGTACGCGATGAAGTGTGTTTGGAGTGGGTCAAAGAGTTAAGAAACAACACAGTCACAGCTTCACACGGAGATTCTTCATGGTTCGTCTCACTCAATAGCCTGAAACTATGTTATTGGTGTAGATCGTCAGATATCGAAGATCAACATGAAACCTAAATTTTTGTGTCGACTCTGACAAACAAAGAAAGACTCGATTAATCAAAATATCGTGGTTTTTATCATTTGTGGAATCGGAAGAGGCTCTGTCCAAGGAAGATGAGAGACGACTCTCGTTCATTGCTGACGCCGCTTCAAGTTTAGGGTAAACTCAAATTAGTTAGGCCTCAATTGCACTAAAGCCCAATGTCGTGACAAAATTGTATGACTTATCTAGCTGTCCACGTGGACTTTCTGACCTGTCATCCTATGTGGCATCCCTTAGAAGGAGGGATGCTTTCTTTTATATAATAGATATGTCATAATCAATCCCTCGTATAGTAGTTGCACTAGTAGTGGTGATTATGTTTATATTTACATATAAAAGTAATAATGTTAGCTGTCATGAACACATTTGATATTCAATGTATTTTGGAAAACAATTATACTATCTTCTTACTAGAGGGTTGGATTCTTTCTTTTGTCGCCAATTTTTGGTTTGGATTCGATGCATTTACATGACTTAATGGGTTCTGATATTAAAATAAACAATATTTTATCTATTGGTTATCAGCAACAACAATACTAATCTTGATTATCGGGGAACCAAAAAGATGCAGAGGGCATGGTAGATAAGCACTAACTACATTTCATAAGTTATGGTTCAACAGTCAATAGACACAGCTTGTTAGGAAAAACGTAGATGTATTATAATTAGTACTATGCTTTCGGATAAGTTAAAGCGTAAAATGCGAGAATTAACTATTATAGGGCAAATGTTTTCTTGTCTATGTGATTTTATTTAATTAATTTTGTGAAAAAAGTTTACAAACATATATTGAAAAAGTACCAAAGCAATGAAAAACAAATGGAGGATATATATCGATGATCAGATGTCCCATTCCAAATGATTTAAGGAGAGTTGATAAACTTTATATTCTTTTATTTTTCTAGACAAGTGATGAATGAACATAGCTCAAAAAACGGAACTTGAAAATGAATGAAAAGAAAGAGATCATTTTTATTAATCTACTATAGTTGATGTAGAAGGCAGAAAAAAAATGAATATGACGAACACTGCCTTGATTCAAAGTATGTTGATACATTCATTTAGTTAGCTAGTGGTACATGAACCCACGTTTTTAAAGTATATATACATGCTACTAATTAATTCTAATAAGTATATATGCACCAACGGGGTCTTGTCAAAGGTTTGACTTATGTTGTGATAATATTTCTTTTTTTTTGCTAACCATATGTTGTGATAATATTTTCTTTGGTTCTAATGGCGAATAAATTTTGTGTTCAATCGTGGGATAGATCGAATGGTGCCATTTAAAGAGTCATCCAATCCCCAATAGGGATTCTCCTGTTTCGGTGCCCTTTAATCACACATTGGTAATCATCCAAATATGTCAAAAGTGTGTCTTAGGAATACATTAATATTTATAACAAAAAACCAGAGACCAAAAAGTTGGTGGCCGATACTTATTCTCTTTTCCTTCATGCATTATAAATAGAGAATATATTCAGTTTTTTTTTTATAATTGTTTTTGGAAAGTCCATAATTTTTTCCGAAGAGTTCAAAATTATGTTTGAAAGGTTCAAACTATTTAAAAAAAAAAAAAAGATCTAGTAGAAGAATTGTTTCTGAAATATTTAGAATTTTTTAGGATTCAAAATTTTTTAAATGGTTCAGAATTATTTCAGAAAGCTTCAGAATTTTTTGCTAAAAGGTTCAGAATTTTTTCTGAAAAATTCAGAATTGTTTTTGAAGAGTCCATAACTTTTTTTTCAAAAGTCCAAAAAAACTTCAGAAGGGTTCAAATTTTTTTCTGAATAATATATAACTTTTCTAAAAGATAGATTTAATAGAAGGGTTGTTTATGAAAGATTCATTTTTTTTAATGGTTCAGAAAAGTTCAGAATATTTTATGAAGAGTTTAGAATTTTTTCTGAAGCATCCATAATTATTTTTAAAAGGTTCAGAATTTATCCTGAAATATCCAGAATTTATTCTCAATAATCCAAAATTGTTTCTAAAGGGTACAGAACTGTTTCTAAAAGGTTAAAAAAATTGAAGTGTTTAAATGTTTTTCTGAATGATCCAAAATTGTTTCAGAAATTCTAGTAGCAAAAATGTTTCCGAAAGATTTAGAATTTTTTGAAGGATTCAAAACTTTTTTATGAAAGATTCATATTTTTTTGAATGGTTCATAATTATTTAAGAAAGGTTTAAAAAAATTTTCTAAAGGGTTCAAAATACAAAATTGTTTCTGAAGGCTTTAGAATTTTTCTGAAGGATTTCAGAATTGTTTATGAAATGCTTAGAATTTTTTCTGAAGAATTTAGAATTTTTTTCTGAAGAATTTAATTTTTTTCTCTTATAAACTCGAATGATTTGTGAATAGTTCTGAATTGTTTCTGAAAGATTGATAATTTTATCTGAACGATTTAGAATTGTGTCCGAGGATCCATAATTTTTTCTGAACAATTTATTAATTTTTTTCTGAAAAATTCAGAACTGTTTCTGAAATATTCAAAATTGTAAAATATAAATAAATAAAAAATTGTGGTTGTTGACAAAAGAAAAACAAAATAAGATAAAATTGTTGTTGGAAAGCGGCGGCCTTCGAAATGGGTGGATAGCCAGAGTGTGCCTTTTTGTTTTATTACTTGTGTGCCAAACCGAAAAAAATCGTCAAAATGGTCTGCACATACCACACAATAGCCAATTTCGTTATCTCCATCCCTATCGATTATTTCCAGACCATCTTCTATATATTTCAGATTTTATGTGTGGGTATTTCTGAATTGTGCATTACATTTGGCTTTAAATTCTAGTTCTGTTGCCTTTTATAAGATTTTTTTTCAAAATAGATCATGATGATTTGATGGTCCAGAATTATAATTCTGTTATTATGATATTACGGATCAAATATAAAACTAAAGAAATACTATGTTTGACCCCGACGTGTCAATTATGAATTAATGATTTCTATATAGTATTAATTAATTTAACATTCTCAAAAAAACCTGCCTTGATAATTTGTATTGGTCCATAAGTTCTATCAGGGTTGCGAGTCCCATATAACCCCACCCCAAGTCTCCAGCATATTAAACTTCAGTTATCTTGAATTTGAGATTACCTAGACTAATGTGTATATCAACTTATGAGCGAGCATCTATAATGGGGTTCTTAACCTAAACAATTAAAGTATAAAATACTTTAACGTCTTATGTTCAAGTACTCAAGATATTGTTTCCAAATACTCAAAAATATTTTATTTAATATCTATAATTTATTATATTTGATAATCTTAAGGAAATTTTTTATTCTTCTAAGTCTGTCTTAAGTTAAATTAGTTACAGAGTGCTTATTTGTGACTTGGAACATCAATAGTTTTGGACAGGAGTGTAAAACAATTTCAAACATTTTAGTTTGCACGATTTGTTCATTAAACTAAAAAGAATACGAACATTCGTATATATGATTAAACTCTCAGAAAGTTATAGATCGAAGCTTCTCATATGTCTGGCTGGTTCTAAACTGTCAAAATGGTCCGCATGTAAACCACTTGTTATCTATATAAAAAACTTTAACCATTATTTTACCTAAATTCACACATGTTCATAGATCACCTCTTAATTTATTATTGAATCCAATACAAAATGATAATACATTTTCAACGTACAGAAAATAAAAGTTGCGCGAACTATCAACCTGTCATACACGTGGTAGATTTTAGAGCTCGCCTTAATCTAGCGAGCGAAAGAGAAAATATTTACACACTAATATTTTTCAATTATTCGATCAACAGCTAAATTATTAATAAGGTTCATATATAATTCAAGAAATTTTTTAGTGTTTCCAAAGGACGAGTGATAAGACAGTCTTTTGTAAAGTAGTCGCACATATATACTAATAAATAAATCCAGATTGATTATGGTTTTTAATAATCCTGATTGATTATGGATATCCAGGTCAACTTCATCGATCAGTATAATTTATATAGAACATGTATATATTTTCAAAATTAATTTGAAATGTTAAAAAGACAGTCACAACATAGTTGTTATTATTAGATTCATATAGTACTGATTATGAAAAATATTCAACTTTTTCTATCTATTTGGCATCGTTCATTCCGTTTCAATCTGCTTGTTCTGTACTAATACTAACCATATTAACTGTCTGAATTGATGCCACTATTTTAAAATTTTATGATATAATAGATACTTATGAATTATTTCGATGACAACCACAATATTAGAAGTTATGTCAAAGCAAATAAGGTGCTACACACATAAAATGAAACTATCACCAAACCATTATCTAACTAATTATATATTTATAGTTTCATTTTCTGTGGATAGATACACATACATACAAATATATTTTGAATTTAAGATGTTTATCAGGAGAGAAAATAAGAGAGATGTTAAGGTACTTCTCCAAATAATATCGACGACTATACATCAAACCAGCTGTGGGGACGTCAATAATCGTCAAGAACGTTCTAAGTCAAACACTTGTGTTTATGTCATGTGTTATAATTAATCACAAGTTCACAGACACAACCCAACTCACGTTATATACACTATCCATGCGATGAGAATAAACAAACGATGGATTCCCAATCCAACGGTCAAGGATAAGCGTTATTCCCTCTCTTGCATCGAACCAGATCACTTCAAGTGGCAGTTTGTAATAAATAAAATCTCAGGACCGCCGACAAAAACTGAAAATGACGGTTAACGAGAATCTTCGTGTAATAAGTGCAGAAACCGACACTTTATATCAAAGTTAATTCAAACATAAGCTATGATTAGTATCGCAATACTTTAATCAGTACTAATATATAAACATTTGAAGTGGTGTGACAGTGGCCAACGCAGTTGGAACTAGACTGTATCAGTTGAATATGAGATTTTTCACGCCGACTTTTCTCGGGATTTTAGGAATGACAACTCATTAACAGAGTGATTTATAGTGTTTTAATTAAGCACACTTGCTAATTATCTTCTCTGATTCATAATAGTTTATTACTTGTGAGTTGATTGATCTTCAAGTAGTCTTTTAATTTGTTTGTATAAATTCCATATAAGACAAACGGTACAAAAGGTAGATTACAAGTCTTCTTAGTTTTACATACCCCATGCAAATCTCTCGGAGTAATTCGAAGGACGTGGTTTTAGATGTTTTTTTTTTTAATCTTTACACATACTAAATCTTTTCGATTCGAGAATCTTAGCTCTCATATGGTCAAAGATTTATGCAATTTCTCATCCTCGAACACGAAACCAGATTTTGCTCGAGAGTGATATGAGTATCATATATCGATATCTTTGTTAATAATGATAGAAGATACGTGAGATAGTTGATCTAACTATAGTCACTTATTTTCACGCCAGTCATTTTTAATATTAGTGATATTACTGTATTTGTTCATTGTTAATAGCCTCAATACCCCGATATATTCGTTAATTTCAAAGCAAATACATTAACCAATATAATTCATAAGCTAAATCCATAGTTTATAGAATTCAGCAATGTTTCATCATCATGGTTGTTTAGAGCATATCCATTCTCAGCTCTATATTTGCTCTGTAAACTTTAAAAGTTATTATAATGAGTTTTGCTCTAATGTATGTTCTATTTAAAATAAAAAAAATCGAGAAAATATAAAATAGTGAACAAGGTGTGAAAATATTATATCCTGTATTTTCCAAAAAAAAAAAGAAAAATCTATTATATAACATATATTAGAGCAAAATCCAATTGTATAGTAATATTTTATTTTAGGATAAAATATGTAAATTTGTTGAAAACAGATATTTTATTCGTAAATTCCACCACATACCGTTATTTTTGTAACCGTCTACAAACGTTTTATAGTTTTGCTTCTTTTTTATTTTCTAAAAACGTTTCATAATTTTGTTTGTCTTTTCCAATGATACACAAAACAATCGACAATGACGCAGTTTAAAGCCTACAAATATGTAACTCGTCCGTATATGCTGATCTGACCATACCCTTTGGCTTGCTATACGTCTCACTGTCTCAGACCATCCGCAATGGCGGATCCTTACGGGAAATCCTTAGAAAAATATTAATTTTATAATCAATGGGTCTCATGAACAGTTAAGGATTTTATCATAAAAATTCTTATATAAGGATTGATCTTTACACTATTCATGGGCTCCACTGCACACGTGGCGGTCTGTGAGTGGTCAGTCTTTTTTGTTTAAAAGAAAAAATCTGAAACATCCTTATATAATCCGAAATACCCCTTTTTCTTTTTTCCTAAGGATTCTCCTTAGGGATCCGCCATTGCGGATGCTCTCAGACACTGACCTGTGCATGTATGCCATGTAAGAAATGAAACCGCGTCAGTGCACGCCACGTAGGTCTATTGGTATCGAGAATCTGCAATAAACTTGGGGACTCCACAAATCAACACCAATATTTTGTGCACTTCTATGCAAACCTCCTTCAGATATGTCTCTTCGACATGAAGCAATACATTTAAGTAATAATAAAACCATCTCGTGATAGACTACTCGACTATACTCTATACACTAGTATTCCTAAAATACGTGTCCCGTTACTCATTTGTGAGTTGGCTTATTGAGATTCATGGAGATATTTTGAACTAGTGTTTTAAAACCTGACTAAAACTAAGTACTGGGATGTAAATTACATACCATGCTCAGTTGAATGAGAAATAATGTTTTTCTATTTCTTATAGATTTTGTTCAGAAATTCTTCTTGTCTCTTCAAAATGGCTTTCTTTAATTTACACATATAGTTACCAATGAACACAATTCACTCTTCACAAAATAATTGCAAGTGTTTAATTACTATATTTCCCCAAATATTGATTTGACTCACAAAAGAGTTCATGTTTTCTTTAGAAGTATTTAAAAATATTTTAAACCCAGTATACAATTTATAATAAATACAAATTTACAACAAATAATTTAAACTGATATCACTAAAACTAGGCTGATTTTATATTGTATAAAAACATAAAAGTATAATACATATATGTGTATCAAAATTGTATTTTAAGATAATATCAACAAATCTGAACTCTCCAAGTTATTCTTTAAATGTGGTTTAAAATCACTGCTTAAAACCAGTGGTGACCATTACAAACTGAAGAACAATGAGTGAAACCTATAACCAACAAATTGAATGATGGTCCATCATCTTATCTTAGCTATAATAATTGTTATTCTTATCTTAAAATGTAACTTAAACCAATAATTTCTTACAAATTCTCTGTTCATATTCACTCTTAAAATTCACCTAACACACTCTCATTTCTTACATGTGTCTCCACTCCCCCTTTTACACAAACAAAACAAAAAATATCAAATTATCAGACACATTCAGAAATAAGGAAACTTTTTTTCCAAAGTACAGGGGACACAAGTTGAACATAGAGTCCATTTCAATAATAATTATTAAAAAAAAAAAGAAATAAAACACATCATCATCTAATTCATGAACCTATTCTCTCCACCCTCCAACTATAAATACATCATCTCTACCCATTCTTTTCTCTCATCACTCTCACATACCATACACAACTCAATTCACAACACACTCTGAGATTAAAAAAAACAGAGTATAAGCAAAAATGCCTTCTCTAGAGAACTCTGTAACTGTAATCTCAAGAAGCAGAGTCTTCCCTGACCAAAAGTCAACCCTCGTTGACCTCAAACTCTCCGTCTCCGACCTCCCCATGCTCTCTTGCCACTACATCCAAAAAGGCTGCCTCTTCACGCGCCCTCACCTCCCTCCCCACGCGCTCCTCCCCCACCTCAAACACTCCCTCTCCCTCACCCTCTCCCACTTCCCTCCCCTCGCCGGCCGCCTCTCCACCTCCCAAGACGGCCACGTCTTCCTCACCTGCAACGACGCCGGCGCCGATTTCGTCTCCGCCGCCGCGAAATCCGTCCACGTCGGCGACGTGATCGCCGGAATCGACGTCCCGGACGTCGTCAAGGAGTTTTTCACTTACGACAGGACGGTGAGCTACGACGGGCATAACAGACCGATCCTCGCCGTTCAGGTGACTGAACTAAACGACGGCGTTTTCATCGGTTGCTCCGTTAACCACGCCGTGACTGACGGAACGTCGCTGTGGAATTTCATTAACACGTTCGCTGAGGTGTCGAGAGGAGGAGTTGGGAGCGTGACACGTCATCCTGATTTTACGCGGGAGTCTGTGCTAATCTCACCGGCTGTGCTGCAAGTGCCCAAAGGTGGGCCCAAGGTGACGTTCAACGAGAGCGAGCCGTTACGCGAACGGATTTTCAGTTTCAGCAGGGAACAGATTGTCGAGCTGAAAGCTATGGTGAATAAAAGGAGAAGCTGGACGGTGGATAACGGCGTCGAGGTGTTGGGGAAGCAGAGCAACGATAAGATTAACGGGAAAGAGAACGGTAAACTAACGGAAATGCTGGAGAGTTTGTTACTGCGAAACGACGCAGTTTCGAAGCCCTTGGTGGAGATCTCGTCGTTTCAGTCTCTATGCGCTTTGCTCTGGCGAGCGATCACTCGAGCGAGGAAGCTCCCGAGCTCCAAAACGACGACGTTCCGCATGGCAGTGAACTGCCGCCACCGTCTGAGTCCGAAGCTGGACGCGGAGTATTTCGGAAACGCGATTCAGAGCGTTCCGACGTTTGCGACGGCGGGGGAGGTTCTATCTCGGGATATCCGGTGGAGCGCCGATCAGCTCAACCAGAGCGTGGCGGCTCACCAGGACGGGAAGATTCGGAGCGTTGTGGCGGATTGGGAGGCGAATCCGAGGTGTTTTCCTTTGGGGAATCCCGACGGAGCGTCGGTGACTATGGGGAGCTCGCCGAGGTTTCCGATGTATGATAATGATTTCGGGTGGGGGAGGCCTGTGGCGGTTAGGAGTGGGCGGGCGAATAAATTTGATGGGAAGATCTCTGCGTTTCCTGGGAGGGATGGGAATGGGAGTGTGGATTTGGAGGTGGTTTTGGCGCCGGAGACGATGGCTGGGATTGAATCTGATGGCGAGTTTATGCGATACGTGTTGAAGAAGTAACGGGATTTTATGTAATAACGTAACGGTTTGGGTTTTTTTTTTTTTTTAAATGTTGTGTCTCGAGAACTTAACAATGTAATATTGTAATGAAATTCTGTAAGTTGACTTCATAAAAATGTTATACATATTACACTTTGGCATTGGGAGTTTTCGCTTTGATTTGTGACATTGTCATTGATGAGCTAAAGACAAATCATTTTCTGTTAGTTTCTGTGTTTGTCAAAGAACGCCTGTTGTTAAGCNTTTTAAATGTTGTGTCTCGAGAACTTAACAATGTAATATTGTAATGAAATTCTGTAAGTTGACTTCATAAAAATGTTATACATATTACACTTTGGCATTGGGAGTTTTCGCTTTGATTTGTGACATTGTCATTGATGAGCTAAAGACAAATCATTTTCTGTTAGTTTCTGTGTTTGTCAAAGAACGCCTGTTGTTAAGCGTTTCCTCTCTCTGTTTGTTTTGGTTCTTAGATCTCAGTGTTTTTCTACTCTCTCTTTGCTGAGGACTCTTTGACTCCTCATGTTGCTACAACGAGTGATAGACAGCAGTATGTGCCGGTAGTAGAGTACATGGATAACGTTAGAAAAATGGTCATGAGTACAATCTCTCTATTGAAAATGAGTGACAAATCTAATGTGCTTTTTGTTTCTGTAGAATACAAAGTACATACCAGAGGCTTGTTGCTGCTCTCGTTCTCCTCTGTTATATTGCCAATTGTTAGGGGAAGGACTTTTGTTGTGGTTTAATCTCTTACAAAACCCTAACCAACTATACAAGAAACACTCTTTTGTTGTCTCTCTCGTTCTTCTTCAACCCCTTTCCAGAAAATCATAATATCTAATCTTAAACCGTACAAACAAACACTGAAAACAGCTCATGTTTGGTCTTTTCGAAAAAAAAAGAAAGAACAGCTCATGTTTGTTTCCTTCCTATGTTTTACACTTTATCCCGAGTTCTCTACTCATTTCACTAGTGTGTTACCAAACACTCTTGGACTGTCTGAAAGCATGGGAAATTGAATAGGATGCAAAATGTATCATCAACATGATGTGAATGACCAAGAAAGAGGATGTTAACACACAATGCTGCAATTTAACAACTGTTTCATCAAAGTTATGACTTGGTTTCCTCAATTGAAATCCAAAAAAAAAAAAAATTACAGAAGCACTTGGTAATAACATGTCAACTCATATAGTAGTCATACGTATATTAGCCAAATGCAAAGGAAGATTTTGAACCGAACACGCAACTCAAGAAAGTGGGGCTTATCCGGTTAACCAAGACAAGAGGCTCCGTAAGTATTAAGGGTACATTAGTCAATTAACATTGATACATACACTCTCCAACGTCAGCTCGCGTGTTTTCTTCGAAATATCTGAAACGAAACAAAAGAGAAGAAGGAAAGAGGAGAAAAAAGTAAACCATTAGGGGATGGAGAAGAAGCTCCGCCTACAGACTCCATCAAACTGACATTCTCATAAGCTCCTTTTAATCCTCCGTCTTCGGAAGTTAATTTCTTTTTTTTTTGTGACGGCTTCAAATTGAATTGGAAGGTAATAATCAGAGGATCAGAAACCATGTCGGACGCATTGATAAATGGATTGGCGGGAGCTGGGGGTGGGATCATTGCTCAACTACTCACTTATCCTCTCCAAACTGTAACGATTCTCTCCCAATTTATCCTCTTCTTCTGGATGTTAATGTTCGTCTTGTGGATTGATAAAGCTTTGTTGTTGGGAATTAGGTAAATACGCGGCAACAGACGGAGAGGGATCTCAAGAGGGAGCAGAAGAAGAAGAAACTTGGAACTTTCCAACTCATGTGCCAGGTAACATTCTCTCCTCTCTCTCAATTCTTTTCCTTATTCCAATTTTATAGCAGCTTCTTGAAATTGCTCTGATTTTCTTTTGTATTTGAAAGGTTGTGAAACAAGAAGGATGGGGACGATTGTATGGTGGATTGGCGCCGTCTGTGGTTGGAACTGCAGCGTCACAGGTTACATTCATTCTCTCTGCGTAATCTGTATTTTGTTAGCCATTTTGTTGTTTGAAGTTTAGAGGAGATGAAAGAAAGTGAAATGTCTTCTCTAAGTTACTCAGCTCACTCTTTTTTTTGTTGTTGATGAGATTAGGGTGTGTACTACTACTTCTACCAAGTGTTTCGGAACCAAGTTGAAGCTGCAGCTCTTCGACAAAAGAAGAAAGGGTTTGGTGATGGATCTGTTGGCATGTTTTCTTCTCTCCTAGTAGCTGCCTTAGCCGGGTAAAAAACATCAATTCAATCCTCTTTATGTGGTTTTCTTATATGCTCAGGTTTTGATTATTAATAGTTAGCAGTGCTATACATTAAATATTTAAATTTTTGAATGGTTACAATTTCCTAAGTAGCACTTTCATCATTCAGTTCTCTCTCACAAATTGCAATGACTGTCTGGAGTATATAGGCTATGATTGAAGGCTCCTATAGTCATAACTGTCTCGTTTTTTAATCGTAAAATTTGGTGGTATGACAGCCATATATGATTAACCATTCCATACTTAACAATAATACTAATCCTTTTCTTCTTCTATTGCCTCTGCTGTCTCGCTCAGATCAGTTAATGTTCTTATGACGAATCCTATTTGGGTGATTGTTACACGCATGCAGGTATATCAATCTTCTCTTTATTTTTATTCCTTCGTGGATTTTCTTGTCCTCACACTCCTATTCTCTGTTAATTTTCTCAACCTTATTCTTATTGTGTTATATATTTATGCAGACCCATAGAAAAATGCCAAAAGGTCTACAGACGGTCCCTGAGCCACCTTCTGCTGATGTAGAAGCTCTGGTTCCTGTTGAGCCTCGTCCCTATGGAACCTTTAATACGGTATGACGCAGTTTCACTTATTTACAAACCACGAAGAAGTAGGTTTCACCTGTTTGCAATATGAAAATGATTTCAGACTCTATAAACCTCTCAAGCAAATCTGTGATGATACATATTTGAACGATGTTTTTAGATTCGAGAGATTTACGATGAAGCTGGAGTGACTGGCTTCTGGAAAGGTGTAATTCCCACACTGATCATGGTATGTTGAACGTAACAGGCCTTAGAATTTTGTTCGTGTAAGTGCATTTTCTGACTGTTTTTTTTTGAAAAAATATACAGGTTTGTAATCCAGCAATGCAATTTATGTTGTACGAGACAATGTTATCAAAACTGAAGAAGAAACGTGCCTTGAAGGGTAGCAACAACGTGACGGCTTTGGAGGTTTGTACTCTAGAATTTGTTTCATTATGATAAAGATTAAGATGTCTCTTGCTCTTTGTTGCCATACTTTCATGTTTTCTTTCCCCCATAGACATTTCTTCTTGGAGCTGTGGCTAAACTCGGAGCTACAGTCACAACTTATCCCCTCTTGGTTGTAAAGTCACGACTTCAAGCCAAACAGGTCACTACAGGAGACAAAAGACAACACTACAAAGGTTTGTGCTTTCCTCTTGTTTTTAAGGCCACAAAACTCATTTCCTAATTGATCGTTGAATGTCAGGAACGTTGGATGCGATACTGAAGATGATACGATATGAAGGGCTGCACGGGTTTTACAAAGGGATGAGCACAAAGATTGTTCAGAGCGTTTTCGCTGCTGCGGTGCTGTTCATGATCAAGGAAGAGCTTGTCAAGGGTGCTAAGCTTTTACTCTCCAACGCCACTTCTAACAGTGTCAAGTCCAAGCCTTCTTCAGGCTCAATCCCAACTAGGATTTGAAGTATTAAGAAAAATGAGTTTAAATAAACTTCAAATGATTTCTTAATTAAGTTATATCACACACTATTGGAATGTCATGTTCCTGATTATCGCAATTAATTACTGTATTTTCTACCAAAATATAGTGTTTGATATCATTTTATTTTTACTTTTGGCCTCTGATTTCTCTACAAAATAATTAGAAGGTAATCCTCAATATATTTGGATCCAATTTAATTGTATATAGAAACAAACCTTCAGCATTTAAGTTACAGAATCCAAAGTAGTCAAAAATCTATGATGAAAATAATGTTTAATTTGTTGACACAATAGGATTAAATGTCGAATTTGACAATGAAAAAGTAACAAATTAAGTAACCTAAGCTACCTAACAATGCAAAACCGGAACCAAAAGGTAATTTAATCATGCAAAATAGAGTAATCCTTTTGAAGCCCATCACAAGCCCAATACAATGTATCAGTGAAACGACATCGTATTATACCAGTTTTGACTACTGAAACGTCTCCAAGCTCTATCCTCCTCTCCAGTCTTTGCTCAAAAATTATCGCAGAAACGCGTAGATCTTGTCTGGATCTAAGCTGTTCACCATGGAAGAGAAGAAGGCAGAATCAACGAACAAAAACGTAAAGAAAGCAAATCTGTTGGATCACAATTCAATCAAGCACATCCTCGACGAGTCCGTCTCTGACGTAAGGCCTTTTGCTTTCCCTCCATATTCTCTGAAACCGTTCGATTACGATCTTCCTCTATGTTGGTGTGTAGATCGTCAAGAGCCGTGGATACAAGGAAGACGTGAGGCTTAGCAACCTGAAACTGATCTTAGGGACGGTTATCATCGTGGTTGCTCTCGTTGCACAGTTCTACAACAAGAAGTTTCCGGAGAACCGAGACTTTTTGATTGGATGCATCGCATCATATCCTTTCTTAGTGTCGATTCACTGCTTAGATAGAGAGAGAACTGTAATGTGGCTTGATTTGATTGTACTTTTAGCAGTAGATTCATTGTGTGTATATGCAAGCTGTTTGATATCTGTGTTGTATTTGGATGATTGTGAATAAGATGTTTGGTTTCTTTGACTATGGCAAGTATGTAGTGTTGAATGGGGTGTTGCAGCTGATTCTGTACACTAAGGAGAAGAATGCCATTTTGTTCACCTATCCTCCTGAGGTTTGTTTATATTGTAAAGCAATCTTTGATTGTTTGTGTTTGCTTGGATTATTTTGTAAGGAACTAGAAATGTGCTTCGTCTAGCCTGACATGTTTAGTAGTGCATGCATATCTTAGGACACCTTGTTTTGAGGCATTTTGAGATTTGGGAAAAGCAACATTTCAATGTTTTTGTTTGATTAGATAAAGTCTTCTGGGAAATATTATTCCCCCAGTTTTTCCTTTCATTCTCACCAGCTTGAACAAAATTCTCTTATATAGTTTGTATCCGAGAGGAGAAGATATTTTTTTTTTCCGAACACTTCATTCTCTACTCACTGATTAGGTCTCGAACATGCAATAGAAAGAGCTAATCCATTTTGTTTTGCTGAAACCATTCTCTCGTTATGCTTTGCTACAGTTTGAGAATGTTTTGTTAAGCTAATCATTTGCTACTACATTCAAAATCGTAATTGGTTGAATACGCAGGGATCATTCACCAGCACTGGCTTGGTTGTATCTTCAAAGCTGCCGAGATTCTCTGATGAGTACACTCTCACCATCGACAGTGCTGATCCAAAATCAATCTCAGCTGGGAAGTCAGTCCAACTCACCAAAAGTGTCACTCAGTGGTCTCTCTCCTCTCGCTCACTCTCTGCATCTCATCTGCGCATCATAAACCTCTCGAGCTAATTTATATGGTGTGTGTGTGTTCTCAGGTTCACGAAAGAGGGAGTTCTTGTTGAGGGTTTATTCTGGAAAGACGTGGAAGCATTAATCAAGGACTATGCAAAAGAAGACGAACCAAAGAAGAAGAAATGATGATATGATATTTTGGAGAACATAATGTTCTTCAAAAATCCAAAATGTTACGTTTTAGACAATTAAAAATCAATGGTGACATTTGTTTTTGAGATGACATTAATATTCCCGATAAGAATATTCCAATGTTTTTTGTTATAACAAAAAAATCGAATTAATCTGAGATTATGGACAAAGATAAAAGTATATCACCAGTGAAGCCAATGGCTCACATCTCAAGTTCATGGCATAAGTTGTTGGCAATGACTACTTTTTTTATATTGCAAAGTTTGTGTTTCGTATTCTACACCAACCATAGATGCCTTTTGTCGTTTAGTGTATTTTTAATATTTTACACACAAAGATCCAAGTCAAATGCCAACAACTCTGAGTGGCTTGGATTACTGTAGGCTTTCTAGGCAGCTCGTATATATGTGCCCTGGGAAAGTTTTGTTTGTGGTTGGAATAACCAAATAAAAAACTATAGAGCTCAATAACATAACATTTGTGATTTGTCCATATCAACAATATTCCTAATCAGATTCTATAATCCATTCATTTGTTATCCACACATTTCTTACAATTTTTAATAATCTGTCCATGGTGGAGAACGGATTGAGAAAAAAACTAGTATTAAGTTTTTTTTTGTTGGTCAAAAACTAGTATTAAAGTTTTTGAAATTAAAAAATGAGTACAAGCCCATCTCTGTCTTTGCTGGGGCCCATTTAACCGAAGCGCATCATACATTACTCAAACTGACGTGGCACTTGGTCGAAGTCGGTTACTGAAGGGACCCACTCCCTAATCTCGTAGGACCCACCAACCCACCCATTGGGCTTTTATGGCTTGAATTTGTGTGCGTGTGCTCAATCAAACGAACCCGGATCTCAAATGCAATCAACTTAACTTCATTTAATAAAAATCGTTTCGCATCCGCCAAAGCGTTCTTATTATAAACACAAAACGCTGTTATAGTTTCTTATCTTTTTCTCCATCTTTCAGCTAACGCGAAGGGGAATCCACAATCCCTCCCTCCTCTCTCTCTCTAGAACGTCATCTTCAACAAAACTCATCGTCTCTCTCTCTTGAACAAACAAAATCAATAACAAACCCCTTTGCATTCGAAATCTGTGGATTAATTATTTGAACCATTAGAGTTTCTGGATTCTCTGTATAACGAACTAGATAACGTTTTACCGATCCGAATACGATTTGAACATGGCCGATTCTTGGAAGCGAGACGCCGGAGACGATCATCCAAACGACGATGCGTCGGATTCGTCGTCGTCCACCGTCGATTCTGGATCCGAGCGCGAGACTGGAGTTTCTCCAGATCCGTTGACTGAGCGAGGCGGAAGAGACTTTCTGGTAGGGGAGGATAGGGTTTTGAGGTGGTTACAGGCGTTGGATATGCAAGTTCTTGGAGCTTGTCGAGGTGACGAGAGGTTGAAGCCGTTGTTGAAGCTTGATGTATCTAACGGAGTGGCGGAAGATCGATTGCTCGCTCATCTTAGCCAGGTTAATCTCGTGAATTTGATGATTCTATAGCTTCTCTATTTGGCTTGACGTGAATCTGATTTGTTGTACAGCACTTTGAGCCTGCGGAGATTGGTATGCTGGCGAGGTGTTTTTGTATTCCGTTGGTTTCGGTTCGCGTTGGGAAGATTAATAAGGAAGGGGCCTTAATGCGTCCTACTCCCATTAGGTATAACAACCATGTTTTTCATGAGTCCTGTGAAATGTTAATTGTTATATTCATAGGCTCTCTAGATTTTCTTGTTGAGCGTTTAGCTTTGAATACGGGTCTTATGTTAGAGCTTTAGGATGATTTAAAAAAAAGAAAGAGAATGTTAGTCAATGGTTTCTGTGCAATCCTGTCATTGATGTTCACTTACGCTAAAACCAATTGTGATTTGGGAATCATTCTAATGATTGATATTTTGTGTGTACACACACAATGCATGCGTTAGTATTATGTTCTTCTTCTTAGAGCGTCCTTCTGAAGATTTGTTTGACATTACTCTCTCCCTGAATCACTCCATGTCTGGTCTCATGGTTTTAAACATGTTTTTTCATGTACAGTGCCTGTTTTCCATATTAAATGTTGCAGACTTACCTTTTTGCAGTTTTAACATGTGCTAACACTTTGGAGGAAGTGGAAAAATATCTATTTGGTCAGTTCTGTTTGTATCAATGTAGTTTCTAACTTCTAGTTTTAAAGTCTATTCATGACTGACTTGCTTTGCTTTAATTAATGGCGGTAAGAAATCATAGGAGCTCAATCAGTCGTACTCTTGATGCTTCCAAAATAAAATGTATCTTTTATTGTAGGTATGTGGGCGTTATCTGTTATGATCTCTGGTAGATGATGAAGTAAAGGTAGTTTCACCTCCAGTGTTGTATAGTCTGCTCTTTTGTTGTTACTCATATAGGGATTATCTGTTTGTCATAACACCACTGACTATATATCCTTCTTAACAACGCATATTATCAGGCTCCGGCATTTTTTTAATCGATTTGTTTTTTAATTTAAGCTTTTTGTTTATTTTAGATTCTCTGTAGTTTCTACTTGTTACTAATCTATTGAAATGGCCTTTTGTGTGTGTTGGTGGAACTGTTTGTTGAATAAGATGATAATGGATTTGTCTAAAGTTTGTTTCAGGAAGCTCTAGATAATCATTTTCTTGACCTCATTTGATTCATTTAAGCTACAGTCTTAATAAATGCCGAGTACCAAATTGCATACATATCTGATCATAAAAGCTCGGATAGTGTTCTCTATGTTTTGTGAAAGATTAGTAATAGCACAGTTGTTATGAAAACAGTAGACTTTTGGTTTCTTCTAATTTGAATAAGTGTTACTTACTAATGTTTGTCAGCAGTTAAAAAGCTCGTGGACTTGATCTTTTTTTTTGTGCCTGGTTTTCAGCATCTTGTATTTATTACTTAGGGGGTTTGCTTTTGATATTAGAGACTTACCGACTAATTACTTGTTACTTTTAAATTGGTCAGGGGTAACTTGAGCCTTATGATCCTGCCAACATCAGACTTGCGACTCTCATTTATCGGAGACAATGGCCACTCAGAGCAACTCTTCACTTATGCCAACAAATCTCAGTGCTCTGCGGTGTCAATTGAGGAGATCACTGCAGACAGCTCTGGTAGATCATTTGTTATAAGGATCGCAGATGGCAACACTTTTTACTATTGGTGCTCAGAGAAGTCAAAACTTCTAGGAATTGAACTGCGTAGGAAGGTTTGTTAGACAAAGATGATCTTTATTTTTCGAATACTGAGTCTTTACATCTAAATTTCCTCACTCTGTTTTTTATTTTCTTTCTGATTCTTCTCTGCAGATGGATGAGTTGATCAAGAAGAAACCATCAGTCTCAGAACTAACTGGAATTGAAGAATCACGTCTTGGCTCTGTTGCTTCTCATCTCCGTTTGTATCTCATGGGTTCGGTCGTGCCTAACATCAAAGGTTGCCCAGTCCCAACTCCTGATTCGTCTTCTGGTTCTTCTGAAACAACTGCTTCCTCCTCTTCTGCATCATCAATATCTCTTCGGGCACGCCACTCTGGGACGCACCTGGCTAAGTCTCAAGGAAACATCAGCTGTAGCTCAGGTTCCTTCGAAGAAAACACACTGAGAAACTCTTCTCTACGTATCTCCTCCAGAGATGAATCAAAGCAAAGCAGTGAAGACCATTTCTCGATCTTTGAAGTCACCACCAGTGCAGAAGGTTTCATCCAGTCAGAAGAAGAAGGTGAAGAAGCAGCAGATGACAGTAATGGAATCCGTCAAATACTCTTTTCTGAAGCAGCGGACTTGGGACTAACTTCACTGACCTTACCGCCACAGTTTCCTATGAAGATGGGTCCACAAGTGTTTTCTCCATATTACTGCTGGTGCCCTCCAAGCACCTCATCGATTCACGCACCATCTGCTTCTTATCAGTTCCCTCCACTATCCATCGAGCTACCTTTGCTTCCACCTCTTTCTTCCTTACTACCATCATCAGGGTCAGATGGGTTCTTGATTCCATCATCACCACTCGATCTCTCCGACATCCCTCCATTGCCTTTGGTCCACCACATACCCATACCTGGCGCATCATCATCATCATCATCTTCCCAGCAGCAGATGATGATTCCTATAATGTGCGACCCTATCGTTCATATTCCAGTAATGGATATATGCTCGTCAGGTCAAGCCTATCTGGTAAGCGCTGGACCTACCGGGATGATACCCACTGGAATCCCACCCCTCTCGGTGGAGAATGAGTCGCTGGTGGAGAAAGGAGCAAGAGAGACACTGAGATTGCTCATAAGCGGAGCCAATGCAACAACCTCTGCTCCTTTGAACCACCACCACCACGGAAGCAGAGGTCTGTACAGTGGGACAAGGGACGTGAGTGGAGTGAGCTTGTTTGCACCCATTGGGCTGAAACAACCGAGTGCAGGTGACGAGGGAGATGGTTCTGGGGACAGTGGGAGCTCAGGCGAAGCAGTGCCTCCCAAAGAGACTTCTTCTGGTTAGTGTTTTTTTTGAGGTTCTTTGTAAGTGTTTTTTTTTGTTTCCAAAATGGAAGTCGAAAAAGTGTATAGAAAGGGGAGAGGCTTGTGAAGCTCGTCTCTCGCTTAGTTCTTTTGGTTTATGTTCAGCCAAACTCTTTTGTTATAAGGTGTAATTAGTCTGTTTTTTCTCTGTGTAGCTTGGTTATCATCTTCCTTATGTTTTGAAACTTAAAGGAGGCTAAGACCTTCGGGTAATAATTGAAAGTTGTTTTGACATATGAACACACTTACTGTCAACTTACAAAGTGCAATATTACTACTGGTTAAATTTTGTTGAGGTACATGGATACAGATGAGTATCATTGAAAAAAGTATACGGTTTTATGACAAAGTATAAGAATGGCACATGTGTACGTCTACCGATGATGAAGACAAAACAGTCGTATACAATTAATAGATGATAGCGTCATAGTACTTATTTTCTCATATTAAATTCTTAAAAAATGCTACTGTTTTCTCTAAGAAAAATTGTAAACAGTAATTGACGTTGGAAAGATCTAATCCAGATTCGTGGATAACATCTGATAGCAAAGTCTCTTCAAAACTATTACTAAAGAAAAATGCTCTAATTAAGAAAAAAGAGAGAGAGAAAAGGGTGTGTCTCTTTTGATTAAGCGCCGAGAATAATACAGCTAATTGATACTACTAAACTAATCGTCCATTGGATAAATCATACAGCAAGACCTGGTTAATATATTCTCGCATTATATATTGTCGTTTAGCAGATCTCATCTGGAACATTAATAAAAAAAAACATTTGACAGAAGACGAGATCGCATCTCCACCGTCTAAATAACTTAACTTGAGATAGAAGATCCTATCTACACCGTCTAAAATAACTTAACACTCGAACACAAGAAAGTGTGTTGTTGTAATAAAAAAAAAAGAGAGAAAGGAAACAATAAATATTCTGTCGCCCACTTGATCGCATCTCCCATCAAACTTTCTTTCTCCTCCTTCTTCCTCGTCTACTCTCCTCTCGACGCGTGTCCTCCTCTCCTCACTCTCCTCCTTCTATCTTCCTCCTTCACCTCCTACTCTTCCTCCAATCTCTTCTTCTGTGAGAGCTTCTCTTTCGAGTTTTGAAGATACTAATCGAATCTATGGAGGATCCCGACATCAAGAAGAAGTGCAGATTAACTCCATGTCTAATCCCCGTAACCGTAGATGACGTCATCGAGCAAGTCATGCCATACATAACAGACTCCAAAGACCGAGACTCAGCCTCCTTAGTCTGCCGCAGATGGTTCAAAATCGACTCCGAGACCAGAGAACACGTCACCATGGCCTTATGCTACACCTCAACTCCAGATCGTCTCAGCCGCCGTTTCCCGAATCTGAGGTCTCTCAAGCTCAAAGGGAAGCCACGTGCCGCTATGTTTAATCTCATCCCTGAGAACTGGGGTGGGTTTGTGACTCCTTGGGTCAACGAGATCGCTGCGTCGCTACGGAGGCTTAAGTCGGTTCACTTTAGGAGGATGATTGTTAGTGATTTGGATCTGGATGTTTTGGCTAAGGCCAGGTTAGATGAGCTTGAGGCTTTGAAGTTGGATAAGTGTTCTGGGTTCTCTACTGATGGGCTTTTGAGCATCGTTAAACACTGCAGGTACGTCTCTTATTACATATACCCTTGTCCGAAGAAGAACCGTGTGTTAATAAAGTTTGTGTCTTTAGCTCAGTTATTACATATCCTTGTCCGAAGAAGAACTGTATGTTTATAAAGTTTGTGTCTTTTTAGCTCAATTAGGTAAGTAGAAAACTCTTTGGTGCGTACTTTTGCAACTCTGTTTTGTCTACTGTTATTACATATATACTTGTCCGAAGAAGAACCGTATGTTTATAAAGTTTGTGTCTTTAGCTCAGTTGAGTAAGTAGAAAACTCTTTATTACTTACTTTTTGCTTGTAAATCTGTTTTGTCTACTGTTGTTGTATATCCTTGTCTGAAGAATTGTATCTTAAGAAAAAGTTTGTGTCTTTGAAAGTCTGAGATGTGTCTTTAGGCTTAATTGGGTAAGTGGAAAACTCTTTGGTGCCTACTTTTTTTTACTCTCTTTGGTGATATGTTGTTGGACCTTTACTTCATGTTTCGTTTTGCTTACTAACACTTTATACATTTGTGACTATGCATAAATTAGCAGAACTATTTCATTTCATCTGCTACTTTTTTTTTTTGTCTCTTTATGTTTGGTTTCATGTTTTATTTAGGTTGCTATTCTCTTTATGGATAAAATATTTGTCTTTGGGAGTTCATGTTTTATGATTTGGTTGTTGTTGTTATGCATTTTGCAATTTTTAAGCTGAAAATTCAATTAATATTGTGTTTGCTTCTGTGACAGGAAAATAAAAACATTGTTAATGGAAGAGAGTTCTTTTGTTGAAAAAGATGGTCAATGGCTACATGAGCTTGCTCTCCACAACACATCACTAGAGGTTCTAAACTTCTACATGACTGAGTTCATCAAAATCAGCGCCAAAGACTTGGAAACCATAGCTAGAAACTGCCGCAGCTCACTGGTCTCTGTCAAGATGGGCGACTTTGAGATTTTGGAACTTGTTGGCTTCTTTAAAGCTGCAACTAACCTTGAAGAGTTCTGTGGTGGCTCCTTGAATGAGGATATTGGAAGACCTGAGAAATACATGAACCTGACTTTCCCACCAAAGCTATGCCGTTTGGGTCTCTCTTACATGGGACCTAATGAAATGCCTATACTGTTTCCGTTCGCTGCTCAAATCCGGAAGCTGGATCTGCTTTATGCGTTGCTGGAGACTGATGATCATTGTACACTCATTCAAAAGTGTCCTAATTTGGAAGTTCTTGAGGTAAACTTGAATGCAATATCTATTCTATTTACCAATGTTCTAAAAATCGGTCTAAGCCGCATCTGATTGGTTCTACTCAAACTGGTTTAAACTGTCTAAATCGGTTTTAATCAATCTTAATCAGTAAATCTCTTAAAATCAAGCAATACTATTAGTTCAAATCCACAAAATTTTCCATTCTTTTTTTGGTATTTCTAACTGTTATAATTAAACATAAAACTAAAATATCTAATATAAATGTAAAATATATATAAATAAATAAAAAATTAGTTAACAGTATGCCTCGAATAATCCACATTAGTTAGTATCCTACTAAACGCCTAGTTACCGGCTAACGATTTTTTGAACATTGTTATTTACATATGTACTCACACTAATCAGCTATCATGAATCATTGGTTTTATAAGTGTATATAATGTGGTGGTAAAGGGATATGAGTGCAGTCTCTGACAAATAATTGTTGTGTTTCAGACAAGGAATGTAATAGGAGACAGGGGACTAGAGGTTCTTGCACAGCACTGTAAAAAGTTGAAGCGGCTGAGGATTGAACGAGGAGCAGATGAACAAGGAATGGAGGACGAAGAAGGCTTAGTCTCACAAAGAGGACTAATAGCTTTAGCTCAGGGCTGCCAGGAGCTAGAATACATGGCTGTATACGTCTCAGACATAACCAACGAGTCACTCGAAAGCATAGGAACACATCTGAAAAACCTCTGTGACTTCCGCCTTGTCTTACTCGACCGAGAAGAGAGAATCACAGACCTGCCACTTGACAACGGAGTACGTTCCCTCTTGATAGGATGCAAGAAGCTAAGACGCTTTGCGTTCTATCTCAGACAAGGCGGGTTAACAGACGTGGGGTTAAGCTATATAGGACAGTACAGTCCAAACGTGAGGTGGATGCTTCTTGGTTACGTTGGTGAAACAGACGAAGGGCTAATGGAGTTCTCAAGAGGTTGTCCGAGTCTACAGAAGCTAGAGATGAGAGGGTGTTGTTTCAGTGAAAGAGCAATAGCTGCAGCGGTTATGAGGTTGCCTTCTCTGAGATACTTGTGGGTACAAGGGTATAGAGCATCGATGAGGGGACAAGATTTGAGGTTAATGTCTAGACCGTACTGGAACATAGAGCTGATACCTTCTAGAAGAGTACCGGAAGTGAATCAGCTTGGAGAAGTAAGAGAGATGGAGCATCCGGCTCATATATTGGCTTACTACTCTCTAGCTGGTCAGAGAACAGATTGTCCACCAACTGTTATAGTCCTAAAGGAGACATGATGATGATGATGATGATGATGATCCAAGGCAGGTTTGTATATAAAAATTTGGTTATTATGTCATTTTCAGTCTCTGAGTTTTGGGGTTTACATGAACTGTGTGATGTGATGATGGCTTCTTTTTTTTTTATTCTCTTTCTGTTGTATGGGTCTAGTGGTTTTGGGAGATTTTATGTTTAGTATCTTTGTTTGTAAGAGAGCATATTGCTTTGTTTTTCTTTATTCCACATTTTATTGTTTTCTTTTTCTGAATAAAAATCCTCGAAAGATTTTGAGAGATTTGTTATCTATATTTGGTTTAATTGACGTATAATTTGACCCTAATAATAACTTTATAGCATAGTGTGGAATTTTTAGGAACACAAAAGTGATGAATTATTAAAGGGGAAGGAGACTTCACAAGTACTCCAATGCAATTATAATGGACCCTAACATTCATAAACAAGCTTTTAACTATTCAACCAACCAATAATAAATGGAATCTATAACTATCATTGCCGACGAAAAAGAGAAAAAATTGGAATCTCTAATCAATGAGTGTGCCAGAACAAGGCTGGTGACTGAAAAGCCACTTTCAGATTCTTCTAACCACAAGATGCGACCTTTTTAACAACAATAATACAATCTTTTGTCGTATGTGCAATCTCCTTTTAGATAGTTACATTTGTAATTTATGAGAAAAGGAAAAACTCATTTGTATCTAATTCTTCTAACCAGAAACTGGACTTTATAACAATAATAACAATACAACTATTTATAGATAATTGGGGTATGTGCAGATGCAAGTGTCATCTCGTTTTACATAGTTACATTTGTAATTTATAACAAGCGAGACACTAGCCTGTTCAGAAGATTCACTTTTAAGTTTTGTGATCATCTCTCTAATATACAGAAAAAGAGTACTATACTTTCTTACGATCACGTAAACTCAGCTGTCGTCGATTGGTGAAAGGAGGAGGATGATGGAAGAGTAGCTGAGCATTGGGTACATATTTGCATCTAAGAAGTGTCTGTACTGTTTCATCGCCGTTTCTCTCCCTGGGAGATCATGTGTTATGCAGTCGAAAGGGCTTGGTTTGCTCGTGTCTACAAATGGCTCCCATCGATAACCAGGCCGCTCAGGGAGTGTAACAAGTGTGGCTAAATGACTCGTGTTGAAGGCCACGTATATTTCTCTCTTCACTGAATCCACCTACAGAAATTTAAGAAATAAAGAGGTTTGAATCACCTATGTAAGCACATCAAACAAGAGGCGACGACCTTAGCAATAGGGTTTTAAGAAAATTGGTACCAGTGAAAATGCAACGAATCGACTTGTTTCAGACCAATCTGGCGTCTCAGGAGCAATACCATGCCACTGCAGACGCTTTGCTGTTGGAAAGTCGTCAAGGCCAAGTGATTCACATTCACTACAAGTTAAAATCATTTAGTAAAAGGAAAAGGAGAAACAGAGGATTGTAAAATTATAAAACTATGTGAAGCGGGTAAAAAGAAGATTACATACTCACGAAACTTGATCAGAAGACGGCAGAATCTGAAGTAGTCATCATGTGCTTCTTCCTTTTTATCCCACCTAAAATAGTTCAACTGCATCCCAATTGTGTTTTAACATTATTGGAAAGTTAGTTTGGATTGAAAACATAAAGAAGCAGCTTAAAAATCACTCTAGAGACAAAGTATTAAGAGGTTTACATAGTTGTCATGGCAATAGGTGTTGTTGTTCCCTCCTTTCGTATGACCATATTCATCTCCCATGTAGATCATAGGGACACCCTGGTGACATTTGGTAATGGAGTTAGATTACATTGTGGTTTTATAGTTTTTGATGTGCATAGCATCAGTTAAAAAAGCTAAAGCAGAAAGTAAAATAAAGGTAATATTAACAATTGGTTAGCTTTACCTGAGCAACCATGAGGGAAACAAAGAAATTTCGCATTTGTCGTTTCCTTAATCTCTTCACCGAGATACTCACAAAGTCTCCCTCCTGCCGCCCAATACCAATTAGATGAAACCTTTCTTAGTTTAGGTAAAAGTGAATAGGCTAAAAGTATTTCATCTCAGCTTTTAAAAGATCCACACATTTGGCACAAGATTAAATATATCTTACCTCTCCGCAGTTCCAGCTGCAATTGTGATTCTCTCCATCATTATTCTCTTCTCCATTTGCCAAGTTATTCTTATTGTTGTAAGTTACTAAATCTGCCAACGTAAAACCATCATGCGCACATACAAAATTGATGCTATTCCAAGGTTTCCTGCCTCCCTGATGCATAGACAAAATTAGATATATGATAAGATATACAGCAAAAATCTGAAGCCTCACAGACTAAACAACCAAGAGAACCCATTGGTAAAGCCTGCCCTATTAGATACTAAATAGTATGCAGATACCTCAGTGTAGCATAAGTTAACTTTACCTGGTACAAGTTTGGGCTTCCACATAGACATTCAGCAAAAGCACCGGAAAAGCCATCGGTGCCTTTTATGAAGTTTCTAACAACATCCCGGAACTGAAATGGAAAAGATCACTGTTCCATATTAAATTCACAGCAACGATAGATATCATGCACACACAAAATGAAAACTTCCATAAGAATGATTAAGAGTTCCATGTTCATAGCTAATACAGGCTGATATACCTCTGTTCACTCAGCAGAAAGATGATTAAACATTAATAATTACATCATATTTTGCTTGAAGCCCTTGTACACTGTGACACTTAATTTTCCATAGGCATAGGTTTCATGTAATAAATAGCTCAAACGGTCAAACTTTAAAACGAAAATCGTTTATCCTGGTAATATATTACTGACCTTTCCATTCCACTCAGACCAAACACCCCAGTGTGGAAACATGCCAACTTGGTAAAGGCCACCCGCATCCCATGCTTCAGCTATTAGCTGTTTGCAAAGCAGAACCATAAATGAGTAAGAAAGCAAAATTGGCCCCAAAAAGACACCCACCGAGGAAATAGCCTTTTAAATAGTATCTTTTGTCAATTGTAAGAGACTGTGACGCTGTTCTTTATTTGCAATCATCTACGACTTCGATTGGAATGAATTAAGCCCTCTTGTAGTGTTACTTCTAGCATACGTACTGACATGCACTGAAGACTCTAATAATGATATTATATTTATACTCCCGAACCTAAATCATCCGCATATGTAAAGAAGTGGAAATTCAAATAGATGCATAATTTGGTAACCATTATCTGAAACATATGCCTATCACGTTCTAGGTAAAACATGCCAAACAGGTAATAAATGTTTCTTAAGAAGTTGCACGCAAACAAAGCAGAAGTAAATGCGATATAGCTCTGAACAATGAAAATCAGAGTTATATAATGGGAAACTATCAACGAAACTAATTGATCACCTTAACACCACGAAGTACTGGATCATTACTTATCATGTCAAGTACAGGAGGGCAGCTAACAGGGGTACCCGTGGTCAGCAAGTCACCTTCTACATCAGCCCCATAAACATTGGCTGCATCCCAAAGGCTAACAAACATAGAACAGTAAGAATTCCAGAAACGCATAGACCAGACAAACATTCATTTGACGTACTTTAGAACATTTTCACCTGCTGCTCCTTGACATGATTGAACCAAGATCAAAGCGGAAGCCGTCAACGTGCATTTCTGTTACCCAATATCTGTTTAAAGAGAGGTATACATACAGGATTAGGAAGAATTAACTGAAGAGAAAAGCATGAAATAAATTAACTTTATGTCGCAAAAAGGCGTAAGCATCACACTTAAGACCATGAGAGTATAAAAGTACAGCCATCAAATATAAAAGACTTAATTGAAAAACAGCCAAGCATACGTCTACTCTATCTTCGGAAATACCTCAGGCAATCCACTATGAATTGACGAACTACAGGATGATTGCAGTTAAATGTATTACCACAGCCTGAATAGTTATAGAACTCGCCCTGTTAAATCACATCATATGCATAAACTTTAGCTTCAATAATAAAAGAATCAAAACATTATCAGCAGTCAGAGACTATAAACTAGAAAACCCAAAGCATTATGGGTGTTGATTCATAAATTAAAAAGCCAAACTCTCAAAAAAGAAACACACGACCACTTGATGAGCATTACCTTTGGAGCAAGCATGTAATAGACACTGTTATCAACTCCTCTAAATGAGAAAATAGGTCCTTTTTCATTGCCTTCGGCAGTATGGTTCAAAACGACATCCATGATAACCTGCTTAGATAGAACGTATCAAAGAACGACCTAACAAAAAACATTTAGCTACTTAGAAATTGGTTGAAAACATTTAGCTACTTAGAAATTGGTTGTCACCTCAATTCCTCGTTTATGTGCTTCTTTAACAAGAGTTTTGAACTCATTAATTGCTCTTCCAGCAATGTTGCGAGAGCTTGCCGATGAGTATCTGACCATGGGCGAGAAAAACCCAATGGTGGAATAACCCCAAAAATTTACCCTGAACAAGCAAGACAATCTGATCAGACATACTATATGCAATATTAAACTGAGTTACATGTAAGAGAGCTTGCTCAGTCGAATTATTCCAGATATGCGATATGTGGTAGTTTTTTAAGACAACAGCAATCTTAGTTGAGGATTTTTTTTTATAAGATCAATTGATACGTGCTAGCACTCAAAGAGTTTAATTACAAGTGATCCTACTTGTAGTTGTAGTTTGCTCATTCCAGAAGTGACTCAATGAAAAAAAACTGAGAAAGCAAAGTATCTATCAGCCCAAAGTATTGTCATTAAACAAAGGATCTGCTCAAATGGCATACCTGTGGTCTCCCAATATCGGATTGTAGCTGTAATACTCCAGCTCATTAAACTCGTGACATGGCATCAACTCAATGCAATTTATCCCAAGCTCCTGTCAATATCCAAACCACGTAAAGTTGACAGATTATAAAATTTCCACATAAAAACTAATTAAAGTACCTGCAAATGGTCAAGCTTCTCTGCAACACCCTGGTACGTCCCAGGGAACTCAACGTTGCTAGATTCATGCCTTGTGAAACCTCGCACATGCATTTCATATATAACAAGGTCCTTCTGTGAAAGCTTCAAAGGCATATCCCCCTCCCAATCAAACTAAATAACAAAAAAAAAAGAACATTAACACCACAAGTAACTGACCTCACACACTAAATAATAATCTTTACATCAATTCAAAAGCACCTCTTCATCAAGAGTAGGCACCATACACGCCATCTGAGGCCAACAATTCTCATCATCACCTCCCAAAACTCCAAACTCATCCCTACTAACAATTGCCTTTACCAAAACCACAAAAATTAGAGCCAATTCAATCTAACAACACTTTCAATTTCTCCAGTTACCTTCGCGTAAGGATCCAATAAGATATTAGATGAGTCATAGTAATGACCTTCCTCAGGAGAAAACTTCCCATCGAACCTGTAACCGTACAAAATATCTTTAAAATCTCCTTTCAAGAACACGTGCCACACGTGCCCCGTTCTATTCCTCGATGGATCGAGCTGAATCTCCTCCGTCACTTTATTCTACAAACGTGGAAAAAAAACAAAAAAATTAAATGTCGATTATTATAAATCGAAATTTGAAATTATAGACTAAACCTGACGGAGATCGGAGAGGGAGATCAAGCAGATGGTGGCGGAGACGGAGTTTGAGGAGTAGACGGAGAAATTAACGCCGTTATCTCTAACGGTGGCGCCGAAAGGGGAAGGAAGTCCGTTGGAGACGAGGAATCGATGAGATGTAGGAGGAGGTTTTTCCACTACGGCGACGTTTTCGGGTTCGGTGTTGATGATTCTTTTGTCCTTGGCGGAGAGGGAGAGTGGCTGAGGAGATCGGCGGTTGAAATTGGGGGTGGGGAATGTGTAGTTAGAGAAGAGAGTGTTGAGGTGCTTGGTGTGGTGGAGGAAAGTGGAGCTGCATTTGAGTGCATCCATGGATGATGATGGATGCTCTTCTTCTTCTTCTTCTTCGAGCTTTGTGTGTGAAAGAGAGAGGAGGAAGTGTTGATCACACTCAAAGAGTGATCATCATTTGAGATATTTTCGATAGAAAACAAATAAATGAAAATGGGAATTTAAAAAAAAAGGTAAATGGGCTTACGTAATGGGCTTAGAGACGGGCCTGTGTGCATTTATCAAATGATCATCAGTCTTCTTAAAAAAGATAAATGGGCTTATGAAAAGCATCAGTTTCTTCCAAGGGAAAATATTCTAATATACCCCAGTTGGAAAATAACTATTCTAACTACCCCACCATTTTTCTCACTGTCCCACTTTTTTTTTTTGTTCGTAGTAGTTTCTAGTAATTCAAGGTAGTTTGTTTTTTGTTCATAGTAGTTTTCTAGTAATTTAAAGTAGTTTATACTAATTCATAGTAATTCAAAGTAGTTTCTAGTAATTCATATTACACATAATACTGATTCATTAAGGGTTGTTGATTTTATAACCATACTTAGACTTTGAGAAAAAAAAAAAATCAAATTTAAGATGAGTTAAAATAGAATGAAGATAGTAGTGAATGGGGCAATGTAGAATTTAGTCCTCTTCCAAGTTGTGATGTTGTTGTCACTCAAAGAAGGATAAATCATTTGATCTTATTTGGACAAAACAACAAGTAAATGAAAATGTGAATATGAAAATGTTAAGGCTTACAAAATGGGATCCAAAAAATATATATATATATATATATTTTTTTTTTTTGGGGATCCAAAAATATATAAACGCATGAAAAAGTTATAATCTAGGAGGGGGTCATACATGCATAATTGTGAGGAATGGACCCACCCTATTTCTGATTATTCTAAGAATCAATAATTAAAGTTCTTTGAATAATTGAAGTCGTAGATTTCAATTGTTTGCATATTTGCATACGTCACAGATACATACATATACTCTGATATATATGATTGATATGCATATCTTAAACAATAATAACAAAGACAAAACTCATTATATTACCCCCAAAACTCTAAAGCCATTGGTTTGTATGGAATAAGGTTTTTTTATCAAGTTTTAAATCACTCTTTCTAATTATCTTGTTTGGTTAACTTGAAAATAAGTTTCTTGTATATTGTTTGATTGGCTGTTAATCATAAATATTATTTTTTGTTAATCTATCTTTTCTATTAAAAGAGAAGTACCAAATTTATCTACTATTTAAAAGTCATGTTGGACTATGTCATTAGTTATTTAATATGACATATTTGATTGTTACTTAACCAATTAAATATATATTATTTTCAAAATATCTTAATAATTAATAAGGATATTAATAATAAAGCTATTTAAATAAAACAAAATCTGTTGAAAGAATATAAAAGTATCTTACCAAAAATTTTAAATATTTTTTATATAAGATAAGTATTTCTTTATTTTATTATTAAATATAATTGTAAATTAACTTTAATTGAAAATAAAATATAAATCATATATTTAAAAATTTTAGCTATATATTTATAAAATAATTATACCCGTACGGATGTGCGGGTCAAAATCTAGTTACCTTTAACAGAAATACATCGGATTAGTTCAGATAATATCCCCTTATTGGATAGGAGTTAGGACAGAACTATTTAAAGCTCACAAAACATTTCTCGTACGTTAAGACATTGGCCATACAATACTGATGACGGCGGGACCCGTTTCCAAATTCTCCAAAAAAAACAAAATTCTGAGGATAACTAATCTTTATCATACGATTGTAAATTGGTGTCGTATATGCATGAGAAATCAAATGCATACGTATATATATCGACATCGTATGGTCCCAAAGATCGAGATGCTTCGATATATACAAAAGTATTAAAGTGCAAAATCTGATAAAACTAGAAGAACTCAATGTTACCAGTTAGCAGTATAGATATTGGTTAAGACTACGAAACAAATGATATATGTATGAGACATATTTTCACATACGACTAGTAGACTTCAACAGTGTTTTCTACATTAGTAATCTTTTGATAAACATATATCCATTTTCTCAACATTACAATAATTAAAGTTTATCATGACTAATATGATGTAGTTACTGTAGGATTACACGCCACTACAACTATTAAAGTTCAAAATATATGAATGACAATTGACATACATGATTTCTTCACGAGTCTTTTAGCGTCTATATATGTTTATCTCTTATTGGAAAAGACCTTAAAGCACATGAAAACTATATAATATATAACTCAAGAACAGGATTGTCTGCAGTCACATATTTGATTATACTGTATATTCTTTTTCTTTTGCATGTCTCCACAAAATTTGGGAAAGAAAACAAAAACTAACCGCCTCAAATTATATTTTACAAAAAGAGTAATAAGACGATGTTATTTGATATAGTAAAGAATATATAACTTGAGCTGATGACACAAGAGTCACATGTCTGTGTCTCTGTTTTCTTGTGACCATTGTGTTCAGATCTTGGTCCAATAAAGATTCTCATTATCGCCCTGAAGCTACTACAAGGTAATGAAACTATCAGAAACAGATCCAATATTTTACAAAACATTTTTTCAAATATTCTCTTCTAAGACTATGGATGATGTTTGTTTATGATCATCAGTAGGTAAAGATGTCAGCTTATGCGCATCAGATGGAGAGGGAACTCTCAGGTCTCACCAGCCGAGGAAACTCAGGTATATACATAACATTCATAATCTTTCTAAACAAACATCTGAGAGCTAAACCAGTTCTTGAAATGATTCTTGGACTTAACAGTCTTCTTGTTACAGAGATGGGAAGTAGGTTTTCGCTAGATTCTGGATGTTACATGACATCTCTAGCAGCTACCATCTTCATTGCTTCTCTTGTGACATTCGGTGTCTTGATGCTTACACTTCTTATAGCTATATCAACCATGTTACAAAGCTGCGAAAACAAAAGTTCTGGAATCATTCAGGTTCAAAGACTTGTTGATGATGAGAGTTTGAGTTACTGCAGAATCTTGTCTCTACATTCTAAGCTCAATAGCTTGGATGATGATGAAGAGAATAGAATTGAGTTACCGTTGTTATGCAGAGACGTTGCTTTACAAAGAATCAAAGAAGGAGTATATTTGAGAGAGTTGAACTTCACTATCCAAATGATTCTCACTTACTTCAAGACCATCAAACCGAGGAATGATCACATGGATGTTGTTGTGGTCGATGTTGATGGCATCAATCTGTAAGTTTACCTTTTGGAAGTGTTTGATTCTCAGAAAGTTGCTTAATGTTTCTTCTTTTTTTCTATGTGTAGGATAGAACAAGAGAGTTACATTGAAGAAGCAAAGCATCAGAGAAACAAACTAACACTTGAACTATACTCTAAGCTAAGATCACAAGGCTATTCAATGGTTCTCTTATCAAGAAGACCCGATACAGAGAGAAACTCCACCGCCAATGAGTTAAAGTCTATAGGATATAGCGACTGGTCCGGTTTGATCATGAGGTTTGCAGTTGAAGTTCATTCACATTGATCAAATTATAAAGAACTCAACATACTCTCTTGTTTGCAGGGAAGATACAAGACAGAAGGAAGAGTTACAAAGAGACTACCGCATAGTTGGAATCATTGGTAATCATATGGATGTGTTAACAGGCCAGTGGAACTGGCAAAGCAAGCGTCTATTCAAGCTTCCAAGTCTTACCTATAATGATATCTTTGGATTACAGTGAAAGATGTTGAGGTCATGGACTCTACTTTTCAAACTTTAAATGTGCATAGGTTTACAAGAGTTTTTGTGATATAGTTACATATACCATTCAAAGATAAGGTACATAATGTAAGATTGATCACATGCATGGTACCATTTGTGATATATAGTCTGGGTACCATTCAAAGATAAGGTACAATAGTGTTGTTTTTAAAGCTGCATAGTTGTTAGAATCACAACAAGAACAAACTCAGGAGAGACAAGAACATGAACAAGTTCATGTAAAAGTAACACAATCACAGACACAAAGAAAAAACACTCTGAAACCAGTTTTGGTAGAAACAACTTTCCAATTTAAGATTCAGGGACGGCTTCAACAGCGGCAGCAGCAGCAGCAGCTGTGGCGGCAGCAGCGTCGCGTTTGATGGAAGCAGATTTGATGAGGTGATTGTAACTTCCTTTCTCCTTGAAAAGCTGAGCGAAATGGTGTTTACAATACAGAATGCCTTCAAGAGCTGCGTAGTTGGATGGAGAGATTGGACAGCCTCCATGTGAACACTTGAAGCAAGATTTGTGGTAACACTGGCTCTCCACAGTTACCTTCTCGATAGGATACACGGTTTTACTGCAAGTAGCGCATTTATCTTGTGTTCCAGAGAACATTCCAGCAAGTTTGCTAGGTGTCTTTGTCTGAAAACAACCAAGAAGAGATCATGTATACTATATAAGAACATGGGGAGCATTGTTTAAGAGAGATATTTACCAGCTCAGGGGTTGGCTTGTCAGTTAATGGCTTTGCAGCTGTGAGGGGAATATCAAAATTAGAAAGTTGAGACCATAAAACACACAGCAAGTAAGAAGTCGAATCAAAAGGTGAAGAGTGAGTTACATACGTGACTGAAAGTTCTTGTTGAAACTACCAGTCTCCTTGAAGAGCTGCTCAAAGTGAGGCTTACAGTACAACACACCTTCCATGGATGAATAATTGCTCAGCTGTAAGCAAACCAAAACCATCATATACATTTTTAAGTTGATCATATAATGGAACGACCAATGTAGATAAACAAGTATATGGGTTAAGCCAAAAGTCTAGTCTCTCTTAGACAAAACTCTTCATGAAACCCACAGAACTAATAACTATAATGAGAGATTGCTTTATGGGAAACAGAGTGATGAAGGAAACCCCATAACACTCTCTCTTTCATTATAGAACCTCTTCAAGTGCTCTTTCATTATACTTTCACACACAAACCAGTAAACTATATTCATGGATTGCTTAAGGGAAATGTGGCCACTCAAGGCTCTACTGGTAAAGCTTGAATCTTCAATTCACAATGAGAACATCAATGTAGATAATCCAATATATTACCAAACATTGATTCGTAATCAAAAACAAAAACTCACTTGAAGAGTGGATTTGCAGTGAGAGCACTTGAAGCAAGACTTGTGGAAAGGGACACCATCAGCTGAGAGAAGCTCCATAGGGTACACTGTCTTCTCACACGCCCTGCATTTCTGCTGCGTTCCTGTAAACGACATCGTTTCCTGTTGCTTCTTCACAATCTGTCCTTCCTCTCTCTCTCACTGCACACCATAACAAAACCCTATCCACATTTTAAAACCAAACATTTACACCTAAAAAACATTTTAAAACCAGAACACAAAGACAAACCCCATCACACATTCTTGACTTATCCACATTGACATATGCTTTAGCTATTTGAATCAAATCAAGATATTCCAAACAAAACCGATCCGTGGATCAGATGATTTGGTGATCAAATCATAAATTCAAAACTAAAGATTGCTTCTTTTTTCATATAAATATTGTAAAAAACAGCAAACTTTAACAGATTGAAACAGTCTAGAATTAACAAAAAGGTGAAGTCTTTTTTTACCTCTCCGTCGATCTGAACAAACACCAAACAGAAAAATGCGAAATCAAAAAAGACGAAGTTAGATGTGGAGAATACGAAGTTAGATGAAATGGTAATGATTATTGAGAGCACGTTCGACAAAATAATGAGTGAGATGAGATATATCTAAGAGCATCTTTATCCCACATACCCTTAATGGGTCTCTTGATTAAATTTTAATATTGTTTAAGGAATAAAGTAGGTGAAGAGACTTAATGAAGAACCTTGATATATTTATGCCTCTATTGCAAGTCTCTTGTTTGAGAGTTCTTCAAAATAAAATAATATTAAAATTTTTATTTTAAAACTAAAACAGATTTTATTAAATAAAACATAATAAAAGATAATTAAAACATAGATTTTTAAATGAAAACATGGAAACAAAGTTTATTAAACTAAAACGACATTTTTTTTGAAAGATGCATCCGAGATTAGTTGTTGTCTTCATCAAGGCCTCCATATTTAAGCCAAACATGTTCAACCATTTATTATGTCATCAAAAACAGGTGAGCGATCAAGAACATTGATATCATTTAAGGTACCTGGAGGTCCAAAAAACGCATGCCATATCCAGAGATCATATGAAGCAACCGCCTCTAAAACGATTGTTGGTTTACCCGAACCACGAGAATATTGCCCTTTCCAAGCCGTGGGACAATTTTTCCACTCCCAATGCATACAATCGATGCTTCCTATCATCCCGGGAATCGCATGCAAGATGAAACAATAGAGAACCGAACCTTTCGATAAAGCCACCGCGGGAAAGCTCCGTCGCCGTCGAAGAGACACACCGACAAAAGCAGATTCAACCGATTCAATCACATGCATCATCGACCATATCGTCAAACAAATCGCCATCGTCGAGAGGATTCGAGAAAGAAAGAGATAGAGAAATAAATTTTTGTTTCGCGTTTAACGCGTAACCGACGCACCACCCTCTCGTTTGTTGACACGCGTCCACCAATATACGTTCCTTCACGAGCCAACAAATAACCCGTCTCTTCTGCTTTTTTCCTTTTTCATTTTTCTTTTATTCATAAAAAAATCAGGATACGGGTTGAATAAACCGCGATAAAGATGGTCTAAAGGCTTTAACTTTATTTTTATCTTAAGCTTTGCTTTGGTGGAGACAGTGAGGTTCCACTTTGTCCTGTCTTTTTATTATTTTTAAAAAATTTGAAAACGTAAAACCAAATCATTGAAAGTTGAAACTTTATATTTAAAAATAAAAAATAAAAGATGAAACTTTATTATTATTATTATTATTTTCATAACTATACTCTTTTACTAGACCGGAGAATTGGTCGGCTTTCGCATAGTGTTTCAGCGATTACGAGAAGATTTCATTGATGTGCGTCTTTCACATATTCCGCGAAAGAGAAATGGAGTAGAGCTGTTTATTTTCTCACATAAATCAAATCCAGCCAAACAAAATTTTTCTCGGAGAATCAACTCGATTTGATCACCACTTGATCTATGAAATAAATAGACGGCTGAAAAAAAAAAAACTAAACACCAATTTAGAAAATCATCTTCTTGGTACAAAATCAATATAAAACATAGCACAATGAGAATTTTTAGTTACAAAATAAAAAAAAAAGATAACTTTGAACACCTCATAAAGATTGTATGTAATTGTGTTTTTCTTTTGCTTTTAGTTTATGCTCGATTATAAAATTGAGGAAGAACTGGTTACATCGTTCAAATTCAACCAAATGGAATGATGAAACTTTATTATAACAAATATTAAAACATTTAATGTGATATCATGAAAGTAGTAATTATTTGTATACATCATAGTTTTATTTACCCTATAATGGGTTTTTTACTTATGAATAAAAATACAATGACTATATATAGAAATATAATTACAGATCGGCAAAAACGTGGAAGTTTTTGGAGTCAACAGAGATGAGTCTAAGAGCTGCAACAGCGGCAGCAACAGACATCAGACTGAAGAAGACAACGTTAAGCCAATGCCATAGCTTTTGCAAATGATTGAGCTTATCGTCGTTAGCCTTGTAGTACATGTGATTGGCTAGAATGAATGTGAGAGGGATTGTGCTCACTGCACCAGTGAAGCTCATGAAGTCTCCAAGAAACGGCAATAGCGCTGAGAGAAGCGTGCTGATTGCGAGGTACCCTCCTCTAGCCATGATCCTAAACGTCAAGTTCTTTAACGCCAATGTGTTTCCTGTGACTCCAAACTTTGTGTCCATATACTCATATGTTGGACTTGCAAAAATCTATAAAACAAAGAGTTGTGTTAGATAAGATTTATTAATAACAAACAATTGGTGCATTTGCCTAAACGAAGACCGAAATCTAGAGGGTCTATAAACATTTTAAAGTAGTTTCTAATAAAAAAAAATTCTTTTTACATTTAGGAATTTGTAAGATGTATATTATTTATTTAAAAAATTTGAGAGTCAGAACAAATATTTATTAGAAATTTGTAAGATGTATATATCATAAACAAATTTTTATTTTGATTTTATCATGGACCAGTTCTAACCAAGACATTTGGTTCTGAAATGAAAAATAAAAATCACTAGCTTTTAGTTTTATCTAAAACTTGTATATATGTTGATATATAATCATTGTCGATCCTGAAATTTTGTAGAGAATTTTAATAACAAACGAAAAACCTTTTTAGCAATTTTACAAAGTCTATATTTATATACATTCTCTTAAAATTTTATAGGTCATAGACTAATATTTCACTTCCATATGCTCTCATGTCCAGGACCTGTTCTGTTAATACTGTTTACACAAGAGTCTTAAATAGTTCAAAATGGTCATGCAAAGAAACTTACGTGTAAACAGATAACAGATTGAAGGAAAGCAGAGATGTTAGCAAGTGCTTTGACCCAAAGTGGACCACTAACACTGTTTAGCAGATAGGTCGAGGTTGAGGAACCGTAAGCCCAGTATCCGATGAATGTAACCGCCAACATCGGTAAAACACCGATCGTGAACTGAAAGTACAAAGCCTTCATCATGTTCTTCACAACCGGTTGCCTCACTGTGGCCTACCAAAGCAGCACATATAAAAAGGATCATTTACACCTCCATATAAACAAAAAGAATATTACATTTTCAAAACGTTAAAACAGTTTTATAACCTGAATTTCTGGAAGCATTCCTGTGTTGAATACAAAAATAAGATTTGCTGCTGCAGCTGTGATGGTAAAGAGTTTACTTGACGGTGTTCCTTGTATCTCGTAGTCTCTTGAATGTGTTTTCACTCCTAAAACCAACACAAAGAAGCGCCAAGTTTAGCAATAGTATAGTTAACATTTGAAGCATGATCATCATTTAAGTTATGTACCATCTTTAACTGCTAGCACGATTGCAACAATGATGAAGAGGAGACTGAAGATGGTTGAAACTACAAGCCATATCCCAAGAGCAGATAAGTGAGGAACACCAATAGCGAAAACCGCACAAAAGAGACCAGCGATAGCTATGAAATGAGGTAGTTTCATGGCATGATCATCCCTAAAAAGAACATAAACAGCCTGGAGAAACAGAAACACACTCCAAAGTTAACTAACTTGTCTCACAAGAAACGAAAGAAACTAAGACAAAATGTTTTAGTTTACTACTTTTAAAGCGGAACCAGCTAGTATGATGAATCCACAGTTAATCATGAAAAGATTAACATATTGCAATCCCCATGTAAGACGGTAAGCCTTTCTACCTGATAAAAGAAGAGACCCAATCATTACAATGAAAGTAAAAAAAAAAAAAAGTAAATTATTTGGTTCTTTTACCGTAAATGAATCCAGCGAGGTCTCTATAACGAATATGTCTCTTGCCACCAAACTCATGAAGCTTGGCAACAAGAGCGTTTGCATAAAGAGATATAGCATTTGCAAGAACAAGACCAACCACACCACCAACCCAACCTAAAGGAACCATCACTGTTCCTGAATATCCCAACACATAAGCGTTGTTTATTCCAGTTGTCAAAACAAACGCCACTTGAAACCATGAATCTGTAAAAATTACACAAAAACATACTTATAAAGATTCATACTTAAAAAGGTTAAAATAACAAGAGAAGCTAATTACAAACCGCTGCTAATCTGATGAGCAGTGTCAGGGACTTCGATATCAAAATGTTCACCATCATTAACATTGCTTGTGCGGTTCTTAGCTCCCGTGGAACTCATGATCTCTAGCACTAAGTAGTCTTAGGAGCTAAAGAGCTTTTTATAATGGTTTGATAAGAGCCTTTACCTCGACCACATGCAAAAAATTTGGGAAAGCAACCTTTAAAATAATTTGCTACTTTTTGACTGAAGTAGTAGTGGTCATACTTTCTTCTTCTTTTTCTCAATGATATAATCTTTACTTTAGATTGATATAACGTTTTATTATGTAGTGGCCATACACATTGATGATGGAGTCGGAACTCCACGATAGATATCAGTTAAAGTTTGTAGGGTTTAGTGATTGGTACTTTTTTGATCATCAACTTTAAACCACTAAAGTTATTGCAAAATAGCTATAAGACAAGAAGATGAGTTAGAAGCTAAATACTGCAAAACTAAAGTTACTTAGCCGTTTAAAAGATTCTTGATACATTTGTTGATGATCAGTGTGTCATATAGATTCTTGAGACATTTGTTGATCAGTGTGTCATATTATACAAATTGCATACAACTTCCTCTTCACTTTTTCTTTAGTTTGGCTGATGGTTGGACAATATCACAAATTAGGTGGTTTTGTAACCAATAATCTAAGACCATGATTAACTTCGGGTTCTTAGGATGAGATTCTTAGCTTTGACTAAGAACCGTTTATTAGTATTTAACTAAGAAAAGCGAAAAAGAGTTTTAAATAAGAGATATAAGAACCGATTTTTAGTAGAAAAGTGTAAAAAAAATATTAAATCATGAGTTAAGAACTCCAAATTAAGAATCCGGGTTAATCTCTAAAATACTTTGAGACGGATACGGTGGATATGATTGGGAACCCGGTTGAGAGGCCGGTTTTTGTTTCAGAGCTAACTACTTTTGTCTAGGAACCAAGTGGTTCTTTGAATTGTTTTAATATCAGCAAGAACTTGTTCACAATGTATGGGTAGTTGACAAAAAAGTTAAAAAAAGTTAAGTAATATAAACTTTGGCACATTGTATTCTTTTTACATTTTTTAATTACTTAGGCTCTGATGATTATATAATATATACACAAAAAGAGAATACAAGAAATATTGCCTAAGAACAATAATGCAATGACTATATATATTTATATATGTATAATGAATTACAAATCTGCAAAAACATGGAAGTTTTTGGAATCAAGGGCGATGAGTCTAACAGCTGCAATAGCAGCAGCCAAAGACATCAAGCTGAAGAAGACAACGTTAAGCCAATGCCATATCTTTTGCATAGAGTTGAGCTTATTGTTCATAGCTTTATAGTACATGTGATTGGCTAGAATGAATGTAAGAGGGAATGTGCTCACTGCACCAGTGAGACTCATGAAGTCCCCAAGGAACGGTAAGAGGGCTGAGACAAGCGTGCTAATTGCTATGTACCCTCCACGCGCCATGATCCTAAACGTCAAGTTCTTTAAAGCCAATGGGTTTCCTTTGATACCAAACTTTGTGTCCATGTACTCATATGTTGGACTTGCAAATATCTACAACACAAAGAGTTGAGTAAGAACTCAGGAAATGTTATAGACTTGGTGATAAGTAACTTACATGCAAAGCAATAACGGATTGAAGTATAGCAGAGACGTTAGCAAGGGCTTTGACCCAGAGTGGGCCATTAACACTGTTTAGCAGATAGGTCGTGGTTGAGGAACCGTAAGCCCAGTATCCAATGAATGTAACAGCATACATTGGTATAACACCAGCTGTGAACTGAAAGTATAGAGCCTTCATCATGTTTTTCACTACAGGTTGTCTCACTGTTGCCTATCATTACAGAAAGTCCAGCGTTAATGCAAGTGAACACTAAACATAAGCAAACCATTGAACTTAAGAGGAAACCATCACCTGAATCTCTGGAAGCATCCCTGTGTTGAATGCGAAGACCAAGTTAGCTGCTGCTCCTGTGATGGTAAAGAGTTTGTTTAATGATGATCCTTGTATCTCGTAGTCTCTTGGAGGTGCTTTTACTCCTACAAGCAACAAAAAAACAAGAGCCAAGAATCAGATTTTTAGCTATAAAAGGCCATTAGTATAGCTAAAGCCTTGATTATCATTTGAGTTTTTACCGTCTTTAACTGATAGAACAATTGCCACAACAATGTAGATGAGACTGAGAATGGTTGAAACCGCAAGCCAGGTCCCAAGAGCTGATAAATGAGGAATGCCAATAGCGAAGAGTGCACAAATAAGACCAACAATGGCTATACAATGAGGTAACTTAATGATATGATCATCCCTGAAGAGCACATAAACAGCCTGCAGGAAACAGAACACAACTAACTCAGCTAAAGACAATTAAAGAATCAAGAGAAAAATGTTTAATTACCTTCAAGGCAGAACCAGCTAGAATGATGTATCCACAGTTAATCATGAAAAGATTTACATATTGCAATCCCCATGTAAAGTGATAAGCCTTTTTACCTGATTTAAAAAAAAAAAAGAGATTAATCATTTTCAATGACTAAAAACTAAAAGAGTTTGGTTTTGGTTTCTCTTACCATAAATGAATCCAGCAAGGTCTCTGTAGCGGATGTGTCTTCTGCCACCAAACTCATGAAGCTTGGCAACGAGACTGTTTGCATATAGAGAGATTGCAGTTGCAAGAATAAGACCAACTACACCACCAATCCAACCTAAAGGAACCATTACTGTTCCTGAATATCCCAAGACATAGGCGCTGTTTATACCAGTGGTCAGGACGAACGCCACCTGAAACCATGAATCTGTACATTCCACAAGAACTTACTCAGCTTTTCCACAAAATTTGATCTCAGATTGTTAATTATAAGACCACAAAGAAACAGAGTTTGGCAAAGTAAAAACTTCCCAAACAAACATATGGTTGTAAAAACGTTTTGAGAGGCAGAGAGATGAAACTCATCAAGAAACTTGAATTAGTATAACGTTTGGGTATCATCAAAGACAATATTTTGAAGTAAGGGTCATAGTCAGAACCAGCAAAGATAACATTTTGAAGAAAGTGTCATTGTTAAAAGTCATCAGAGACAAAACTTTCAAGTAAGGGTCTTCGTCAAAACCATCAAAGATAATATTTTTGAAGAAAGTGTCGTTGTTAAAGTCGTCACAAAATTTTGAAGAAAGGGGCATTGTCAAAACCATCAAAGCCAACATTTTGAAGAAAGGGTCATCCTTAAAATGATCAAAGCCAATGTTTTGTAGAAAGGGTCATCACTAAAATCAACAAAGCCAAAGTATTGAAGAAAGGGTCATCCTTAAAATGATCAAAGCCAACGTTTTTGAAAAATATGTTGAAAATGGTCATTTTGTCAGAATCATCAAAATGCAACATTTTTTAACGCCGATTCAGAGCCATGAAAAAGCCACATTACAACAAAAGAGACCATTTTTTAGCTCCTAAACGAATTGCGTCTGATTATGTCAACTCAATGTATTAAAAAAATTGGGCGTTAATCCCGAGATAAAGAAACCATTAATTAAAAGAAAAAACAACAATTAGACTCAGTAAAAATAAAAAAATAACAGAGGTGAAAATTGAATTAAAACAAACCGCTGCTAATTTGATGAGCAGTGTCAGGGATTTCAACACCAACATCGTCTCCTCCCTTTCGGACACTCCCTTTGCGATTATTAGCTTCAGTGGCGGTCATGTTTTCTACAACAAACGGCTCTCCTGTCTCTGCAGCTAAGAGCCTTTCTCTTTCTTCTTCTTCTCCTCCTCCTCCTTCTACGACCACATGAAAGAATCTTGAGAAAGTCATATCCTTTCTGATATTTATAGAATCTGATTTTTTTTTATTAGCGATTTTTTCTCTCGTTCGCTACTCTTCCGCTAAAAACTGAGATATGTTTAAAAAAAAAAAGAGTTTTGATTGAGAAGCCAAGAATCCAGGTCGATTCGCAACTGAAAAAAGAAGAATCTAATTCAGTCAGAGGAAGGGAATAGATTAAAAAAGAATCGAATCGGAAATGAAGAAAAGATAGATCTTTTTTTTCTTCTAATGGTGCTTGTTAATTACGACATATAAGTTGCAAAACATGTGGTGGGTCTTTTGAGAGTCTCTCTTCTTGTCTGAAATGTTTGTTTTGTGCATGAGATTCTATTAGAATGGCCAATGATATATAATACAAATAAATTAAATTAAACATATTTTTATTTATATATACTTTGCTTGTTTTATTATTTTACTAAATTTGAATCCATCCTTTCAAGAAAACTTCCCTGACAATTATTAAAGAAAAATATGTATCTGCACAGACGGCACTAGTGGTTTATGGGTCTTCTTTAGTGAGAACAAAACTATTAAATGTTCTGTAAACATACTTTTATACTTTTATTGTTATTTTTTAAGAATCTAGATACATTAGATTTATTTTGTTGTAAGGTAAAGGGAAATTGATAACGTTAATCATCCGCAGTAATACTGGTGTGATGATTGGTTACCGTAGTTTAAAAATTAAATTGTACATATATTGGTTATATCTGTAAAATTGTTAAAATAGATTTTTGCAAAAAAAATTACTAAATTTGTTGTATCTGTAAAATATAAACTGTAGATACTTTCAAATAAAATATGTGAAATATGTAATATATATATATATAAGATAAGATAATTATTTTTTCTTAATTAAAATAATTTATTTTCTTTTTTTTATAAATTATCAAAATTTATTATTATTTTAAATGTGATATGTAAATGATAGTTATGTTATTTAAAATATTATAATAATTGTAAAACGCCTAAATTAAATTAAAGTATCTATAGATGTTTTTAGTTATGATTATCTAATTTATTTAATATTATAGATAAAACAATTTTATTTTACAGATTCTACAATATATAAAAGAAAGATGTAGATTTTTTTACCTAAATTACATAAGAAAAATTGCTTTGTTTTTTGTTGTATCTTAAAAAGTAAAGTTAAATATGATTGGTTTAAATCAATAGAAATTTGATGTAGACTTTACTTTTTAAAAATAAAACTATAACATGATTAATTAAGTTTAATGTTTTAAAAACAAATAAAGAGAATAAACCCAGGTTTTGGTGCCGTTTTTACTAAATTATTTGTATTTATTTGGAATGTTGAAAGAAACACGTTTGGGTAAACTACCAAAAAACGTTGATAGTGATTTGTTTTATAGTTTATATAAAGGTTAGACTAGTTTCAGGGACAACAAAGACTGATTAATATAGAAAACGAAAAGTAATTGAAATCCGACTAACAGTTGGCAATATATATATATATATATATATATATATATATATATATATATATATATATTGTTGGTATTTGTTGAAAAGGATTTATGTAATTGTTGAGAGTATTTCCACTTTTACATTAAAACTACTAGTAGAAGTTTTGATCAAATTCATATATACACTGACTAGGGGTGTTATTTGGGTTGACTCCACCCGATCTGGTCCAAAATCTATAAAATTCACTCAGTTTGATTTTTTTATATTTTAAAGTTCCATCCGATTTTAAACGGATTAAAAGAGTTTTTGAACTTTTATGAAGATAGATTAAAATTAAATACATTAAACTAAAATCAAAATTATTTTACCCTCAAATTAATCATCTATATGTTTATCAAATCTAAATCTAAAAAAAATTATCTAATAAACCAAATAAACACTAATATTAAATAGAAATAAAACAAAAAAATTTCAACTCTTATCAATAGAAAATATAAGATCAAGATTATACAATTTATCACTGATTTCCACATATTTATTGTCATCAAAGCTACATATAAAATTTACAAATATTAAATTTTGACATATATATCAATAAAAATAATAAATTTAATAAATGTCAATATATTTTTGAATCATGGAACATAAATCCTTCTAACCAAATATGTGTATAAATCAATGTATCAACATATTTTGTTAGAAGAAAACTTTTAAATTTGTTTAAGAACAGACACCTATGTTAAAATTAGATACGCTACAATAGTTCTTTGAATTCTATATTTGTTTTAAACAGTAATTCTATATTTATTTTAAAAATAAAGATCAAAGCTAAATAAGTAAATAAATTAAAATATAAATTTTGGATTTTCGAACCGATCTTAATTCAAAAGGAATTAAATCCAAGACGGTTAAATCCCAAATGGACTTTACCCAAAACATCTGATTTTTTAAGTTAATAGTATAATTAAAACCAAGTTCCACTACTTTACAGGGTTGGGGTTGGGGTTGGGGGAGCTCAGATCGCGGACTTTAGCCCTATTGACATGTCTAACACTGACACAAATAAACTCGAGAGTAAGTTGACAGGGCCATGCAGGTTAAACTCAAATCTATTGGCTGAAGTTAATGGCATAAGGGGCACAACTTCCCACAAATCTTAAGCCATTTGGACGTACCAACTCAGATAATAAGTATATATCTCATTATCTATTAGTATGTGTCTTTTCTTGTATGAATGTTAAAGACCAAGGTCATCTCCAATTATTCACTATATTTTTTATTTCATAATAGAATAATTATATAATAGAGTTAAGTTATATTCTAATGATATTCTATTTTAGGATAGAAAATAAAATAATGAAGTATATGGAGTAAATCCACTTTTTATTGTATTATAGAGTGAAAATAGTATAGGATTTGAACATTTTTATTTTAAATCTTATTTTAGAATAAAAATAGAATAGAGTTTGATGCTCTAAGACCATCTCCAATGATATTTCATTTTTTACTTTTTACTTTTTACTTCATTTCAAAACAAACTTTATTCCAATGGTGTTTTATTTCTTGTTTCAAATTTGAAGCAATATTGTTAATTGCTTCATTTTAAGCTTAATTTTTAAAATTATAAATTGATCCTTAACTTTTACTTGTTCTTACTTTTTGATAAAACAAACTATATTAATTAATATAATCTAATTAATTTATAATATTTGTTTGTAATAATAATTTAATGAAAGATAACATTATATAATTACTATAAAAGTATAATACATTACTCAATTTATTTACACATTTAAATTTTCTTTCTTAATATGAGTTGTAGTTTTTAAATTCATTATATTTGTATGCTTTTTATAAAATCTAGTTTTTTCTTCTATGTTATGTGTAATAATTTTATTATATGAAAATGTAGAATTTATAACAATTGTGTTGGATTATTGTTAAAATAAAATATCTGAATAAAATTAGTAAATATAAAAAATATAAGATGTTATTGATAATGATAAAATAAAGAGAATATTATTTTTATAATAAATAAACGAAGCAACCCATTAGAAAAATGTACTATATTTTTTATTCATTTTGAATAAAATAAACTTTTGAAACAAAAAAAATAAAACAAACCATGGAAGGTGCTCTAAGGGATCTCCAATGACATTCTATTTTTTACTCCATATTTTTTCTCGAATTGAATAATTCATTCATAGATTACTTTTGCTCCAATGATGTTACTTTAAAAACAGAATAAAAATAACATCCAATGGTCTAACGTGAGTTATTTACATGGACGATTAGACGTTTGAATGTCTTTATTAATATATATATAAAAAGTATTATTACAAAAGAGATATCACTTTTTATCATTCATTTCGTAATTTACATTAAACAATGTTAGTTTCATAATTTCACATATATTGAACAATTAGTAGATGGCGTAAGTGGTATAAATGCTACTAGTCAATAGGTACAAGCAATATGGCTCACGGAAACCATATGCCAATCACTGACCAGGACAAAGGCAAACTCTTTGCAGAAAATAGAACAGAATTAATTGTTATTTGGGTGGTGAATATCAATTATGCTTTTAGTAGTCGAAGACTCCTATTCGCTAACAGATTCCTTTTTTCCTTTTGTAGTATGTGGGGTTTCAGATGAATATAGTATTTAACTAAGTTAACAGTTTTGTCAAATGGTAAAATTAATCAGTTATTCTTTCAAGGTTACAAAAACCTGTATTACCAAAAATTTAATGTAAATATTACGACTCAGCTAATTGACATTGTGTGATCTTTTATTCGTATGTAAACACACGTGTAGTTGCTAGAGTAACACGTTTTAGGTTTAAGTTAACAGAAATACAACAAATATTCATCTATATCCTATGTATGCTATAGGATAGTTGAAAAACTTTGGAATACGTAACTATCAAAAAATAATTAGGAGTAAGTATATATCGTTATCATAGATGCTTTGTAGTGCCTTAATAATGGATCATAAAGAAGTCTTTCTGCTGTGGACGCAATTTACTTCAAGGTCACTTCATACCAAAAGCCATATTCTTTTATTCCTATATGCGAAGTGCGAACTTTGAATTGCTGTCACAAGAAAGTAAAAGAGAAACCATATAGTGTTTTTGTGTTACACCAAAAGAGAAAAAAAAATTAGTAGGAATATAATTTCGGTTTAAGCTTGACTAAAAAAAGTTCCATCAGAAAAATAATTGATTGATAAGTTATTTAGATTCCAATTTTTCCATCCCAAACATTGTATAATACATACTCCCTCTGTTTCAATATAAGTGTCACTCTACAGCTATGCACACGGATTAAGAAAACAATTAATTTTACATATTTCCTATATAAAAACACAATTACCCATACACCTAACCATATTTTAACCAATAGAAAAACAAATTACATAATAAAATTAATAAATTTTACATTGAAAACCGAAAACGAAACTTATTTTGTAACACAAAAAATTCTTTACAATGACACTTAATATAAAACGGAGGGAGTATTACATAATACTGTTATGCCTTTACTCAAAAAAATTATTACATACTGTAAGAATTTTGCATAATAGATAAAAGTTTTTGGATTGATGATTTATTTTTTCTCCGATGGTTTGACTGGCTAGTAAGACAGCGATAATCATTATATAATTATTAATTATTTGATGAGTATTTGCACTCTACACATTAGGAAGATCAACAAATTAGCTATCTACCCTATTTTTGTCCTTTAGTAAGAGTGTGTAGTGCTCTGTTTACCATTGTACCCCTATACAAGATAAATCTTTGTTTGTATCGACAAGTTATTCTCTCTCTTTCTTATTTTCTTCTGTTAACTATCTACACACGCTACCTAAGCTATTGTGTTCGACAGAATATTTGCATTTGTAAACAATCAATGATAACGCATGTTAGCAGGCTAACGCACACACGAATACCAAACTGTCTTTAAAACCAACTAATTTACCGTTTTATTTGTACATGATCAGCTACTTATTAGCTGTGCTAAACATTTCAAATACATATATACAAACTATATTAGCAAGATAAACAGAATCAAATACTCAACTATTTTTTTTTTCCAAAACCGGTCAATTATGTTTTTTTGGTTATGAGTCTAATCAGCTAACATTAGCAGTGTTAAACTTTATATTTGCATGTGTAAGTTTTAACAATTAGCATGCTAACGCACACTTGAATACCAAATTGTCTTCAAATAATTTGGGCTCCAAAATCCATTAAGTTTTAGGATGTTAAAACCCAATTAGACA
>CAKOAT010634043.1:246166-260181 GCA_932364175.1 Eruca vesicaria subsp. sativa
TTTTCTAGGGTGAAAAGTACAATCATTACTAACCCCCCAATTAAAAATAAAACTTGTTTAGGGTTCTATTGCCTACTTCTTCTTTCGCCCTTACTCTTTTTTCTACACAATAAAATGTCATGAGGTTAGTATGGTAATTCTGTCCAAAATCTAATCCCCACAAAAACTTGAATTGTGCATTCACCTAATTATACACTTCTTATAGGATTTTGGGCAAATTCACTCTTATTTGATCCGGAGTTAAGTTAACGTATCTGGCTTAGCGAATTTCCGAACAATGCATATAAAACCAGGTGTGTCTAATGCTTTTGCGGCAGAGGAGAGTGGCACGTTCGGAACTGTAGTCATTTTACTACTGACGTTTTATTCATGGGCTTTAAAGATGGGCCTAACTAAGCGCCTACTATTACCAAGCTTTATAAGCTGAGCCCATGGAGATTATGAAATTTGCAAGTGCTCCAAGATTTTCCAAGAAAAGAACTCGTTATTCTAGGTAGTTATTTTATATGTTAAGCGATTAGCTTACTCAAAACTAATTAGACACTAGCCACTATAAATTAGAAGACCACCACACTATTTCGGTATTTCTGACCAACTTTCTGGACAATTTATAAAGAACAAATATGCATATTGTAGCAAAAATATATAGGGATCAATAAGATAAGAGTTTAAGACCAAGGTGTAAACTTATTATACTCGGTGTCATTTCAGCATTACACGTTCGTATTGAGGTAATTAATAGTGAGAAAGACACTGATGACTGATCCATAGACAAACTTAAAAGTCCCAGCGAGGGAAAAATTTAATGTGCCTTACAGGCTTCTCATCATAGCACATACAAATTAGTAACTCACTCGGTAGATACACATATAAGTATAAGTGTATAACCCTACAATTCAACCGTTTTCTCAACAACAATAAAAACTTGCTGAAAATATTAAAGCGAAGGCATCATTCAAGAAGATACGGACATTCACAATCGGATTCTATCACTCTGCAGAACCCAAATCATTTTTTTCGCTTAACATATCCTCAGAGTCGGCTCCAATTTGCATCTAGTGGAAGTAACTGTATATATCAATGTATACAAGAAAAAGACAAAGATACAAATAATAAATAAATTAAATTTGAGTTCTCGTAGAAATAACCGGAAGCATACGTAAATAGCAAAATGTAGGGGTAGAAGGAGAGTACAATGGAATTTTCAAATCTCTGCATATGAATAAATTACATCGTCCCTTCTTCCATATTTGTTGGTCCACCAAAATCTTTTTGCACCTAAACAACAACATCAAATTCAATGCCATTATTCTGTTCCTTTTTTCTCTGTTTATTTAATTTGATTTCTTTACATTTTTTTTTTGCTCTTTTCTTCTTTTTTTCACAAACTAATCACCTTTTTATATTGATTTTACATAATACCGGGGAGAAAAATGATTGTAGGAACGATATAATAATAAAGATATGTATAATGTATGTACGATATTCGTATCCATGCTTGAGGTCAACCATGGAACTGTGATGATGTTGTCCTCAATCACTCTATAATCGTGGCCTGTTTTTTTCACATAGTTCGGACTTTCTGTAGACGAAAAATAATTCCTTACTTCGAAGTTTCAGTTATTACCAAATGTTGATTTTATTAATATGGTTCACTGTTTATTTTCTTTTCTTTATATTCAACGTTTATCACATTTTTCAATTTGAGATTCTATTAAGTTAAGGTATAGAGTTCAAATGGTCAAAATATATGTCCTTTATGTGAATAACTGCGTCCATCATTACATGTATTCCTCTAATCCAAGTCATATTTAATGGGATCCAACGACTTCGGGACTTGGAATTTCAAACTAGTAAGCATGAGTACAAAGTGGTCTCGAATGAATATAAAGTTATTCCATATGCTTTGCTAAATAGTTGATATGAAAGATGCACTAACATATACTCCACACTATACACCAATATAAACACCAATATATATATACGCTAAATAAATACATACGCACTATATATATATATATATATATATATATATATATATATATATATATTTTTTGGTCAAACTATATATATATATATACTTTTTTATATGAAAAAAAAACTAAAGTTTTCAGAAATCGCAATGGAGGTATTTTCAGGGAAGTTTTAACGAATTAAAAGTAATGAATTTCAAGTGACGTCTTTCATAGGTATATAGTAATACTAATATATTTCATAACTCATCGATTAAACTTTTCCGCTAAGTTGGAGATTTCATTAAGAAGAAAGGAAACAAGGTAGCATGACTCGCTTTGGTCAAGAGTTTGAAACTTACTTGTAAGAAGAGAGTTCAAATATATATTTGTTGTTGGCTTGAGACCAGAGCGTCAGAGAATCTATAAGCCAGCAAGATTTTCTTTGAAGAATCTGGTCGAAGAGGGAAGCTACCAAAGGATGAATTCAAAGGGATAGCATGATCCAAAATCAACCTATAACTTTTTTGGTATTTATTTTGCCAATACCAAGAAAATAATGGGGAGAATCACCTTAATTAGGATCAATGCGATCCCTTTGGATCCTTCCTTTAGTTGCTATGAAGAATTTGTTCTCTCTCTCTCTAGAAGTTTGAGAGCAATGTGCTTTCTTCAACCCTTTGTTATCCTTTTATCTTTATTTTCCACCTTCCTCTTGTTTTTTTTGTTCTACTATCATTTTATCCTATTTGCACTTTTGGGTTTCTATTTTTATGTTGACTTAAGGAGTAAACCAGACGTCTACGCTTCTAAATACGTATGTGGTTTAGTTAATTTTGCTATTATAATTTATTTTATTGTGTTAAGAGGATTGATTGAGTGGCAATAGCAATTAAATTCTCTGGTAATTTGCGATTGCGATAATTTTTTATTTTTGAAAGATTTTTTTTAACAATTTTTTTGAAAGAGTTGACACTTGACAGTAATATATTTCTTTTTAAAATAGGTATATATATGATTTATTTTGTAGCGTTTTAAGTTTTTAAAGGATAAGAAAATATGATATTTGCATGATAAAAATATGATTTTTATAATAGATAGACTTTTTGAGCAAAATGGATAGATAGACTTCATTAAAACATACTAAGATATACTTTCTAATATCACTTAAGGATTACAATCTAAACACACATAAACATAAAATCTAACTAATAATGTTCCTAATTATTCTTTGACAAATATATTTTCATGAGACTGTTTTGTTGTTAACATATATAACTGGAACTATTTAAGAATTTAACTATGAGGAAAATGTTGTTTTGCAAATCCCTTAGCAACAAATGATAAAGGATAGTGAAATTTTGGTAGTGTGAAGATGTACATACAAAAACAAACCAGAGGTCGTGGAGTGAGGATTTCTTTGGCAGAAAGGAAGCAACCATGCTGCAGTGACTTAGTACATGGTAAGTTTTAAAATTTGGGGTTGATTGTTTGAGACTGTTGGTCTAGGTTTTTCACTATAATTTTTACTGCAAAATATCTAACTTTAGATGTATGAATGTGACTCTTAAGAAAGTTTTTTTTTTTTGAAACACACTCTTAAGAAAGTTAAAATCACATATTATCGCCTTTAGGAAAAAGCATAGCAAAACAAACCTTTGGCTGTAATATTTTTAAAATTATTTTAGATTAATTTGTGAACATATTTAGCTGATTGGATAAAAGAATCACTTAGACGCTTTTAACCCAAAAAAAAAACAATGAAGCTACTACAATCTTTAAAAAAATTATATAAAAAATATGCGCTTTTGGTGAAACAAAGCAAGAGATTTACTTGATAAATTAACTACCCAAACAAAGCACCCCCTCCCACCCCCACAAGGTGGGTGACACTATTAATTATTTTGTCTTTATTAAACTTTTGTTGGCTTATTTTAATAATGCAAAGAGAAGTGTGGTCCATCAATGTTCCCCTTCTCAAGTGGCACCAAACCCTTAATCGGTATAGACTCTTCAAATATGATTTGAGTGGTGCATGCCATTGATTCACAACAAAACGTCAAACGATATTTGATTTTTGCAGCTGTTATATGATACTTTGAAACTTAAATTATTATTTAGTTGTGATAGTTACAATCATATGCCCAGATTCAGATCAAAGAAATGGTCATATGATTGATGATGTCCCTTAGAAAATTAATATATTTTTGGATCCAATGCATCTCTATAGTCTCTCTATATACATGTTCTCATTACAATATACGCATCATTTACATACAGTGAGAGTTGTTATTGGTACGTTAGAAGTTAAATTATACATGTCAACAATGAACTGGCTTATAGGTATCACATGCCTGTCATTTTTCTATCAAAATTTTCACATGCAAACCAATCTCTAATCTTTGTTTTCTTGGATTTTGTTGACAAGCTAGTGACAAAACGTTCAAGATTGTGTATAATTATCTCGAGTGCTACAAAATTTATGCAATGGAACTCATTATTCATTCACGTCATATATTTAATACTCTAGTGGTATTCAATATCATGCTGTTGATCGAGTTTGCATTTTCCATGGCTTTCACTAAAGGCTTCAAAATTAAGGATGTCCCTTGAAGAAGAAAATCATAGGATTCGGTTCATGTGCCATTTTAAACATTTTGTGTTTATGAATATGCGTTGCAGAATAGTGGAGGGCTACAATCACTTAGTCATTGATAAATCAATGTTTTCAAACTGAAAGAAGACTATGGAAGATTATATAAGTGTTAAGCTCTAGGAAATACATAATAAACAAGATAGTTAATTTTAAAGGTTTCTAATAATGTAGTCACGGTCGGAAGTGATCGTTCGTGTATAATGTGCTCGTAGACGCAGACATGCAGATAAGAGGCATGCAAATTGGTAGGGTAAATTGGGCATGCGTGGTCTGTCGATATGTATAACAGAAACTGAGATAGATATGAATACGAATCAAAAACAAAAGTGAGTCATTTGGAAATATGTTAGTGTGGAGGACATACATATAAATGTCGGCTCTTCATAGGACAAAAACTCCAGTTTCACTGTACTGCTCTTGTCGGTCACTTCCTCTTTCCACCTTAAGAAGTATAGTTCAACTTTTTATTTACGTGGGTATTCAAGTCTATTCAGACGTATGAATAAACTCCACTCCTTCGATGGATTGAAAACATATGTATGTCAAGTAATATGTGATAAACTCATATTATTTTCGTATATTATGGTCCAAAAGTGATTTCAGTTTTTTTCTTTAAATGCTAATGTTTTATATAGGCCTGGGCATTTTCCGGTTCGGATCGGGTTCGGGTCGGGTTATGTCGGGTCCGGGTCCTTCGGGTCTTAGATATTTAGACCCAATAGGGTAATTAGACTTTGTCGGTTCGGGTTCGGTTCGGGTCCTACCGGGTCCAGGTCCGTTCGGGTCTTATATAGTTAGACCCAATGGGGTAATTAAAATTTATTGGTTCGGATTCGGTTCGGTTGCGGGTCGGGTTCGGTTCGGGTCCTACCGGGTATGGCCCAAAAAAATACCTAAAACACACAAAAAATACTGAAAAATATTTAAATATCCAAGAAATACCCAACATTTTACACAAAACCTCCCCCGAATACATAAAAATATCCAAAACTTTATCTGATTATTCGAATTATATTTTAAAAAACCTAAAATTTTACTTAAAACCCGTAATTATATCCGAAAACCCAAATCCAAGATATAAAATAATACTCATAATACCATAAAAAATACTAGAACATATATATATACTAGATGTTTTGGATATTTCGGGTACCCCATCGGGTCTCAGATTCGGGTCGGTTCGGGTCCAAGACCCGCGGGTCCTTCACATCAAGACCAAATAGGGTAAAATGATCGGTTCGGTTCCTACCCGAACCGTATATTTTCAGGCCGGTTCCGGGTCGGGTCTTCGGCTCCGGGTAAAATGCCCAGGCCTAGTTTTATAGATAGGCTAACCCTAGCCAACTATCCAAATGAAGAGATTTGGGAGATAATTTCAAGTCTTTTCCAATAGTGTTTTTTCTGAATATACTTTTAAGATTTAGGAAACCTTTCTTGTTAAATATAAGTTCTCGTAGTTGAGTATATCTTCTCTAAAGTAAATGTTATGATTCTCAGAAATCTTCACAGGACATCCAACAAATCCCAGCTCATATCTCGAGTTCAGCACCCCAAACTCCAATTTGGATCTTGTTGCAGTACACTTCTGTAGCACTATGGTAAAAGCTGGACATCAAGATACTACTTCTTCAAACTCTTCCTTTCTAGATTTGTGATTCCCAAGCAACTGTAAGAATCAATGAACCAATACAAACACAAACAACCAAAGTACGACTCCAGCAAGCCAATGCACACCCATTATGGAATAAAGTCTGAAAACAAGAAGAGATGGAGGAGTTAGAGAGATGAATACACTTTCCCACTATCCCATAACTCTAGTCATCACTGAGCTGAATGATAAACAAAATCAAATATCCCTATCATCAATTACTCTCTCATAAATCCAGCCAGCCACTTCCATCATAAATTTTTATTATCTTCTTACTCAAGAGGACTACAAAGTTTTTTTTACCTCAACGGGCTATTCTGCTACTCATATTGAAATAGAGTAACAAACAAAACATAACTCATTATGGAAAGATCTATTGTTCTTATTTCTTAAGCTTAAAAATCCGTTGTAGAATTGTCTGTACAAGTAAAAAAACATCCGTTAGATATAACCATATGTGTATCCTTTTTGATTTATCATTAATTAACTGATGTATATATATCCCGCGGTTAGTCAGTAAAATTTAATGGGAAAGGTGAAAAAGTTCTAGTCCATACGACACCGCACCGTTGAGTACCGAGAAGGGCAAAACGGTAAATTCAACCAAAAACGAACCCCACTCACTCACCTTTGCAGTTAGGAAGGTACAGATTTTTCCTTTTTTGAAATCTCATTTTCTTTTCTCCGAACAAAACAAAAAAAAAATCCGTTTAGCTTCCGATGAACGCCGAAACCGTTACGCAGATGCCGCCGGCGACTCCATCCACAGCTTTCAACGACTCCTCCTCGGATGAAGCAATCAACGCTGCAGTTGACTTAGAGCTCGCGTCTGCTGCAGTAGGAGTCGGAGTAGGAGTCGGAGGAGTAAGTAACTCAAACGGCAACGGCGGCGGAAGAAGCAAAGCGAAGGGACCTTGGTCTTCGGAGCAGGACGCTGCTCTGACGAGGCTCGTGAGCAAGCTAGGGCCGAAAAACTGGACTCTGATAGCACGTGGAATCCCTGGCCGGTCTGGGAAATCGTGCCGGTTAAGGTGGTGCAATCAGCTCGATCCTTGCCTCAAACGTAAACCGTTCACTGGTATAATGAAAATAACTTCTCTTATATCATCTCTCAATGCCTAGATTCATGAGTTTGTGGCTCTTATGGAGAGCTAAGTAGGTATAGCCTTATCTGCGTCCAATGCTTGTAGCTTGAGTGATGTATTATCAATCGTTATCTTCAGATTCGCATATCGCTTTTGTTGATTGTGGAGAAATAAGTAGGTTTTGAGTGATGTATTGTGATATTGTTGATTCAGGATCATTGTTATTCATATGAATCGGATTCTTTGTGTACATAGAGATGGTTTTAGGGTTTTAGCATTCATTCTCTTGGATTAAACTGTTTATGCTATGATTCTCTGATGATTACTATCTGATTGATGTATGAAACTGAAGATGAGGAGGAGAATCTGATAATGTCAGCACACGCGGTTCACGGAAACAAATGGTGTGTGATTGCAAAGCTCTTACCTGGGAGAACAGATAACGCTATCAAGAACCATTGGAACTCTGCGCTTAAGCGTAAACACGCGGATATTTGGAACAGTCATCAGTCCAAGTCTAATACTGTGGTCAGAAAGGTGTGGAATCCATCATCTTCTCATAAAGAAGAAACCAGTTGTTCTCACCCTCCTCCGGTATCAACTGATGTTAAAAAGGAGGATGAAGCAAAGAAGCCTCAGGGAGGAAAGTGTAAGCCTAGTGTTTATCGTCCCGTGGCTCGAATGGGTGCTTTCAGTGTCTATAAGCCTGGTTACATGAATCATCATGTAGCTCCATGTGAGGGACCTTTGGTTCAAGCAGCAAGACCTGACTCGTTGGCTGGTCATTTTCTTCGGTCTCTTTGTTATCAACCTAACGTCCCTTCGAGGTGTGGTCACGGTTGCTGTAACCAACCACCGGAGAAAACACTGTCACCGTCTTTGCTGGGACCAGAGTTTGTGGATTATGAGGAGCCTTCTTCTGCAGCGTTAGACCAAGAGTTGGTTTCTATAGCAACTGATTTGAACAGTATTGCTTGGATAAGGAATGGACTTAACAGTAGCTATTCGAGAGAAGTGGGACAGAGTTTAATTGTTGGTAATCATCTTCATCTTGAACATGCTCGAGCTCGAGCGAGATTTACTGGAATGGTGAACAGTGGTATGTCAAGTCAGATGCGGAGGCAGGATTTAAGGGCTTTAATCTAACTTTAGAGAGATAACATATCGTTTAATGTTTTTATCTGTTGTATCTGATCTTAGAATATCGAAATTTTACAAGTAAACTTCGCACGATGCAGTGTTAGTGTTATGTATTATGATGATAAAGTAAGTGCGTGATTTCTATGATTCTATGTTCCTTTCTAGACATTTTGATTCAGTTCTCCTTGCAGCTGAATTGGGTATCTTTATTGAAAAGAGAAGAGCCTGTGGTTTTGACTTCTTGAATGTGGAAATTTTTACAAGTCATAACGGGTGGGAAACCCAGCCAAATGTATGGAACGAGCTTAGGCATTCGAAAGCCCACCAAAAAGGCCTCCTCATTCATAAACTTCACAGTTCATAGTTCTAACTTCAAAATTTTAGTTTTTTTTACTTCAAAAATTTAAATATTCAGATTTAGTTAGTTGTTTAAGTTATTCACTTATTTGAATGGAAATACAATCATACAAAACTTTATTAAAATGTAGATGTCGTAACAAAATTTTATATTTGTTTTTGTTAGTATGGCAAAAAACTTATATACTCAAAAATTATAACGAAAAGATAAACTAAATTTATCGTTTTTCTAAATTCAAAACTATGTATTTTTAACATATTATTCCTTGTTTGATAAGAAATATTCAATTTTGTTTTAATTAGGCCAGAGTCTTACAAAAATATATTTACAATATGAACACAAATTAACAGCATATTTTTAAGCTGAATATAACCTAGAATAATATTTGTCTGTTTTTTTAACATTATTTATATCTTGTTACTTGTACAATTTGTTTTTTTTTTTTCTTTACTTGTACAATTTGTCTATGATATTTTTTCCATTTCAGTTAACAGCATCTGAACAGTTATTAGTTTTGCATCCAAACAAGTCTAGTCTACAACCCATTTCTTTAAACTTAAGAAACTTTAGTAGTTTCGATTCTTTTAGAATAATTATCCGTTAAAATCAATATAGCCCATCCAACATAAAATAAAATAAATAAACAAAACATAAGTCAATTGCGTAGAAAGGAATACAAATAACCTGATGAATTAGATAACAAAGATTGATTATGGCTTTTGCTTTACTCACATTGCTGCCATATATATGGATGCCTTGTCGTCCTGAGAGAGACATAAAGGCTGAATAATAATTATATTTTCAAAAAAAATCAACAACCATGACCTACCAAAACATAATTATAAGCTTCCACCGTCATAGACTCATAGGAGTGGCTATTTCCACTACTATACTATGGTTTACGTTTTATGTTTGTTTGGTTCAAAAATTGGCAACCAACAAACTATCGATGAAAATTAATTAGTGAACCAACTATTATCGGATTGGTTTGTTTGATTGGTCTCACGTTGAGAGAAATTTATAAAATGCTTTAATTTTTCAGCTTATTAAAAGTTAATATACAAATATATGAGTTGTATCCAAAATAACTAGTATTAATTGGTTGTCCGCGAATTCGCGAATATAAATATTGTATGAAAACATATATTATATTAACAATATAATAACAATTAGAAAAATTAAAAGTACAAATAGTTTGACAATCAGTCATTAAGGTTTCATAAATTTGATGTAAAAATAACAGATGAATATTTAGTAATAACTAATAATTGTGAAATTATATTGTGTATGTAATTATCACATTAACTTCTCCAACACATATTATGCATCTTCGTCGGCCTCTTCTTATTTTTTTATTATCATTTCATTCTCTTTACTAAATGTTTGCTAATATTTTTCTAATTTTTAACCTAGTTTTGCCAAATACTTATTTATCTCTAAATAGTAGTACATAATATACAATCAATGAACCAAAAAAAATATTTTAGAATTATTTTCAATCATAACTTTATTTTATTCATTAAAGTTAGTAAAATAATTTATAAATAAACATTCAGTGAATCCATATAAATGAAGAAGTATTATATAAAATTTTCATAAATGTTACAATTAAATATTATAAATGATTATTCATAAGATTATATGTATTGTTTGAAAACTAACATTAATTGGTTCTAGGATTGCGCCTTTTAAATTTGATTAAAAAAAAAAAATCAATTAGCAATCAATCAAATTATAATAATTTTTCAAAATATCACTTATAATTGATACAGAGGTAAAATCACTCAAATGACTTCTCAATTAATATATAATATAATTTCACTAACAAAAAATGTACATAACCTTGTTAATATGATAATATCTATAAATCATAATTATAACTTTCTACAATGATTTTGATTGAATAATTCAGTTAGGTCTACATTTGCACTCCTAAGCATACAACCCCGATAGTGGTGTTTATTTAGATAATACATGCGTGCTTACAATTTGTTTGTGAATGATTTTGCATGAAAAGTTAACTATGATATAGTATTCTACACAAAAGAAATACAGATAATCATTAATGGATTATACAACACCTAGTGAAAATGACCTAATAATATGGTTAATATAATCCCTACCAGTATCTCATGTATAACAATATAAAAAAAAAAAAAACCAAAGTACCAAACAACAAACCATATAAAATAGAACATAGTAAATTGTATTAACATTAAGTTCGGAATTTGACCAAGTCAAATAAGAAAGCTGCGTGGATTCACATATCCCAGAGCAAACACATGTGTTTCACTCTTTTGCTTTAGATTTTAGTGGCTTCACCTCATCTTTTGTATATTTCCCGACTCCCATCTTTAAGAGAGTTGAAACTCCGTAGCACAAAAAGCATTATGGTTGGTTCATTGTTGAACAAGAAGTGTAGTTGCTCTTGGCTTTATGCGGAATTGCGGAATGTGTGCAACAATCAACGCTCTCAAAATATAATACTAATGATTCATTAGTAGATTTGGACTCAAGATTTTCTTTTAAATAATCTTTTCTTTTCTTTTAATTATGTTCTAGATCATTTTTTGAATGGTAAATATTATAGTCTGGTACTCTGGTCTGTTATCGTTTTTAACTATGATCTTGGTTAGGTCTAAACCATGTGTCTATTTTTGTTTGTTCATAAATCTTTCTAGTGTTGTAAAAGTTATCAATTTAAGTATAAACACAAAATCATTCCCATATTAGGGTGAGATGAGATGGAATCTTAACATACTATATAGATGGACATATACTATTTGGATCCAAAGTTTATTGAATGTTCCCGTTCGTTTCATATCAGGATCGCAACATCAGCTTTCCTAACTCTATTAATTATTTTCCAACTACTGATCTGTAAGAGATAAAATTTGTACTAGAATAGGTGTAGGCCCGACTGTAAAGTTCATGTTAAAAATGGAAAGTTTTTAAGTAAAAATTAGGGGACATACAATCTACATCACACATATACACAGTAGATAATAGATCCGATTTTCATTCACAGGAAAATAAAAAGGTGTGTTCAAGATTTCAAGTCTGCACAAAATTTCCCACTGCTTCACGCCTAAGCAACCCTCTTCTTCTTTTTTTTTCTTTCAAGATCTTCCTTTTTGCTTTTGCCATGTTTCCATGTCATCATGCTTCTTTATTTTATTGGTTCAATACGTATCTACCCATTTGATTTGCTGTACCCAATAATCGAAGTACATACAGTAACTACTTCATTGAAATCTGTTGCATGTTTCTTTTACTTTTGAATTTTCAAACAAAGAATCCGAAGCTCTAGTCTGTCACATTTGATAAGTACATAAATCAAAGTACTCCATAATAATAGAGCAGGAAAGTAAAGAAAATTATACATAGATGCTTCGTAATAATTTTATTACACAAACAAAATAATACCAATGATTTTATTACAACAACATTAGATCCTCCAAATATAGGTGAAATCCATTAAAAGTTAACACAAAGACAAAAAATAATATCCCACCAACACATTTTGACCTTCAAATGTCGACCATGTGACAAAAAAAATTAATAGTACCCCACACAACACAATTCCCTTAAACCCTCCCAAGGTCAACAAAAAAAAATTATAGAGAGCTTAGGGCATCTCCAACCCAACTCCATTTTTTACTCTAAAATGGAGTAAAAGGGAATATAGAGTAGAAAACACTCCAACCCTACTCCATATTCTACTCCATAATAGAGTTTACTCCATAAATGGAGTAATCTGTTTTTTGTTTGTTCATCACTCCATTATGGAGTGGGGTTGGAGCATTTTTACTCCATATTCTCTTTTACTCCATTTTGGAGGAAAAAATGGAGTTTACATTGGAGATGCTCTTATTACTAACAAGTTACAAAATATAATAATGTAAGCAAACTTGTAATATCCCAACCTTTTATTTTAACTATCATCCTTATTACTAATCATGACATAACAATATATCAGTTTATAACCTAACACCAAACCACTTCTAGCTACGCTCCTTTTAATTCTTCAAACTTCTTACTTCTTTAGACAGAACAACACTTTCAATACATCCAATCCTGAGGAAGACGTCTTTCTTGATTCAGACAACCAACTGGTCTGAAATTTCCCTGACGAGGAAGTAATGTACTTCTTGCCAACATGCAGTCTGCTCAAATCATTAAAGACAAATCATTTAGATTAACTCAAAAGTATTGTAAAATTATAACTGAACAGTTTCTAGTTTGAATCATTACCGTAATCGAACTGGCTAAGTCTTGACCCAGCGTTAGTGAACTCATCAAGGTTAAGTGTCTGCGATGGGTTGACTTTTAACTGCGGCATAGCAGGTCTGTTGACTGGTACTGACTTCTTGATAGGCTCTGAAGAAGTCGTTGGGTATCGCCTTGGAAGGAAAACACCAGTGCCGGTAGAAGGACGTTTCAGAGGAGTTACAACGTGTTGAGGTGTCCACGTGGCGTTGGGTAAAGCATTACGCTTCATGTGTCTCAAGTTTTCAAACGCAAGCTCTTCGTTAACAACTCTCTTCACAAAATGATTCTCCGCGGGCTTGGCTCTTGTCTGAGAACAGAGCCACAACTGGTCAATAAGACGCTGCTGGTAGATATAGCGGTCTGCTTGAAACGCAGCGTTTTGACGGCGGAGGTTAAGACTTGCGTTTGAGCTTTCGAGTTTGAGTCTAGCAACTTCTCCAGCTGCAGCGGAGATCACATCCCACGCATTGTCTCTCCTAAACGACGACGTATGGGCTTGAGAAGGTGGAAGGATGGGACTTCTGCTTCCGAGACCACTCAGGGTTGACTGTGGAGATGTTGCTTGGACTTTACGTTTCTCTTCTTGCTTGGAGTTGAAGGAAGGAGGAGGAAGGCGCTGAGTCGAGGGAGCGAGTCGACGAGTTAACCCGGCGAGGAAGTCTTCTTCGTCGTCGCTGCTCTCGTCTTCGGTCTCGGTGGAGTTACCTGTAGAAGCCGGAAAACCGGATCGACATAGACGATATAAGAAAGACGGGGTTAAGGAAACAACGATTATATGAGACATGGAGGCGAGATAAATCTCTTTCCTTAACTCTTAATATTCGCTCCGTAGTGAGACGAAACTGTACGAATATTGAGTCCCAGGATACAACCATGGCAGACGAATCACGCTTCACTCGTGAAA
>CAKOAT010634043.1:266025-301915 GCA_932364175.1 Eruca vesicaria subsp. sativa
GGCGGCGGCGCGCGCGTGGAGCACCTTCTTTTCCTCTGAGCTATTTACACTCTCATAACATGAGAACATATATATATCACTCTCTCTCACTTGTTTTCCCCGATGTGGGACAAACTTCATTCTTGTGCCATATTGAATTGGGCCATTTCTAATTCACGTTTAAATTTACCAAGCCCAAATGGCTTTTAATTATCCAACATTACCTGGAGAGGTGAAGCCAGGGGAGAATGATGGAGAGTCGAACTCGTAAGGGAACTCGTTTGGGAAACCGAGTCGTGTCGGGGTTAACTCGGATTCAGGTGTTTTCTCGGTGATAGGAAGGTTAACGGAGAGAAGAGGGAGAGGAGGAGGGAGTGTTGCCATGTGGAAGAGCAGAGAGAGAGTGGTGTGGTTTGTGTGGTGAAGTGAGAGGAGGAGGAAGATGGGAAGAATGTTGAAGACAGGGTTTGCTTTTATTTAAGGTTTCTTTGAGACAGCTCAAAAGCACTTTTATCTCTTTGTCTTTTTATTTATTTTTATTAGTATCATTTTTAATTATCCGTAATTAATGCGTGATGGACGAAATTCAAAAACTATGTCCTTTGGTCTTTCTTGTTCCTTGAAAGTTGAAACAAAACAAAAAAAATTAGGGTTGTTTTATATTTGAAAAAAAAAAGGAACTACCAAAACTAAGAAATGAAAAGTTATGGAATGTGTATGGGCATGAGAAATACAGGTGGAACCCACTTAATCCCAAATCAACTAATCAAGCTGTTAATTTACAGCTTTCCCATGGTCTTAATAATCTTTTAATTACCTCTATATAATATCTCAGTCTTTGTACTAGAATCGGTTAATATAAATAAAAAAACAATAGTACTACTAATGTATGGGCAAATTAAAAGCATAGAAACACTTCATAACTACGCCTTCTTTATCTTTTTCCTCAGGCAAGTCCTTCTCATCATTAGCACTTTTACTTTTTTTTCTTCTCTTCTAGTTACATTTACTGCTGCATAATTACACTCCTTTTACTATTTTAAATTAACCATAAATAGTTGCGTTAAACTGCAAAAAATAATCCCGACAACCGGATACGTTACGAAATTCCAAGGGTTTAAACTGCTGCGACTGTTCATTTTTGAAGACCCCTATTTTGTAGGTTTTTTTTTCTCTTCAAAATAAAGTAAAAAAAATTTAAAATTAGGTTTCACAGAAATCTCGTGACCACTCAGGGAACTTTGAATATAGCTGACGTGGCATTTCAGAAGATATGGCAGATTTAAATCAGTCATCCGTCACTCTCTCCCTCCCTTCTCCGTCGGGTTTGTAAACTGTCATGATCTATCCCATCCGTTAGACTTAACGGCTGCTAATCGAACTTTTTCAAACATAAAAACACGAGCCGTGATATAACGACGGATATGAAACGGTTGTATAAACTGGATTGGATAATTGTATATGTTTCCCGCCATTTAGGGCGGAGAGAAGTGGGAAATGGTGGTGGGGTCCAGCTCTCTTACCTGCTGAAAAAGACAGCACCGTTAAGTCAAAAGAGCGGGAACAGATCTTCCTTTATTTGGAATATATTAGACTGAAGCAAGAAGACATAAACAGCAAATTTTATTAAATTTAAACCGAAGAAACTCAAATTGTTTTAATATTTACTATATTGTTTTGTGCCCCTAGTTTGCTTCTCTTGTCTCCGGACTCTACTCTCAAATGTCGATTTATAGTGGTACTATACTACTATTATAAACTAAGAGCACCACCCACAATAATTTTATTAGCTTCGTTAAACTTTATAATCTTAATAATGTCTAAAACCATTGAGAAAGCTGCTGATACTGTAATAACAACAAGAAAGAATGAGATGGAATCCATTTATAATTCCGTAAATTACGACGGGACTTATTAGCTTAATAAAAACAAGCAAGTAATTATGGGCAATGAGCAGAGTTTAGGGGAGTGGCTTCCACGCGAGGAAGAAGAGAGTGTGAGAGGAGGCAACTGGAGGTGGGTTGTGTCTGCCAGCATATGCTTTGTTACAGGAAGCTGTCTTTCTCTCAGACTTCATTCCACACAAAAGATTAGAAAAATTAAAAAATTCGTTAGTTAAAATAAAAATAAAATAAAAAGTAACAAGAGGCAGATGAATGGTTGGGGCATTTACCTTATCCGAATTTGAATCGAGTGATATGTAATAAGATGCGATTTAAAAAGAAAAGGATAGTATAATAAGTGGAGTGGACTAACAGGAGCAAAAGATAAAACAAAGAAATCTGCAAATGTCATTTCGAATTTCCCGCCGAAAGCCTATAATATTGTGACAGAAAGATATCATCCGTCCATTTCAGATGTGAAGTCTCTTTCTTTCAATAAGTATGCAATAACAATACTAATAAGAAAATCACTATGATCTCGTGAGATTGGATTCTTAAAAAAGAGATGAAAAGTCAGTGACAAAAAAAAAAAAAAAAAAAAAAAAAAAAAAAAAAAAAANAAAAGTCAGTGAAAAAAAAAAAAAAAAAAAAAAAAAAAGAGATGAAAAACATCATTATTTTAGTTTTGCAAATTACCTAGCATTAAGTTTTTCCCAAAAAAATAAATTGAATTAATAAATATCTAACCAATAATCAGAATATTTGAACAGTACATAATTTCATATATATCGGCTTACTATCATTTATGTGAGTTAATTATCAACTTTTTGATGTGAAGAAAGTTAGACAGACTCCGATGTCTTCTAAGTTTCAAAATAGAGTTAGGTTATAGATTTTGAACAAGCTTGGAGGGAGCCAAGCTAATTAATACTATTGTGTTTGCGAATTGCATAGAATGAGAATCTTAGTAATCATAAGCTTGGTCCTCTTTTACGTGGATTTAGCTGTTCCAACGTTCACCCACATCTGGATCTCGTGATCTTCAAGTTACCTACCCTAATCTCGGACCTATCATCATATCCAATTCTTTAGTATAATGTACAAAATCAGAAATTATGCATATACGAATTACAAATTATTAAAGTTCTCCAATCATACATACTTAGATCACCCAAAAAAAAGGAATAAAAAAAACAAAATGGAACATAGATCCTTTGAGTTTAGAAACTCTCAAAGCAAAGAAATGGCCCAAAATTTTATCCGGCCACATGGAGAAGGAATGATTCTTCCTCGTTCACTCGGTTTTGCAATGCTATAGCACGTGCCATGCCAACTGTTTATCACATACTAGCATGTGCGCTATAGAAAGTATGTGCTTAGCAGTTAGCAATCGCACTATTTGTTGAACTGTCAATGGTCAAGCCTCGGAAACACTAATCTTCGAAAGTGCCTCTCTGTTTTCATTTAGTTCCTCAATATAATAGCATTCTTCTTTTGTATTTGCATATTTGGCAACTGTATCGTTCAAATCAGTTTATGACTTATGTATAGCTTAATCAAGTGGATTCGACTCACTGGTTTGAAATTAGGTTGTTCTTTATGTGTTTTGCCAAATCCGAAAATCTCCGGTGCATATTATTTATTAACAAAGTCTAAAATGTTGTTTTGCAAACAATTCAAGCTCGAGCAAAATATTCCAACGACTCAAATAATATATAGCTATAAAGTTTAGGATGTAGGACACGAACAAAAGGCGTTGTAGTATAGTGGTAAGTATTCCCGCCTGTCACGCGGGTGACCCGGGTTCGATTCCGGCAACGGCGCATTATTTTTTTCCCTATTCCTTTTTTGCATCACAAGCCCACAGTATAGACTATTGGGCTGTGTGTTTAGTTTTGGGCTATGTGTTTAGTTTCGTCCTTTGCTTCATTTGTTCTCTATGGTCCATCAACTACTTAGTTCTCGTCAAATTCCTAACCGTTTTAACAAATCGAGTTCTTTTTGGCATAAATTTTTATCGCATGAAGAAAATTAATAAACAGCTCTTTTTCTTTTAATAAACAGCTCTTGATTATACTTAACACCAGATGTTCGATCACTGGTATGATATAATACATCCCATACGAAGCAACCTAATGATATTTTGGATTACATATCAAATACAATACAAAGACTTTGGATAGGCGCTGATTTCAGAAAAAGAGACTTTTCTTAACTTGTTGTTGCCTTCGTCGAAACATAAAGAATCAACAAGAACGACTCTACTCCCTTTATATTACACGAAACATTTTTTTTTAGTAAGACATCTATATATTCTTACATTACTTCTTATATATGTGCATATTCTTTTCTAGGTGAAGTATATTTCAACACGTTAACTTCCATATTCACTTGATTAAGGTTCCTGCAAAATGATCACGAAAACTGTATAAAATATAGCACTAGTGGAAAAACTCGTGAGATGAACTTAAAAAAAATATAAATGTAATAATTGATTGCATTTATATAGATAAAATGTAAACTAATTAAGAAAAATATATGGGGTATATAATTTTTATTTGTTTTTGGTGGCAAGTTATAATTTTATTCACTATATTTATTTTTATTTTGAAAAGCATAAGACATTAAGGTATACAATTATGTAGTTTAATATAGTTTATACAGTCATGTACCTTTGTTTTTAGTGCATGCATCATCGTCTTGAATTGATAATTAGTAATAAACTGATCCTGCATGTTTTGATTATCTATATGGGTGAGTCTGGTTTATATTTTATAATTAATGATAACTATGCAAAAATACTAATGACAGAAAATGGAGTAGATCTTTAATAATATACACAAAATGTTTGTAATCTTACCATCCCACCAGTTTCCTCTTGAAGCCCTTTCAGAATCGCCTTCCTCTCCATCTTTCTTATACTGGATAATTCAGAGTTAAAAAATACACATATATAGAGTATTAATGTACTTAATTAACTATACGTCGTGTTTATATGACCTCAAGTATCCAATTATGTCTCCAAAGTTGTTAATTCTGCAAGTTAGATGCTTAAGAAATATTGGATTGCTTTGCTTGTATAAGATACCGAGTACTAGTTTTAACTTTACCGATGTGCAACACAATGATATTGGTAATTACAGAAACACTTACAGCATCTGGATTGGTTGTTGGTTGTGGTGGTATTGAAGAGGGATAGTTTTCTTGGCCACCATAGTAAATGGATGAACTCAAGTTGCATGGTGGTCCATTTTGATACCTATTTTTCTCTTTATTATTTTTTCTCCTTTCTCCTCTTTCATCTGTAACCCCAATCAAATTTCTCACTTGTAATACGTGAAGTATAAATATAAGTTGAGATAAAAAAAAAAAAAAAAACTTCACCAAGGACTGTCACGTTCTAAAAGACCTAAACACTTAATCAAAATCACTATTAGTGAATAGAACTCACATGAAATCCCAAAATTTGGATGTTCATATATGGCAGCTCCATTTCGATTTGCTAAGTCTGCTTGCGTCCCCTTGCGTTGAGAACAAATAAGGCTTTTATATATATAAGAAAGCCAAAACATACATGCAATTTAAACTTTTGGAATGATGATGATGAAATGATTCGTACCATTGAGGGTGGTGGGAAAATGGATTGGAACAATCCTGTTGTTGATGAAGACGAGGAAGAGACTCTTGGACAAAAAAGATGATCAAAAGATGATGAAGAGGAGGATGAAGATGAACCAGCAATTGACTTTTTCTTGTCCATGGACAGCTCTTTGCAACTTTATGTCGTGTAATTGTTCTTATATGTCAAGTGTTACAATTTTCTTTTTTTTTTCTTATATGTCCAAAGGGTTAGTCCTTTGTAGCTAAGGGAATTTGTTCAAAGGATAAAGGAAAGAGACAAAAGTAGTTTGCTTTGAGAAAGATTTTGAAGTTGTTCACTTGTTTGGGTTGAGGCTTGAGAGGTATGTCTCTACTCACTCTTCTATATGCTTATTTATAGACACTACTAAACACTTGCTAACTTTGACGATATACGAAACCAATTTAAGAATTTAGCATTATTCTTAAAAAAATTCGTAATCGCAAGCTAATTCAATTTTCTAGTTACCCCAACTTTTTTCCGGAAACATTTATAAGTGAAATCGACCTACTAATCAACCAATCGAGTCAATAAAAAAAGATCAGACAATGTGTTAGTTAGCTGTAGAAATTAATTAGTAACTGATTAATCGGCGGTCAATAAGAAGATGAGCAATAATATGTGATCAACAAGCCAACTAATCCATCACTATATCAGTTAACTAGTCGTCTAGTTAACCAATAATTAATAATCAACCGTAATCTGTGTATATAGTCGCTGGTGATACATGGTAGATAACAATTAGACTTACACTACAGTATTCGATTTACATTATTGAAGAGAACTCGGTTAATTATGCTAGATTTTGCTATCGATGTCTTAAACAATAAGACCTAGACATAATATGAATATATCAGTCTTTTGTGTGATTTACAGGACGCTAGCAAAAAAGAATAATGTTCACAAATTATGTAAGATGTCAGGATCTTAATTGGGTCGTATCTAAATTGACTAGCGTACAAATATTATGATTATGAAAATCTGCACTAGAAATATTAAAAAGGGATAAATTGTACTCCCTCCGTTTCACTTTATTTGTCATTCTAGGTTTTTGCACACATATTAAGGAAATATTTAATTTTACATATTTCCAAGATAAAAACACATTTACCTATACACCTAACCACTTTTCAACCAATAGAAAAATAGAATATTATATAAAACTAATAAATTTTGCCTCGGAACTTTAAAACGACACTTAATTTGTGACAAAAAAATAAGCCTAGAATGACATATATTCTGAAACGGAGGGAGTAGTACTTAATTTATCTCGGGAAAACAAATCTTTCGAGAAAAAAAAAATTACTCGGAAGCATAATTAACGTGCCCTTTAGCATTACAACTAGGTGTTGATCCGCGCCCTGCGCGGGGTGAGATTATTTTGACTTTGATCGACCAATAATTTGGTATATTAATTTGTTTAACTAAAAATAGGTAGTGGATGTGAATTAGTAATAAAAATCATATAGTCATATAATGAGATATTAGTATAGCTGCGAAACGAAGCATTGATTCATAGCTATTTGTTTTCACTTTTTGTTTTATATATCTATTTTTCTTATAGATACATGATGATAAAAAAAATTAAAAAATCGTCTACTAAAAAAAGTAGTAAATAAATTAAAATAATTAATATCATAACAAAACATAGAGAAACAAAACATGATATAATGAGAAAAAAGTATATTAAAATAAAATAATAAATAGAAAATTAAACATGATATAATAATTTAAATTGTCTTCAAAACTCTTGGTTTGCAATCCTACATACAAAAATAACAATTAGTTAGTTTACGAAACAACACACACTCTTTTAATATTTTAAACTCATTGAAATGATATACTTCTTCCTCAATGGATGGAGTTCTGGAACATCATCTCGTTCAAAAATGATTTTTGAAAAGCCATCGATGTTTGAGATATTCTTCAATTTTCCTTATCATTATTAAACAAAAAAAATTATTAGCTATTTTCTAATGTGATATAAAATTAAATAGACTATTTATTTAAAATTATAAAAATATATTACCTGCTCCCCAATTAATTTGCCAGAATTGTAAAACACACAGTACAACATTCTCGTTAATTGAATTCCGTATTTTATGGTCCATGAAACCATTGTTTGACTGAGTAGGTTCCGTCATATATTCTTCAAGAAATCCTACTCCTACTATAACTCCATAAACATCTGCGTGATATTTTATCAAAGTATTACCAATATATAACTAAAGAATAAATATTAACATAATAATCTTCATTATAAAATATAAAAGGACTAATATATTAGATAGTAAAGAACAAATACCAATAGAAAATTTAGGATGGACTAAGCCACGATAGAGATCGTCAAAGTCTGGAAAAGAATAATAGTTCGCCATGGGAAAATTATCGATCTTGAAAATGCAGGATGATCTATCGAGGTTAATGTGATGAGGGTTCTTTGACAACCGAAGACGCTCTGTTGAAGGAGTTAGAGTGAAATTTTTAATTTCATAACAGTGACCTTCCTCCAATGGCATTTCAGTGAAAGCGGTTAAATCTCTGGAAAATGTTGCTTGAATGGTGTTTCCCTGTTGAATAGCAGTATAAACGGGTTAGTAAATTGTCAGCAAAACGGACATATACAATCGCACTCGACCAAGAGATTATATAGCTTACCTTTTCATCTCCTAATATTAGTGGTGAATTCTGAAACGTTGAGACAACTTCTGACTTCCGCTTGCGGATAATCTTAACACGTATAGGAAGCAAAGGTTTGAGAAAACTCAATTCTGCTAAAGGTCCTCGACTATCCATATCTCGAGAAAGATGTTTATGCTCAATGTGCTCTCGAGAATGTGTTAATTCTTTAGCTTCTCCGATGGTAAATATAACAAAAGTGTCACGATATGCAATAAATATTAGATTTACGTGGTTTATCATCGATGTCGATATTTAAAGAACTTTTCCTAAATTACGGTTTGACTTCCTATATAAATCTGATATATCTTTAAGTTAACAGATTCTGTAATCATACGGCATTTATTATAGAATCATCTACTGCAATTAGAATATATAATCGAATGGTATTAATAGTTTTCTGTTAATTGTCTACGTATCATATATTGACTTTCTTAAATTACTTCATAATTAATATAATCTTAACTTAGGTGATCAGTTATAAATGCTAATATATTATCCAATGCAACATGCCATGATAATCAATATGAGATCTGTCAAACAAATATAGATTTCCCGCAGCAAGAAGAAGGTAAGAGCAAGAATCATTAATATTGTACTTTACTTATTTTTTTTAACTTTGGTATTAAATAAGTTAATTGCCGAAGTAGTCTACTTGGTGAGTATCTTAACATTGATGGCAGAATTTGGACCTTTAGACCTCGCGTTATATATGTTTAAATAGTATTTAAATTTGCGATTTGCGCTTATCTATCAAGGAAATTCCAATTTATGGCTATATCATTTAATTCAGAATATTATATATAGCTGATTGACATTCAAATGGAAAGAAACCATTAAGCCGTTAACCTAATAAAAACATTCCGAGATTTAGTTGCTAAAATTATGTGACTGAAATATATTCATTCAATATTAGAAATATCTATGAAGATTCGGTCATTAATTTTAGTTGAGATTCAATATTCGAGTACAATAACATCAATGGTTAGTGCATATAAGGGAAACTGAAATACGCATGCAGATTCGGTCATTAATGTTAATTGAAGTTGAAAATAATAGTATTTTGTACATCGAATATTGTCGAAATATTTTATAAAGTTAGATTTTATAAAATATAAAATATTATANAAACCATTAAACCGTTTACCTAATAAAAACATTCCGAGATTTAGTTGCTAAAATTATGTGACTGAAATAGAATATATGCCTAATTATGAAATAGAATATTAATTCAGAATATTATATATAGCTGATTGATATTCAAATGGAAAGAAACCATTAAACTGAAATACACATGCAGATTCGATCATTAATGTTAATTGAAGTTAAAGATAATAGTATTTTGTACATCGAATATTGTCGAAATATTTTATAAAGTTCGATTTTATAAAATATAAAATATTATATTTAAAATTTAAATATATGCCTAATTATGAAATAAGGTCGCATTTTTTCCTATTTTTATTTATACTTATGTAACGAAATATATTTTGAAGTTGAAGACAATAGTATTTTGTACATCGAATATTATCCAAATATAAAATATAAAGTTCAATTTTATAAAATATAAAATATTATATTTAAAATTTAAATATATGCCTAATTATGAAATAAGGTCGCATTTTTTCCTATTTTTATTTATACTTCATGTAACGAAATATATTTTGAAATATATCGTAGGTGATGACAAAATACTTATATCAGGAAATATATCATACTTATGTAACAAAATATATCGTATCATATATAAGAAAATATATAAGGAAATTTAATTAACTATATGCCGAGTATATGCATGTCTTTATATCATATATGTCATATATGTATATTTATATCAATAGCATGTTGTGTAATTATTCTAGTTAACTAAGGTCTTTTAGTTAAAAGGTGTGAGAAGGCTTGTGGAGTTGCCACGTAGGAAATGGCATGCATGTAATAAACACATGAACTAAAGGTTTATTTGCAAAAGTTCTCCTCAAATAATAAGAAGGGGATATGCCATATATTAAAAAAACCTTCCTGGTTAATTTGGATCCTTCGCAAGACAATATATCCCCGCATAAATATTATCTTACGCCAAAATCCATTTGAACTCTCACTTGTTGTGTGTACATGTTTTCATGCAAATGATAATTAAACATAACAAGGCTTCGGTCAACGTCTGATACATCTTAATCGTATTTAGGACAGGCTTTCATTATCTTTTTTTTTTGACTAAACAGGCTAATTTCATTATCTTAGAAGAACAAAAAGATGAATGGAAGAAAAAAAATTCTTAATTTGTATTTTCATTTACGTTGATCTTTACATTTGTAACTAAGCAACCCGGATTCGAATGCACCCCACTACATCTTATCTTATGGATACGTGGATATAGACCTATCCTACGACCCATTTGAATACCCAGAGTGAGAGTCTATCCGTGGATTGCACCACCCCTTTGGAGATTAGTCTGAACTTTTTCGTAGGTTTGGGATACCCCAAGATTAAAAAAAAGAAAACTGCAAACAAAAGCAGAGAGACGTTGTTGTATATATAATTTAATACATGTTTATTTTTATTTTTTAATCTATCGCACAAATACGAGCACGATTTTTCAAGTATGAACCAATCAAACCATTGATAGTATAATGACAGTGCATATTTGTTAGAATATACTCCCTCCGTTTCGAATTAGATGTTATTCTAGAGGAAAAATTTCGTTTCAAAATAAGTGTCGTTTTAGAGTTTCGAGACAAAATTTATTATGTTTATATGATATTTTATTTTTCTATTGGTTGAAAAGTGGTTAGGTATATTGGTAATTGTGTTTTTATATTGAAAATATGTAAAATTAAATGTTTCCTTAATCTGTGTGTAAAAACCTAGAATGACAAATAATCTGAAACGGAAAGAGTATAATATAATGCGTTATATTATTGTGATGGCCGTGTCACCATCCGTAATCAAACTTAATATATATTGTTGGAAAAATTGACAATGCGGATTTTAATGTTATCATCAATTTGGCAACGGGTATAAATGGCAAGTATATATTTCAAAAGTTACAAATGTCATATAGACATTAGGCCATAATTTTCAATACGTGTGATGGGTATATGTCCTAATGTTTTCTTTATCAGTTATATGTTTGACTATGCGTTTTAAAACATTCTCTGCAAATATACAGAGCACATAACCGGTTGTAACTGTATCTAACAAACACTTGGAATTATACGTACAATAATGCAAGTTAAATCAAAGTGAAGGCTAATGGTATAGATTCCTCACGCAAGGAATAATTCGACTGCAAAAAAAAAGAAACATTGAATGTGGAAAAGTGTGTTGTTGATACGTGACCTAGTTCATGGGACTTGCTGACTTGGGAACTCACCATCATCATGATCCATTTGTAACTTTCTCAACGAATGGACCCCATTGATATCAAGAAAGTCAAAAGAACCATATAGAAATTAGAGATGAGAGAGAAGCCTTTCGAATTGAGGATTGGATCCTTTGTGTTGAGGAGAGCCATATTTTGGTGGTTACAGAAGCTTTCTTTTTTTCTTTTGAACATTTGGTTACAGAAGCTCTTAACAACAAATCATTTCTGTTCCCTAACCTTAGACAAATATACCGTTTGAATTTCTTGTGCTTAAGGCCTAATCTCTATAATTCACTCATATTATAGTATTGTGAATGAGTTTACTCATAAATGAAAACTAGATTTCGACCCGCACAACCGTGTGGATATTTTAATACAAAAATATTTGAAATTATATAACAAAATTTATCAATAAATAAATATAATTTGATTATGTATACTATCCAATTTTATAATAATTTTTATGTGACTTATAATATCATTAATATAAAATTTATAAATTTGTATTTTTGTAACAATTTTAAAAAACATTATTATGTAACATTACTAATTTATATATTTTGTTTTATTTCTAAATTCGAAATATATGTAAAACTTAAATTAAGTTGGACCTACATAATACATAAACAAAATTTTGGGATATTTTTAAAAGTATTTTACATAATTTAATTCTTTTTCTTTATAAATAAAAAGGAATTAAAATTTTAATCAAATAATTTTTGAAACTATATCTTGAAAAGATTATAAAATTTTTTTAAAAGATTTTGTTAGAATTTTCTTAAAACTATTTATTTGTATTTCAAACAAAAAAATAAAAATATAAAAAGATATTATAATGTTATGTAAAATTTTATAGAATTATAAAGATGGTCCAAACTAAAATATCACACATAAAGTGAGTCATGACTTCTCTTTTAATATAATAGACTAGATTTTGACCCGCGCTTAAAAGCGCGGAAGTTTTTAATGATTAAAAATTTATATAATTGGTTTTTGTCATAATTTAAATAATTTTTTGATAGAAAATCAGTTCACCAAAATTTGTGGTGATGATTGTTTTTCATTAGTTTTTACTTTCAGTTTTTATTTTTAGATTTTGGATTTTGGTTTTTAGTTTTTAGTTTTTAAGTTTCTACTTTTCATTTTCAGTTTTTGATTTTTAATTTTTAAACCCGCTGAGTTAGTTTGAACAAATATTACCAACAAACAAATCTCAAATAATCGAACATCTAATTTAAAACTTAAAAGATAAAAACAATTTTTTTTAAAAAAAATTGTAATAGTTTATTTTGTAAATAAACAAAGGAAAAAAATATAATATGTGTTTTCAGCTTTTGGTTTTGGATTTTAGTTTTTAGATTTGGTTTTTGGTTTTGCTTTACATTTTTTTAATCAGTAAATTATTTAAGAAAAATAAAACAATAAATTATTTAAAAGTTACCATTGAAATTTATCAAAACAAAGTGATTGTTATTTAAAATAAAAAAAATATATTTTCATGTTTTAAAGTAAATGATTTAAATAAATGATTAATAATGGATAATTTTGTTTAGTTAAGAATATCAAATACCTTTTGGGTCTGAAAATAATTTGATCTTTTAAGGTGAAAAGGTTATTCAATGTTTTTGGAGTTTTTTCTTAATACTAAGCGCAAAAACCAAACTATATAATTTGTGCAAAAAATAAAAGTAAGCCCAAACTATATTCCATAAATAATCACTGGTTTAATTTAAGTATAATTAGTAGATTTTCATATTCCATATTTTGATAATATATATTCTTTTATAACATTCCATATTTATAGGAGAAAATATGTGTTTTTGGTATACACATAGATATCTGCCGTATTTTGAAGATAGTTTACATTAAGATTGTCTTTTTACATTTATTTTGTTGGTTTAATTTAAGTAATACGGTTCAATCAATTATATGACTTATATTATTAGTAACATTCTAGAAAGAGTCCAAATTTAAATGACAACTTGTATCAGTAGATTAAAAGATGACTCTATTTTAATAGATTAGATAGATTAGATATCTATATATAAATCTAATACTAGACCTTGGCTTTTAATTTGCTTGGTTCCATGTGTACTTTTCTTTCACTACTAATCTACTATATATAATTAGGATTCTTGATCATTCTGGATGATAATTCGATGTGGGCTTGAACCCTAGAAACTGTCTACACATTCATTGTGCAATTTTGCTAACTATATTAGTTGTCATACGTTGACCATTCGTCATTTATTGTCTTCTTGGCTGAGACTAAAGATTGAGCTCCATTAAAACCTTGATTTAATTTGTAAGCCATTGGAAATTCTAGATAAGACTGCCAAACTTTCACAGTTTAGTACCCCATCTGTTTTTCACACTTATTAATAAAATATATTAAAATTTAGTTATTATTTTTTTTTTTGAAAAGGAAATTTAGTTATTAATGTAATGTTTTTTTGTAATTTTATATCTCCTATCTAAATCAATAATATTTCAAAAAATGCAATTAATATTTTTTTTGAAATTCACAATTTTGTATTACTAGTTTAACCAAAAATGCATTCAAAATCTTAAAAAAATATATATTTTTGAAACAATATTTTTTCCTAAAATGTTTATTTTTTTTGAAACAGAGAGAATATATTTTTTTTGACTTCAAGGTTAATCAAGACATCAAAACATTTTTGTTTTGTTTTGAACAGAGACATCAAAAACATATATAAGGTTTGGGATTTCTGAACGGAACAAATGAATGTATATATTGGGTTATACAGAATTAAGACAACACAAAACTAACAGATAAAACATACCTAAACAGTATATAACAAAAATTGATGAAAGACTTAAGTGTTCCTTGTGTTTCCCTAAAGCTTAACAAGAACCACTTGCTGCTTTTCTTATCTAACAAAAGAATCTTACAAGCATATCAGGCCGGAGGATCAGTTCGAATTCAAGCATTTCAAAACACTATTATCAGATCAAAGCTCATATCCAATTTTTTAACAAGATTTTATTCCAGGTTAGAAATCTTAAACTACTTTGGGCTGGCCTATGACTATTTTCTCTGAATCAAAAAGTATCAAAACTGTTTAGACTCGAATAAAGATAGACCGAGTGAGTTTGAGAAACCAAGTATTTTTATTACTGTATGGTTGACAATAAACATTTTTTTCTTAGAATGAATCTTACAAGAGTAATTAACCAAGTTACAGTTTTAATACTAAGTGACTAGTTATTACGTATTAGTATTATCCTCAAAAACTGCATCATAATCATAATGTGCAACGTCGTCTGTTACTTGTCGCTTGTTACACTCAGAACCCCTTCCTCACCTGTATAATATTATTAAAGTATGATTTTTTAATTGTGACAAAAAGTATGATTTTTTAAAAAAACCACAATTTACAAACACTTCCTCTTTCAAAAATATGTTCTGAAAAAACATTTGTTCAAAAATGTACTTTTATGTTTACAATGTATTTTTTATAGAAAATATTAGCTAATTAGAACACATTCAACTTGAGTTTATCAAGTAATAATAACAAACTATGAACTGTATTTATTAGATTTTTACTCCCTCCGTTTCAGATTATTTGTCATTCTAGGTTTTTACACACAGATTAAGGAAACATTTAATTTTACATATTTTCAATATAAAAACACAATTACCAATACACCTAACCACTTTTCAACCAATAGAAATATAATATCATATAAACATAATAAATTTTGTCTCGAAGCTCTAAAACGACACTTATTTTGAAACAAAATTTTTCATCTAGAATGACATCTAATTCGAAACGGAGAGAGTATTAGTTTAAAATTATAAAAAGTTGATGATCAAAGAAATTAATGTATTGATAATCATCTTTAATATATTTTTAATGTGTTAATATTCCAAAACATACATTATTTTATAACATACCGAATATTGTTGTAGTTTCTTCTTCAATCCAATATAAAATATGCTAACTAACACTCAAGCACATTTATCCATAGATAAAACTACGGTCTCTCAACTAGTATAGTGAATCCTTCAACCACTAAACAACTACATAATATATCTTTGAGCAAATGCACCTTTCATAATCTCAGCCTCTTTTGCGGTCAGTGCTGCTGAGAATGCAAACATAACGTGTTTGTAGCAATACAATAAAGCTTTTTCTGGAGACATAATGAAAAAAAAAAAGAGACAAACCAAATATATTGGATTCCTCATGCATGGTTTTGCTTAAATACCTTCAAATGAACTCGTAAATATTTACCTTCCCTGAATCACCTTTTCGAGAAGTTGTTCGTATAATCGTATTTCTTGCAGTCATTATGATACAACGCAGAATCAGCATCGACCACATAAAACTGTGTATCATATTCGACAAAAAAAGGAATATGTGCTTTGAGGATTAGTATTCGAGAAGAAAATGATATAAAAAATATGTTATAATTGTACCTTGAGCTGCGAATTGTAGGGAGATTGCGCCAACGTTCTGCAGCTTACGACACAAATGCAAAATGTGAATAAAACAAACAATACTCGAGAAACCATCTCAGCAAAAAAATGCTAAGAAAACTATTGAGAAATTACAGGATCTAGTGAATATGATAGAATGAATTATATTTGTGAACATATAATATTGGTGAAAACCTGAAAAATGAAAACGTTGTGGAGTGAAGTTATTAGTCTCGACCTTTTTTTGTTTTTGTTTTTTCCTTTTAGTAAACTATAACTATATAACTAACTTAGTCTCGACTCTCGACCGTTGTTAATCGACTTTTTAAATATCCCGTTTAATTATGAACGCAAAATTAGAATAAAATCTCATAATCACCATTAATAAGATGCAAGCTTTTTTTTTCCTTCAACACTGGTCAAATCAGTGAAAGCCACTTAGAAGTCAGACCATGATATATGATTTATATATGACTTTGCATTACATGCAAAATTAAATCCAAGTCAAGAGACCTATAAGGAGTACTTGCGAGTCAAGAAACCTATTTCTTTCACTTTCAAATTTTGACTTATCTTTTTCCTTTCAGCTCCAACTCTACCTTGAAAAAATTATCTTCCAAACTCGTTGCAACTGTTATGACACAAATTTCCTTACTCAGGTGTTCGTAAGTCGTAAGAACGCTCATGAGACACAATTTTCGTGCATCAATCAGAACTGGATGATTCAACCCCTGAAAATAATATACTTGATTGATTGCATCCTCTGTTGACTCCAAGGCTTTATGTTGTGGACAAAACGAAACCTCTCTACCATTCTTTAGTATGATTGAGCCCCAACGTTCTTGCTGCCGTTGTAGTTTTCAAGAGTAAAGATTACTTCTTACCGACTCAAGATCCTTACCTTCAGAGAAAATCTTGTTTCATTTCCTTTTTTAACAAACTAAAGGTTTATATCAGTGTGTCAATGATAGTGTACATCTTCTTTTGTAATTTAGATTCTCATTCGATTTAGATGTTGGTTAACTGAAGATATCACATAACACTTTCAAGCAGGAAAGGACAAACACACGACGTCGTATAATGAGATTCCTAAGTTTGATGGTTAATGGGCCATGTATTAGTCCAATAATGTGGCAACAGCCCATTATCGATTAAGTTAACAAAAAAACAGTTACTGCTTCTTCCAAAATTGGCCATTGTTGTGGGTGCGAAGCTACTAAAATCAAAATAATTTGGGATGATTCGACAATGTTTTTTTTTTTGGTAAAATTGATTCGACAATGTTTCATAACTTAAAATTTTTATGTGAAACAATTATTAATAGTGATGTGCTTAGAGTATATACTATATTTGTTCTGAATACGGTGGAAGCAAATGCCTTACTAGTCATATTTTTTTCCTGTTTTTGTTCATAATGTTAACAGCAATTTTATACGAAATCTATAGTTGTGACACACTACACGTACGTTGAGGTCTAAATGAGCCCACACATACAGTGACAAATAGTATTAATGTCTCTTCTTTTTTAACTTTCTTGATCCTAAAGTTCTTTTCTCTTGGGGTGAAATATCGTGAAGGGTTTTGGTTCATTCTTTCCAACTCACCTCCACGTTTCTCATCTCTAGGCTTTTTCAACAAAAGATCTTTACAGATACAAAGTTACAAGAATTTTTAATAAGTTGGATAAGATGTATCATAAGATAAGAAAGTAAATTGATAGATTTTAGGTGATTAAAGACAAATACTGCGGGTGTTGGATTTTGCATCGGCTACTCCCTATAGCCTCACGTTTCATGTGATGTATATTTGCTTTGGTAAAGTGATATATATACTTTATTTGTTACAAAATTAATTCATTTATAGACTATACAGAAAAAAGTGTTTGATAAATGCAGAAATAAATTGAATGTTCAAAATATATGTAACTAAGAAGAGAAAGTTTTTATTGTCAAAAATATAGAGGAATCTCAAGATCACAGATCACTTGGTTTTTATCATGTCAACATTCTTCGGAAATTTGTAAACCTTTTACCTCAAAGCTCTTCAAAACAGCTTACTCCACCGTAAGGAATCAATCAATTATGAATTCAATGTAATCTATGTTTTACCAAAAAAAAACACACGGTATTTCATTTTAGTTTTTATTTGAATACAATATAAGGTTAAATTTTTAAAACTAACGTTAAATTCATAAAATGACATTCTTATTGGGAATAATACTTAAAACTATATATTATTATAAAACAGAGAATTATTTATATGAGATGTTCCAAAGATAAGCAGCCTTAATTAAAATAAAGTATGGGATCGTCCATCCATACATAGATTGACTTTAGCAAGTTGATAAAGAGAGATGGTCAGATCTCAAGGTGGAAACTGGTCCTGGAAAAGCCAGATTTGATCTGATGCTGTCTTTAACCCAAACTATTAAGTTTGATTTATGAAAATAATTACTTTAAAGTGATTATAGGTTAGGCTTTAGTTCTGTAAAAATGGGTGTTTGATTCCACTTTGAAGCCTCTTTCACCTTTGAGGCGTCATCAAGGGTCATGACCATCTTATATATTGATGCCCCAAATTAAACTATTATAATTGGTCTGTCGTTTGTGTTTCATAAAGTGATTTGTGTTTAACGTTGCAAAAGCGCATCTTTATCGTGTATAGCCTAAAGTCACGCCACCGTAAGGAAAAAGAGCCATTAAGAAACAAATAACAATTAACAATGAAAATCACAGAAAAACAATGTAAGCACATAATGTAATAATGACTTATGAGGACATGCAAATTCAAATCCTAGTTAATGGTAACCAGTGAAAACTCTTGTAGTTAAGTAATTTGATTAAGAGTTCATCAAATGTTTGTATATCAGAAAGTTTGAAGTTCAAGAACACAAAATCTAATGTATCATCATTATATAAAATGTAAAAGTAAACTTGTTTTTAACATAGTAGTATTGTGCAAGTAAAACCGCCCGTAATTTTTTTTTAATAAATAATAGAATTATCTTCTTGATTTATCAATTATAAATTCAGTTTTAGAATAATTCTCATAACTTGTAGAAAATAATGGTACATATATATTCATCAATAATTCTCATATAAACTGAAATCAACACTTAAACTGAAAATAGCCCTAAAACATCATAGCATTAGCAAACCAAAAACGTAAAATAAATAGTAGGAACCGAGCGAGACGGCGTCGCCATCAAAACCCAAAAAGAAGTTTTTTCTTTTCTTTCGTTTACACTTATTACTTTTGTGTTTTTTTTTTGTTCTCTAAAGAAAAGGATTATTTTTCTGAAAATTGAAAAAGAGAGAAGCTTTAAAAGGTTTCAACTCTCTTCATCCCCCCCACACCGTTGTTTGAGAGATTCTCCGCCTCAGCAAAAATATAAATATTCTCTTCAAAAAAACATCTCTTTCTCTCTGTTCCTTTCCTTTCAGAAGCTAAGCATCTCTTCTTTTCTTTTTCTTTATATTTTTTTAGCCCGATCTCTTCTGCAAATATTCCCTCTTTTCATATATGTTTTTATTCTTTAATAACAAATTAATGACATAACTTCATCTTCTTCTTCTTCTACCCTCTTCCTTCTCTTCTTTTCTTTGCTTCTTTCTAGGGCTGTCGTTTTCTCTTTACTCACACGTTTTCAAAGATATATAAACACGTGTGGGACATTCTTCACCCTCATATGGATTCTTCTTCATCGTCCTCTTCCTCTTCTTCATATGGTGTTGCTCATGTTAACCATATCTCAAATCCTTGTATCTTTGGTGCGTTCTCTTTTCTTTCCAAAATATTTGCCCATGCATCGTGTTTAGAAACTTGCTAATCTAATAACGTTTTTCATAACATAATAGGGGAATCTGGCTCATCATCTTCTTCAACATACAGAGATAAGAAATGGAACTTGATGAAATGGGTGAGTAAGCTTTTCAAGAGTGGCTCTAATGGTGGTAGTGCTGGTGGTGGTGCTCGCACTAATCATCATCCTCCTCAATTCCAAGAGGACGAGAATATGGTCTTTCCTCTACATCCTTCCTCTTTGGTAAATGTTTTCTTAATTATAAATTAATTACTAATGGTTAATTTAAATATTTTCGTTCATTTTTCTTTTTCCATTTAGACGTGCACATATACTATAGACACGTGATTTCTATTATTAAAGCAATACTCAAAAGACATGTGAATATTACTACTGTTTTTCCATTGTTTCTCATGTTATTGAAATATCACGGGTCTTGTAGTTGTGTACATTCTGTGATATTGTCACATCCATGGAACTAATAATTATTTGGTACATTGTTACCTAATTGTTGTCATGAGTCTCATTGGCTTTTAATGCTTAAACTGAGATGATGTTACAATGTGGTCTTGAGCACTAAGATTAAGGCCAACAAAGTTAGGTAGAAAGCGGTTCATATGTCGGTTCAATTAGGACAAAGAATATTAGTATTAGTAATAGTTGTGAATTAGTTTGATATAGGTATTAAAATTTAATTTCCTATTTTGTTATTTGTGTATAACTAGTATATTATTGTGGTATTTCATACTACTATATAAATTAGTATTTTAGTTTTATTCTTAAGTTAATATGAGCTACCTAGCTCAATGGGTTTAGGAATATAATTTTCAATCCATGAAATAATACTAAAATAAACACCCATTACATGATGGAAGAGTTGGATTTGATTAAGTGGCCTACTTTGATACCCATAAGCACTACTAACGATATTTAGTCACTAGAATCTCTAAAAGATGAAATCGATATATATGGTGGAATATTATTTTTCTTTCTAGTTTTTTATATATGTTAAACTTTTTCATCAAAATATTTTTTACCGCTGATGTCATGATAAACGAGTTATTTTTACCATTCTCAAAATTGAAATAGCACTGTCCAAATTTGTGACGTACAACCCATATAACTTTGTTACAAAAAGGTTAATTTACATTTTTTGGATGTTCGTGTTACGAACTGGTTACGAACCAGGACGATCGTTCGAGAGGTGCAAGGGACAAAGAAGAACTCGATCGTGCAATGTCACTTTCTTTAGCTGACGATACGAGGCGACCACATGGTATCTTGTGTCCACATTTCTAAAATATATATAATATTGGGATAGAGAAAACCATAGTTAGTTAAAAACAGCATTTCTGTAAACTAAAGATTGAATTATTTTACTTGGACAGGGTATGGTTGGTCTATGGATAACAATTCGGATTTTCCAAGGCCTTTTCACGGTGGATTCAATCCACCATCTTTCATTCCACCTTATGAACCTCCTTATCAATTCAGACGAAGACAAAGGTACAACAAAACACATTCTTGATTCAGTTTTATGTGATAATAACTTCAAACTGTTAAAAGATAGCTATGAAATGGTGTTTCTTAAGTTTTATGAACTTCTAACTCAAAACCATTTTTTTTTATATATTACTCATGTCACTAAATTCTCAAGTCCCGATGTGAGAGTTTATATTCGTATGTGCTTTATTTAGAGATAAAGTCTCGTCATTAGTCTCTACTAATCTGAATAGTATTTGCTCTATTTTTTAGCAGAATATGTGGCGGTTGTAATCGTGATATCGGAATGGGCAATTACCTAGGATGCATGGGAACATTCTTTCATCCTGAATGCTTCTGTTGCCATTCATGTCGTTACCCTATCACCGAGCATGAGGTATATTTAAATATAATCCACACTTAACATATAATACATATGAATATGATATACAGTTTTGTGTTTGAAGTGAGTACTAAGGTTGTATGTTATTGTCTTCTCGCTTGGTTCAAAGTTCTCTCTGTCAGGAACCAAACCATATCATAAGATTTGCTTCAAAGAGCTTACTCATCCTAAATGCGAAGTTTGTCACCATTTTGTAAGCAACTATACAACCACCACGTTACTAGATTCTTGCACGTCACATTTTAACATGTTGGACTAACTTCATCCTACTCTTCTTAGATCCCAACTAATGATGCTGGATTGATCGAGTATCGATGCCATCCGTTTTGGAATCAAAAGTATTGTCCATCTCATGAGTACGATAAAACGGCTCGTTGTTGTAGCTGTGAGCGTTTGGAGGTAAATAAATAGTAATAATGAAGCATCTCTTCTTGGTTATTGGTAAGTAATTATAACAACTCAATAACTTTTTTTTTTCTATGTTTGTGACGGTGAGTGAAGTCATGGGACGTGAGATATTACACGTTAGAAGATGGGAGAAGTTTATGTTTAGAATGCATGGAAACTGCGATAACCGACACTGGAGATTGTCAACCTCTTTACCACTCTATACGAGACTATTATGAAGGAATGTACATGAAACTTGAGCAACAGATTCCTATGCTTCTTGTTCAACGAGAAGCTCTCAATGATGCTATAGTCGGAGAGAAAAACGTAATCTATGATCTTAAGACTTATAACATAACACTTTCACGTTGAGTTTCTCTCAAATTGCATTTAATTTTTTTTTTTTTTTAACATAGGGATACCATCACATGCCAGAGACAAGGGGTTTATGTTTATCTGAAGAACAGACCGTCACAAGTGTAAGTCTTTTCAAGCTCTTGTAAGAATAGTTGACGTAATTTCTGATTCTAAATAGTAATTTACTCTGTTTTTTTCTTCATGTTTGGTTCTTAAAAGGTTCTTAAAAGACCGAGACTTGGTGCTCACCGTCTTGTTGGCATGAGAACTCAGCCAAGAAAGCTTACAAGAAAATGTGAAGTCACTGCGATCCTAGTTCTTTACGGCCTCCCAAGGTACTTATTACTTGCTCCGTTCTCAAATTTGCTTTTCGAACATTCCATGCACGATAAAGATGGCAAATGATTACTATCCTAATGATATGATGATTTGGTGGTTGAAGATTACTCACTGGAGCCATTCTCGCACACGAGCTGATGCATGGATGGCTAAGGCTCAATGGTACTTACTATACTCTCCATCAATTTCTTTTCTTAACCATTCGGTTTTAAATCTGATTGGTTTAGATGAAGGAACAATTTTTTAATTAATATTATTATTACGTATATGCTTCATATAATTGTAATATGTGATGAAATATTTTAATAATATGTTACATTTCATTATTTTACAATAGAGTTTATATTTTAGTCCTCTTTTTCGTTTTAATAAAGTAAACATTTTTCGGTTTGGATCCGATTCAAGCATTTGGAAACGTTTACTTGAATTTCTTGTTCAGTACTAATTTAGTACCAAGAAAAGAATCTTAACACGTTTTGATTTATTGATTTCATTAGGGTATAGGAACCTTAACTCTGAGGTAGAGGAAGGCATCTGCCAAGTCCTCTCATACATGTGGCTTGAATCTGAAGTTATCTCAGATCCTCATTCAAGAAACGTGCCCTCAACGTCATCATCAGGCGGCACTTCATCATTTTCTAACAAGAAAGGAGGGAAATCAAACGTGGAGAAGAAGCTTGGAGAGTTCTTTAAACATCAGATAGCACATGATGCGTCTCCAGCTTATGGAGGAGGTTTCAGAGCAGCAAACGCAGCGGTTTGCAAGTACGGTCTGCATCGTACACTCGATCATATCCGCTACACTGGAACTTTTCCTTTGTAAACTTACCAGTGATGTTCTTCACAATGTTTGATGCTCTGTTTCTTCTATCTTACTATATGGTCTTTGATTTGGATTGGATGGATCACACAAAGGGTTTGTTTTAAACTTTCTATAGAATTTCGGAACTGACTTTGTCTCCCCTTGGATTTTGAATCGGAGGATTTGTTGTGTGGAGGTGTTATATGAATATTACTAATAACAAAAAAAAAAAAAATCTATTAGTTTTCTAAAAGTAATTTATGTTGAGGCAAATTAATAATATTGTTGTTGTAATTTAAAACATGCTTATCAGCTGCCGAATGATGTTCATCCTCATCCTCATCATGTGACGCCTCCTCATGAGTTCGAGGGATTAAACCAGCTTCCACACACTCATAATAGAGACGAAGCCGAAGTCTATCCCCAGTCCTTGGCAATAAACTTCTACAAATTGGACAAACATCAGACCTCTGACAACACTCTGTGCACAAGGAAGCATGTCCACATGGGATCAACACATAGCTCACATATCTCCCACAGCTCGCCAAGTCCCTAGTTGCACAACAACGCTCAACCTTGGCCTCGTTACACAACTCTCTAAGGTTGATAGATGCCAAATGCATCAACGCCTTCTGTAGAAAATATGGGCCTTCATTTGCATGCACGTGGATTCTCTTTTCCCGATGCTTTTGAGCGGGTCGAGTCTGTTCGAGTTAAAAGTTTTAATGGGCCGTGTAATTATATGGGCTAAGTCAGGTGTAAACACTACGTGTGCTCACATGCCCTCGCGTGGATCTTTTGTTTCTCGGTTTCCTTCTTCTTTATGAAAGAAAAAAAGAAAGAATGTCATTACTAGAGAATGTCATTAACAAATGATTACTTTGATCATTAATAAAGTTATTTTCGTGGAAAAAAACACCAAGTAGAGAAGAAGCAACTAAGCAACATATACATTGAACTCAATCATTCGGATCCGTTTTTACTGGTTTATCTTCCTGTTTGCTTGTAACATATTATTTAGTCAGTGGATTGTTTTAGGCTTGTGTGTGTGTTTTTTTGGTTTGGAATTGTTTAGGCTTTTGTGTTGAGAATCTTATGTTGAGAGCTTCTTATTGAAAGTGGTATATCCACATCTTTTTTCTCATAATTTTATAATCTATTTGTAAAATATCAGGATCATAAAATTTAAAAGATAAATTTATGTAACTTTATTAAGAATCCCAAATGTAAGCCAAAAAAAAAAAAAACTTTAATAAGAATTTCTTTTGATCATCTTATTTTTTTTTTAAAGTATCGTTATGCCTAACACTATTTAGATTATTGCAGTCCACGTTTTTCTTTAGTAAAACAACAATGACTCCTCAAGAAGCATATTGTTATTTGGATTATGAGTCTACTTCGTCCTCTTTAGCGTTCGGTTTGCTTACGTAATTACTTGTTGGTTTTGACATCTCGAACACAATGAAGGATTAACGATTTATATTTCTCCAGCTCACCCCTCTCCCCGGAACCAAAAGTAAACTATACTAATATAATATTTTAGATTTGTATAAAAAAGGAATAATATCAATTCTACGAATTAACAACCAAATATATCAGTGTCTCTATCAGATTTTGATTAATTAACTTGTTTATAACTAAATTATTATACGATAGTGATTCCTTTAACTGTTCTTCCTCTATCTGCGTCTTATCACCACATACAAACTTTTGAAAAAACCAAAACATATGTCGGCCAAATCCATTGGCGAAAAGGTCGTAGATACCAAGAATCTGTGTAGTTTCTGTTTGGAAAGAAAGTGGATATACCTTTTCTTATTGTTTGCATGATCGCTCTCGGACACAAATCAAACAAAAGCAGTAAAAGAAAATCTCACACAAACTTTTTTGGTTCACACGTAACTTAGTTTTGATTAGCTTTATTAGTGCAACTGGAGTCGAGAGAAGCACTTACTGCTAGCCCTCGATTTTTTCTTCAGTTTTTAATAAAATGACAGATATAAATATTACCAAGATAAATTACTTGTTTTTTGGAAATAGTCTCTTTGAACGTGACTGCACTAAAAAAATTTGGACGCTCGTGACTCGTGACGGCTTTACATTGGCTGTGAATTATAATGATTAATGCTGCTACCCCAATTGCATTTGTCCAAGTGTAGCATGTTCTGTAAGACGTTTATATGCTCGATCACCTTATCTTATTCCTCTCTTCTTCTTTTTTCTTCTGTTGTTCGAAGGAAATTATCTTATCTATCTAATATGAGTAATATCTATAAGATATGTATTTTTGTTTTGGCCAGTCGATGGCCATAAAACATTAAAATTTACATTTAAAAGCAATATTAAATAGTCGTGATACATAAGTCTTTTTGTAACAGTGAAAGTAAGGGTTAAGCCGTTTAGGTTTGTGCATCTCTCTGGTTCCGTAAAAGTCAACGTAATATTTTTAACATCGAATTTTCCAAGTAATAAAACTAACCACTTTCGGGTTGGTCTACCTTATTCACTGTATAGTAAGATGTATTGATTTGTAACCATATAGTTTCTTACTAATTGGTTAGGATTCTCGTGTCCACAAATTCTAGCTTCAAATGGCATGTGAAATTTGACGGTTCTTCCTTTATTATCTATTTATTTCATGGAGTATCTGTTTTATTTTGGTATATCCACATATTTATATACATATGCGACAACTGGTGTAGAGAAACCGTTGATTTTAAGCGTTATATGATCATACGCTAAAAGCTGGGAGATATATGTGACGAAACTTTGAAGAATATATGAATAATTGACAAGTGGTTGGACCCATTTTGAAAGACCCTTCTTATATAAATCATAAATTTGGCTATTATTGCTATAAGAGATGATGTGAGACAAAATTGACCAGTTGCTTGTATATGAAACGATTCGATTTACACTTAATATTTCTACTATAAATCGAGGACACATACCTCCATTTTTGTGTGTGTGTGTTTTAGTTAATATTATTACGTAGTATATATATCACATATAATCGTTAAACGTTGTCGAAAAAAAAAAATCGTTAAACTTCAGTTTTATCCATAATTAAAATTTCTGTAATTGATCTTTCTATCACAATCTTGTTTGTTTGTTAAGTTTCTATCTACCACAAACTTTACATTGCTACGTTATCTTTGTTATTATTTTGGGGGTGGTAGCGTGAGCCTCTAGCTTTAGTTACTACGCAGAGCCGTGAAGTTTGTTTTTTGGGTAAATACCGAGTCTTCAAGTTTGGAACCTGTCTATCTATATAGCTCCATGTCCGACTTCCTACATGTGCCCCAACTAGATACGTGTCCTAGTTTTACAAGTGTGCTTACTTAATTTCTCTCGTGTTTTAAACCCATAGAGGTCAAATGAAATTGGATTGTACCCACAAAAAGATTGTAGCCATATATTCTTGTCATGCCAATGTCCTTCTCTTTTTAGAGGTTATCCTAGTAACTTACAAGAATATGCGGTTTCTCAACCCTGACTATTTTGGACGAGATTCATTTGAACATCACCCGTGATAATATTTAAAAAATTTGAACAGAACCCATAAGATTTTTGAGGCGATATAACGCCGTGTTCGAATATGACTATGTTCAGTTTATGTATGTGTTGTATATATTATCAATGGTCGATATGGGTCGTAAAGATAAAGGTCCACTACTAATATGTGTGCTTCTTTTGTATTGACGCCATCATTTACCGGTCTGGATTTCATTCTCAGCCTACTATATAGTATATAATAATGGAAAACACATACGTGGATTAATTCATGCAATAAAGAAAAAATGTAGTACTATTTATTAGACATTAACATCACTTCTTATCATTTACCCGAAATGCTAAGAAATAAAAGTTCCACTTCCGACCATTTTGAAACTTATTTGTCCACGTAATTATGCAAAACTACCTAAGGCTTTTCTATCTATCATCACTCACACAGTTAAACCATCTCCAATGAAGGGTTTAAGAACCGATTTTAGCCTTTTTTTTAATTAAAAATTAAAAACGAATTTTTATATTCCGCTAAAAATCTACCGTAAAAACTCTCATTAGATGTGCGATTACATAAAAACAACCAATATCACAGAACATAACCTACCCGTTCTTTTTTCTAATGAAAGAGCATGCGTTTACGAATCATGCTTCTCCAATATAAAATGTATCTCTCACTTACTACTCCATCGTCATTTTGTACACCTAAAAATCAAAATCGCATCTTTCTTTTACAGTGTTAAATGCTTATATACACATGTGCTGCTGCTGCTGTGTATGCATACTTGAGTCTAAATGTGAATGTCTATATAATATCCCTGAAAATGATATGTCGTTGGTTACAAATGAGATAATTAGTTCAAATAACATACTAAAATTAAAACACAGAAAAATACAAATGAAATCTTATTACTTGAATAAAATATTGGAGTTGGTGGACCTAAATGTTAAGAAGAGTGCACATGCACATATGACCAATGATTCCCCACAAACAATCAGACATCTGAGACCCTAATCGCATCAAACCACGTGCCTTCTTCCGTTACTTTTGTTATATTTGTTTCGTATTCTCCATTAACGAGAAACCTAACGATCGACTGTAAAAACTCATAAATTGAAAGAAATTAGTAAAAAGTGAGAGGGAAATTCAATTCGTTAAGATAAGGGTTGGAACTTGGAACAATTTGTTTTGAGCCTTTGACCAAACCTCATGCACTATTCATTGCGTTAAATAAGTTTGTTAAATTCATTCACATTATGTTAGAAAATGTGAGAATTTGTTTCCCACACATTTATTGAAAGCTCAATCACCAATTAACTATTTCAGTCTCATGTGCATGGTTTCAAGTTAATTCTTGGATTTCTCATGCATTGTTTTAGCCCATCAAATGCTATACTGCAAATCACAGATGTAATTTAAACAGTAGTTTTATATTTATGAATTAATTTTATTTAAATTAACCGGTGTGCTACATCGGAACCATATTGTTTTATTTCCAGTCATAACATTTAAAAAAATGTCAAATTTGAACTATCTGAATCCATCACTAATGATCATTGACTTCTTAAAAGGCCAATGAAATGTTTGATCGATGTTTAAATATACTTGGCAGTGGGCACGTTAATTATCTGGAGAATCTCGATAAGGGCACTCATACTGATTGTCATATTAGCCTATGGAAATCGGACTGGCCATAATCTATATAATTTTATCATGTTAGATTATTAATCTATGGCAATTGGCTTGGCCATAGTCTATTTATTTATACAGGACATACATTAACATATTAGATCTATAAAAATGGTATCCTGTCTATTGAATTTTCTCATCTTTTCACTTTATTTAAAGAAAACTACCTAGCATTTAACAATGCGAATGCCTCCAGTTAATAACTAGTTAGTTACTTTATATTTTTAATCGGCAAACACAAATAATCTGTAAGCTATTCATTTTGTAATAAAATACTAATCAGCCCTATTGTTCATAAGTCGACTTCAAATGGATGAGAATATCGAACTTTTGTTTATCATAAAATAAATAAGTTAAATCATTTTGTGTCCTCCACTCAGCTACAATGATCGTTGTAGTGTGGCAAAAAAAATACCAACTGCTTGAACCAGTCGTACACTCAATGACAAACAACCTATACAACTAACTATCACACCATATTAAAAAACATAGTATATGTTCCTGTAGTTAGAGGTATACGAATTTCAACTAACTAATTAGATTACGTGGACTAATCATAGAAGTTTAAGAAGTCAAGGACGATCCATTATACAATCTCTACATGTATCAGTTATACGATAACTCTTTGAGCATAATGTAAACTTTTAAACATACAGAAAGAGCATCGACCAAAAACTATAGCCTTATTCTATAGACGAAAGTTGCACATTTTCAGAGATAGCGATTACGAAAAAACACACTTACCTTTGCATCTAAACAAAACTTCGACTTCTTTTATGTCTTTTCAAATGAAAGGCAGAGAATGCAACGTTTAACTCGGACTCAAAGATCTCTTCATCGACCTTATGTTAATTTTGGACACTGCAAAATCGTGTATTTATTCGTTGTAGGTAATAAAATTTATAATTAAGTTTATTAGTTGCGACTTTATTTATTTTTATCTTTTTCACGAGTTTTTTATTAGTAGAGGAAGAATACAAAATTTAATGTATATGGTCAAATCAAACAACATCCATTGGTTTCCTTTTAATTGGAGAACATCATACTATATTGCGATATTGACTTTTAAATTATCGACATTTTAAAGTTTGAATGCAGGATTATTTATAATATTAGCCAACACAGAGTTTAATTACTTTGTAGCTAACTTTATAATTTTCAAGAAAAAAAATGAAATACATATTTTGAAAATGGTACTCCATTACAAAGTATTTCAGGTGGTATTTGTTTATACATGTCCTTTAACAACCAGCGAGTATTTCAGCTGGTATTATTTAATGTGTGTATTAAATACTGAATAGCCAACAATTAGCTTGTATGTTATTCAGGTATTACCTTATTTATTTACAATTTTACTTTTCCAGGACACCATCTCATAAGTCATTAGTGATTATTAAAATACAACTTTATGTACTAAACGCAAAACCTTTTCATCCTAATTTGGTAAATACTATATATGAATATTATGAGATTCATGAACATATAGGAATGGTAGAATGGAAAATAACAAAAAAAATCTTTTAGTCAATAGAAATATCTTCAAAGCTACTTTATTTTACACGAATAATGGATAGTTCCTATGTGAATTTGGAAATTTACATTCTATCTAATTTTATTGATTTTGTTTTGTTTGTCAGCATCTAATTTCCCTGTTTTTCTTAACAAGACTATTGTATTTTCTCAATATGTTTGGAAATTTGTGTTTCTAAATATGTTGAGTGAAAGAAAAGTTTCAATCAATACAAATTAAATATTTATTAATGTATTTTCTCAGTTAAAAGTTGCTAATAAACTCTAAATCATGATTTTTAATTACATTATACTTATACATCCTATAATTAATCATTGCCCTCTAATGTGGACCATAATACAACATTATTAAATATTAATAAATGATTAAAAATGTTGTGGCGCCGCATATAAAAAAAAAAGAGAGATTGCGATTTTATTACTTTTTATTCACTAGACGTCATCTAAAAATGCGTTGCTGTCCGCTTTTCACTTGTCCTCTTCTGATCTCCGTTTGCGTTTGCTCACGGCGCTTCCTCAGCCGCCGATTTTTAAATTACCGAAAATACCCACAAACCCGAGTAAACTATCTCCCACAACGCACCCTAACCTCTCTTAACATACACCACCCAATTAACACACGCCAGATCACCAATTAAATAATATATTCCAATTATACCCTCGCACCCACACGTGGCGCCTCGTGGTTTGGTGACAGGATCTGTAGTTGTGTTTATAAACCCCATCATCTCTTCCTTGTTCATCTCCACACTTCACTCACCAGATATTATTTGCTTCTCTCTCTCTCTCTAAACTCGGTCACTGACAGAACCACTGAGTTAACTCGTTGGGAGGTTTTGGTAGGAGGCGACGGCAATGGAGGAGCTAGATCGTTCACGCGCTTTCGCTAAAGACGTCAAGCGTATCGTCGTTAAGGTATATCGTCTCTCTCTCTCTCTCTCGTCAGCATTCTCAGATTTTGATTTGCTTATTACCGTGTTTTTTGTCTGATCTGAGAAGTGTTCGTCGTAGTGGACATGTGTTTAGTTCTGTCTTAATCTTATTTAAAAGTTTCTTTTTTTTTTACTGCTGAGGAAAATAAAAATGAATGCTTTATGATTTTATTAACTCAAAAATGTTTCGTGAATCTGAGTAAATCAAACCTATGGTAATTAGTTTTGTGAATCTTAATCTGCATGTCATTAGATACGTATTAAGAATAATTATTTATTTTTTTCTGGTAATTAATCTTTTATTTTGTGGTTGTAAATATATAAAGGTTGGAACCGCTGTTGTAACTGGGAAAGGTGGAAGATTGGCTCTTGGTCGCTTAGGAGCTCTCTGTGAACAGGTATTAACTGTTTACTTCTTTTCATTTTTTTGGCTTTTTTTCAAAAATTGTGAAAAGGTTTCATGAAAGACATGTGAAAATATGTATTTGTAAAAAAAAAAAAAAATTAATGTCAGCTTGCGGAATTAAACTCGGATGGATTTGAGGTGATATTGGTGTCATCTGGTGCGGTTGGCCTTGGCCGCCAAAGGCTTCGCTACAGACAGTTAGTCAATAGCAGGTTACTATAGACCATTGCCTTATGGTTTGAGAAGATATCAGTGAGATATGTTTTTTTTTGTGTTTATGATTTAAAGTTCTGAAGTTTGTTTTTTTTTGTATGGACTGTAGCTTTGCGGATCTCCAGAAGCCTCAGACTGAACTTGATGGGAAGGCTTGTGCTGGTGTTGGACAAAGCAGTCTCATGGCTTATTATGAGACTATGTTTGACCAGGTGAAAAAACTATGGTCTTGTTCTCTAGATTGCTATATAGAGCTCCATGTATTGATGCTTTTTTCTTTCTTTTGCTAGCTGGATGTGACTGCGGCTCAGCTACTGGTGAATGACAGTAGTTTCAGAGACAAGGAGTTCAGGAAGCAGCTTAATGAAACTGTGAAGTCCATGCTTGATTTGAGGGTTATTCCTATTTTCAATGAGAATGATGCTATTAGCACCAGAAGAGCACCTTACCAGGTTTGTTTACTTATCTTTTGTCACTCTTAAGATGTTCAATTATTATGTAGTCTAATGTTCAGATTCAATATATGCAGGATTCCTCTGGCATCTTTTGGGATAACGACAGCTTAGCTGCTCTATTGGCGCTGGAACTGAAAGCTGATCTTCTGATTCTTCTGAGTGATGTTGAAGGTCTTTACACCGGCCCTCCTAGTGATCCTGACTCAAAGCTGATCCACACATTCATCAAGGAAAAACATCAAGATGAGATTACATTTGGCGACAAGTCAAGGCTAGGAAGAGGGGGTATGACTGCAAAAGTGAAAGCTGCTGTGAATGCAGCTTATGCTGGGATCCCTGTCATCATAACCAGGTGTGGACCATGATCATGCATCATTAGAATTTAATATGCTTGTTTCTGAGAAATCATCTGAACAAATTGCTGTTTCTGTTTTTGCAGTGGGTATGCAGCTGAGAACATAGATAAAGTTCTCAGAGGACTGCGTGTTGGAACCTTATTCCATCAAGATGCTCGTTTATGGGCTCCTATTACTGATTCTACTGCTCGTGACATGGCAGTAGCTGCAAGGGAAAGTTCCAGAAAGCTTCAGGTACTGCGAAGGCGGTCTTTCATATATATATATATATATAAATATCGTGTCTGAAATTGTTTCTAGCTTACAGATCTACCTAAACTATTTGTGATTCGCTACAGGCCTTATCTTCAGAGGATAGGAAGCAAATTCTGTATAGTATCGCTGATGCTCTTGAAGCAAATGAGAAAACAATCAGAGCTGAGAATGAAATAGATGTGACTACAGCACAAGAAGCTGGACTTGAAGAGTCATTGGTGGCTCGTTTGGTTATGACACCTGCAAAAGTAAGCCTGTATTCATTTGTTTTCACCTCTCTTTATGAGCTATTTGTGTTTTCTAATGCTTCTTTCTTGATAGATCTCGAGCCTTGCAGCTTCAGTTCGTAAGCTAGCAGATATGGAAGATCCAATTGGCCGTGTCCTTAAGAAAACTGAGGTGACTAACAGACAGTTCTTATCATATAAATTAGTTTTACAGATCCTTCTAGTTGTTAATGTTATTTGTTCTTTGTGACCATTGTTATTACAGGTGGCAGATGGTCTTGTTTTGGAGAAGACTTCATCCCCATTAGGCGTACTCCTGATTGTTTTTGAGTCTAGACCTGATGCACTTGTACAGGTATGTGAAAGAGTCAGTGTCCTTTTCTCTTCTTTGAATGTGAGTTTGCTGAAGCTGTGCTTTACTCACAAACCAAACAGATAGCTTCACTTGCCATCCGTAGTGGAAATGGTCTTCTATTGAAGGGTGGAAAAGAGGCTAGGAGATCAAATGCTATCTTACACAAGGTGATCACTGATGCAATTCCAGAGACTGTGGGTGGTAAACTCATTGGACTTGTGACTTCAAGGGAAGAGATTCCTGATTTGCTCAAGGTAAATGGATTTTACAAACTTGGAGCTGCTGCAACAAGTCTTTATATCTTTTGTTAAACTAAGTATTTGCATCTGTGCTACAGCTTGATGACGTTATTGATCTTGTGATCCCAAGAGGCAGCAACCAGCTTGTTTCCCAGATCAAAAATACTACAAAAATCCCTGTTCTAGGTCATGCAGGTACGGTTTCAACTTATGTTTTTTTTTTCATAGATTTTTTTAGTAGGATTGTGTTAGAGAAGTGATGCTGATTGAATTGTGTATTTCCAGATGGAATCTGTCATGTGTACGTCGACAAGGCTTGTAATGTGGATATGGCTAAGCGCATAGTTTCTGATGCAAAGTTGGATTATCCAGCAGCTTGCAATGCCATGGTAAGAGAACTTCTACCTTCCCTCGAGATTTCAGTAATGTGATGGGCTTTTTAATTTCATTTTCTCTATCCCCTTGTCTTTCTTTCAGGAAACCCTTCTTGTGCATAAGGATCTGGAGCAGAACGCTGTGCTCAATGAGCTTATATTTGCTCTGCAGAGCAATGGTAAGTCACACTATCGAGATGTCTCATATACCTTCAGTATTGATGACTCATGAGGTATATTAATCTGCAGGAGTCACTTTGTATGGTGGACCAAAGGCAAGTAAAATACTTAACTTACCAGAAGCACGGTCTTTCAATCATGAGTACTGCTCCAAGGCGTGCACTGTTGAAGTTGTAGAAGACGTTTATGGTGCTATAGATCACATTCACCGACATGGAAGGTAAAAAACTCGACACAACCAACACTAGTGGCTGTAATCTTTTGCTGGAAATGCTCACTCTTTATCTTGTCTTGTATGTTGTTGTGAGCAGTGCACACACAGACTGCATTGTGACAGAGGATCCTGAAGTTGCAGAGCTATTCCTTCGCCAAGTAGACAGCGCTGCTGTGTTCCACAACGCAAGCACAAGATTCTCTGATGGTTTTCGATTTGGACTTGGTGCTGAGGTAAGCAACAGACATACACATAACCTTATATAATAAACGGATAAAAGGGAAGAGTGAGTGATAAAGTAAGTTTTGGTTTGGTATATAGGTGGGGATAAGCACAGGCAGGATCCATGCCCGTGGTCCAGTGGGAGTAGAGGGACTACTTACAACCAGATGGTACAGTTTTGGTTTCATACTTTAATTAAATTTTGGTTTTGTGTAATGGTTTTGTAAGGAAGAATGGTTTTGTGGTTGCAGGATAATGAGAGGAAAAGGACAAGTTGTGGATGGAGACAATGGGATTACTTACACTCATCAAGACATTCCCATCCAAACTTAGAAGACTTTGTGTGAAGTCTTTCTGAGGAGACTAGGAGAGGATGGGCTTTTTGTTTCCTCTCTGCTAATATCATATCCTATTATTATTGTTGTTGAAACCCTCTCTATGAAGTGGTTTTGATTTAGGGATTAGTGATTGCACCAAAAATAAGTTCCTTTCTGTGTACCACTTGATCTTGCTCGTAAGTAAGATGAACATTTACTAGCTTTTGTCCAAAAAGATACTCGTTGTACCACACCTTTCTTATTTATCAATTTATCTTATTTGTTTGGATTTGCATTGTGAATCAGGCCTTGATACAAAGTAGAATATGAACTTAAAACTCATTACCATAAATCCTTAAAAGGTTCTGCAAAACATTGAAAACATATGAATGCTAACAATGAACTATAGAGTTTCTCAGCTGCTTAGGAACCTTTCACTCTTCCATAAACTTCTTAACATTCTTCAACCACAACAAGTACTCTCTCTTCACTTTCCTCATCATGTACTGATGCAAGAAGTTTGTAGTGCTAGCTTTCACTCCTCTGATCTCCAAATACTTGTAGAACGTCTTCTTCAGATTCTCGTCCAAGCACCTGTAAGAAAGCAACAGAAACTTAAGTATATATAACCTCACATAGTTTCTCTTTTAATATTCACAAAGCTTACTCAAAATCAGGCCCTTCATTAGCCAACTTATCCTCCAAAGTACTCCCCTGATTGCTCACAGACAAAGCATCAATAGCAATCTCATCCGGAAAAGCCATACAGCTAAACTCTAAGCTAAGCCCACTCTTCTTGGTTACAGTCACAACTAATGGAATACTTGACCCATTGCTATGACCATCCTCATCAT
>CAKOAT010635154.1:0-17066 GCA_932364175.1 Eruca vesicaria subsp. sativa
ATGACACAAATTAGTTAGTGACGTGGATTGTCAAAATTATGATGTGGATTTAATAATTAAAATTTGTATCAATAGTAACAAAATTAAACAAGGGTGTTTATTGTAATTTACTAGGAGTCTAAAAACATTCTAGTAATTTTTAGAAAATATATACTATTCTAGTCATATACAAGGTTTTGTGTATCATTCTAGTAATTTTATCTTCTTTTTTTTAAGACGATCTAGGATGGCAAAAAGACAATGCATGACGGGGGTGGGCGAACCAAATCAAACCAATCCATCTGAACCTAAACCGATTCAAAGGAAACTACAATATCTATCTCAACCATTTGGTTTGAGGTTTTATCAACCCCAAACAATTCAAACCGAACCGAAACACAAAGAATTTATTTAATTAGATTAACCAAATATATAAATAATATTAAGATTTGAGATATTGAACCATTTAATCTAAATAATTAAACACAATTTTATGCATTTTTTTAACGAATAGAAGAGACATAAATAATAATAATATAAAATAATATGAATCTTAAACACTATCATCAAAACCAAAAGCTATTTATAATATTGATATTAAGTTTGAAGATAGTAATATAAAATTATTAGATTATATCTTTATATTTTATTGTAATATTTTGACTTACGTTTAAATATGAAGAAATTATTAGTTAATGTAATTAGTTTTATGCTTAATAATTTATATTTTCGTAACTAAACTAAAACAAAACTAAAAACAAACTCGACTGAACTCTAACCAAACACAAATGAACTAAACTGAACTGAACTCACCAACCTGAACCCAACCAAACACAAACCAAATCAAACTAATTCAGTTCACTTCAGTTACATTTTTAAAAAATTTAAACAAACCAAACTGAATCCAAAATTAACCAAAATCCAAACCGAAATGCCCACTATAGCATGTAAGGTAAGCCTAAATTAAGTTCACTAACTTATGAGACGTTATATTCGATTCAATCATATAGTATTGTTCTCATAAGGCTATCGGCTACTTTTGTTACAAACAAAAAAATGTATCAGAAAACGACTTTAGAGCATGATTAACGTAATTACTGTTTGTCAATTTCTTAAATTTTTTTTTTTTGCTTTTTTGTCTGATTAAAAATAAAATTAAAATCAAACCAATCGCGGTCTGTCATGTGTCGATGAGCCCGCAAACAGTGAAAAAAACCTTCCACATACTATCCTTATCTCACAATTTCTGTTATCGATCTTTGTCATTTTTGGTATGGCCCACCACTAGTTTCTGTTTTTGGTTTTTGATTTTGGCTTTTTATTTTGGTTTTCAGCTTTTGGTTTTAGTTTTTAGATTTTGATTTTGGTTTTTGGTTTTGCTGTAGTTTTTAAATTTCTTAAGAAATATGTAATACATCATTTTAAAAGAATACAACAAAAATAGAAATAAAACATTTATAAGCTACTATTAAAATATAATCATTATTATTTAATAATACAAAATACATTAACATGTTTTAATTACTATATTTTTAAGAAATGTATAATATACTAAATTATAAATCATAAAATAACTATAAACTATACAATATTTAAAAATATGGAAATTATTTATAAACTTTTTGTATATAATTTACATTATAAAATTTGAATGTAATTTTTTTCTTTTTCAAATTAATATAATATATTTTATTAATGAATTTTTATGTTTTATAATTTCATTTATTGTTTAATAAGTCTAATAATTATTAAAATTATTAAATAATTTATGTATAGAAATGAATAACCAATTTCAATTATTTAATATTATATAGAAGTATATAAAATTATTTTGACATGCAACATAAATAAATGATTACACATTATTGTTTAAATGTTATCTTTTGTACCAAAATTTTATTACACTTTTATTTTTATAAAGTAATTATTTAATTATTAGCTAATTAAAATATATCACTTTCTAATAAAAAGGAAAAAAATCATTTTTTATTCCTAAAAATCAACAAAAATGAGTTTTTGGTTTCTCTTCATAAATTGATTAAAATTTTCAAAAACCAGTTTCCCTAAAATTTAGGGAATCTATTTACTAAAAAACGTGATTGAGAAAAAAATGGGTTTTACAAAAACTAAAAACAAAAACTAAAATCTTGATTGGGTAAAAACTAATTTTTGGATTAACAAAAACCAAAAACTAATTCAAAAACTACAAACAATCATCACCTAAGAGCTCATGATCTTACAATGAATTATGATGGAAGATGGCTTTTAGTTGCTAACAATAAAGTAAACGAAATTTGTGGAAAAACATCAAATGTCTTTTGATCAACAAATATCAAATGTTTTTCTAGTAGAACAAAAAAACTAATATCAAATGTATAGCGACCGAAATTTCGTTTGAGGTTTGACCGTTGATTGTTGAAAGTCTATCAAACAACATGACACAATCGACGAAGATCTTGCACATACAAGGGAACGTAGAGTTTGTTTTATTTTACCCATCATGTAAAAGTATATTGACTTACAAGTTTTTTTATTGGCTGAGAAGTACAGATGAGTGGAACGTTGCCGTGGCCGTGACTCAACCGGCGACAGTTGGTCAACCGGAGCTTTTGCCTGTTTGACTGTTGCTTACATGTCAGTTACTTTCAAAACCATAGTTATCTTATAAGTGATTTTTTTGACCCAAACAAAAAAAACTTATAAGTGATTTCAAAAATACTGTTAGCAAATATAAATTCATTGTACATATATACTATTAGGCTTATTTTTATAGGATACAATTTAAACTGGAATTAAATAAACTAAACAGATGACATGATATACGGTCAAAAGAAAAAGTAAAACCTCTTGAAATCTGATTCATAAAAGAAAAGCATTTACATTATAGAATAAAATAAAAAAATTGGTCACGAAACATTATAAAATAAAAGAAAATGTGGTAAAGTTGTAAATTATAGATATTCGGCGGGAGACCGTTGATTGCGGTTGGGAATAAAGCCATCTGACAAGGAGGCTTGTCCGTTTTGACCCCATTTCTTTCTTGTCTTTTTCTTCTCTTGCAAATACGTATACAAGTAATTTAATATTACTACTTCCTCTTTTTTCAAGTACTACGAGTAATTAAACAATTTCCAATAATTCTAAATTAATACATTTTCAAAGTGTAACTATTTTCACTCAATAATTTTGATCAAAAGTGTGTTACTAACCAATACCAATTACCAAATGTCAAAGCTGCTCGTCAATGCGTTTCTGCTTGTGTTTTTAATTTACTTTTATGACCTCAATTTGTGCTGTTGTCATTTTTCTTTCTTTTCTTATTAATTAAAAATACTGTCATATAGCTTGGCTGTTTTCGTAGTTTAGTAGTAGATTTTTTATCACTGTATGGCAGTTTATGAGTTTTAATGTCATAATAAGACAGTTATTGCCACTTGAGCAGTTTTTTAGTGAAGTGTGTTAAATTGTCTCTAGAAAAAGTGTAATTGGTGGGGTAAAATTGGAAAGAGATTTTTGGCTTTCTGATTACGTTTTTGAAATTTAAAATTAGTGAGTGGATTAGATGGATTTCGTTGAGTTTTTGATGGAATTGAATCAAACCGATGCAAAAAAACCATCTCGAGGGAGGAGGAATTTCGGCACGGGCAGAGCTGCTACACGAAGGATGAAGATGATAATGGTACAACAGAAAGTTTAGTTGTGAGCCACCGGTGATTTGGCATATTTAAGAAAATGGATTCATCAAATTATCTGTTTTAGTTTGAAAATTGATTATTTGCAAGTAGAGCTATGATTTTGCTGCCAAAATAACATGAAAACACACCAAATTCAGATGATTTAGGAAGATACATTGTTTACGGTCGTCAAAAATTTACAGAAACCCTAAAAAAGTTGATAGGTAGAAGATGGGTTAATTACGGTTTTGCCATTAGTGAAAAAGTGTGTACATAGATTATATGTGTACATGTGTACAGCTTAACATGTGTACAAAGATTATATGTGTACATTTTCACATGCAAATGACTAACATGTATACGTTATAAATTTGTTATATGCATTTACAAGTTTTAATGTCCATATGTACACATGATAAATTTGTGTCATACATATTCGTTCAAACATCATTACTGTGTACACATATATTTTAAATGAATTAATATATGATAAAAAAATAATAAGATTTCACCATGTTTCAAAATGTCCATGTGTATGTTATTTACACAATTTGTTTGTAGTTACAAATGTAGAGACGAATATGAGTATCCATGTGGAGACCTTACTTCATGAATACATTTTGCATTGTCCACATGGATACTATAAATTATCTACTTTTAAATGGCCATAATGATGCACAATATGAACGTGCTTGTGGTTACCTTTGTTTTTGAGTGTACATAAAATATAATAAAAAAATTCATTGTGTATATGTTTCAGTAAACCCTAAAAATCTATAGAAGACGAAGACTTATTTACTAAAATACACTAAAAACTTAGATACTAGTGACATTATTTTGTTTGGTTGTGTAATGATCTGATTACGAACCTTATTGTTTGATTTTGTTTGTTTAAAGTTTGGTGTTTTTGAAAAATCTTGTTTGGGAGTACACAAACAAATATGTACATATAATTCATCAAACGTACATGTGAATAATACATTATGTGTACGTGATGATAGATTTTGCATATTCATGTTTTCTAAAAAGTTTGAAGCATGATTAAGAATGATGCCACAACAGAGATAAAATTCATGTCAAAGTACATATTAAGCTAACAAAAAGATAACACTCAAACATATGTATACATGTAAATGTCTGAAAAATGTACATATATATTTCAGTGTCCACATATGCAATGTTTCATGAAAACTCACATGTACACCGGTATATGCAATGGTCCATATGTACATATGTGCAATGGTCCATATGTACACATGATAAATTTGTGTACATGTGCGATGGTCCATATTGAACATGTGGACTGAAATCTATAACATGGATATCATTTCAGTTATAGTCTCATCAGTAAGAAAAAATGGTTATGCATGTTAAGTACGTACAATATAAGTAAGTTTAAACAATTGGTGTGAATGTATACGTTTACATCTATAAGATGGACACAATTTAATAAAACATCATTAATGAGAAATGTCTTCAGTAATATGGCTGATAGTCTCAATTGCATACCAAATCAATATGTACACATATTTGGTGTACATCATCAGTAAGTATGTACACAGATTTGGTATATATCATCAGTAGAAAATCACATGTACACTAGTTTTTTTGTACACCGCACAAGTAATGATTCTTATAAAAATCACATGAACACTAGATGTACACACGTGTACATCAAAGATAAATTTTTTATTATTTTGTGTACAATTTAAGTGTGTATGTTATGTATCGCGTACACATGTACATCATAGCCGTGTGTACTTTTTTAATATTAATTTATTAATGGTATTATCGTAATTATATCATCTTCTTCATCAGTCCCTTAGGGTTACAAATTTTGCAGGAAATTTGAGGGTTCTTCAACCCCTTAGCTTACTCCTATAAAAATGTAATTATGGAGAATCTAAGCTTCGTATGCCAATGCTACACATAAAAACCCAGAAAAAGAAAATTATACAGTTTATACACAATAAGAAAAAAAATTGATTATGAATCTGTTTACCTCCAAAGACAATCTCTTTGTAAAGGTTATGATCCATGATAATCTCACGGTATACGAAAACTTACTGATCTGAAGGATTTAATTTTAAAGGTGACACATTTTAACAAGAATTCCCCTGGATGATCGATTAGGTTAATTGTGAGTTAGAAAACAAACCTTTTTTTAGAAGCTGTAAATCGGAATATTGTGAAGATTTACAGGAGAACCGTAATAAATTGAAAAAGGAGCTGGGAAGAAGACTTTATCAAACAAATCAATCTCCACCGTTAAAATAATATGTGTAACTAATCCAATGGTTTATAAAAGAGAAAGATATATATCTAATCTATAACACATAATAAATCTGGAACGTTGGATGGCAAATAGATGAAGGGCTGAGGTTTATTCCTGCTAAAACAAAATCTCTACTTACTGTTAGCTAACTAAAGAGTTAACAATTAGGAAACAAAGTGGAAAAAGTTAAAATAAATTACCTAGGTAGTACAAACTGTCTCTTTATGATATTAGAAACATAAAACCGTCCTAGAGTGATAATATTTCTTATTAGTAACACAACTGCAGTAAATTCATCTTCCTACCAATTGTTTGTTTTTTCTGCTGTGTGCTGTAATTACCAACAAAAACTCGTCATGTAGTAATCATCGTTTAAATACTTTCGCATAACTTGTACAATCAAGAAAATCAACAAAATGAATTTAGGAGAATTGACACAAAGGTGAACAAGATCATTTGCAAAGGTAAACAAAAAAAAATCTTATCACCTTTTTCACTCAAAACACCTCGTCTTCACAACTTATCTTATAACGCCTTGATAATAATAGCAAATACGCTAACTCAAATTAGCCAAATAACATCTATACTAAAAACAAAGTTATTTAGTGGTCGTAGTACTTTATGTGAATGTAAACACATTAATTTACAACCTCGCCGTCCCTATGTGAAAAGAGACCTAAAGATTCATGGGAACACACTCACATGACTTTGTTTCTTCTCATTTCTTCTAACATTTTTAATGCTAACTTATTCTTTTGCAAAAAAATGTAAAAATATTCAATGACGTTAGTAAATTGTTTTGCAATTAATTTATAGTTAATGCAGAAGAAGACGACACATTTTTCCTCCAGATTAATTTACAAAAATGCTAAGAAAATCATTGTCGTAACGTATACAAAGCTCATGTACATTTCAAAATTTCGACCGACAACACATTAAACAAGAATTAAAAACCGGTACTAATTAAACTCAATAAAGTAGTAGTAATAAAATAAAATCAAGCATTGTGTAATTAATACTAATAAAAAGGAAAATAAATAAATCATTAAATGAAAGCTAACTGTCAAAATTTTCTGTCTATTGGTACCTTCCTGCTTCCTCCACCTTCCTTCCATATATACAACACTTCAGCTCGTCCCTTCATCTTCACAGTCCTTCGTCTTCCCTTTCTCAGTCTCTGCTCTGCCTTATTATTCAGCGCTTTTAAGCTGATATAATCTCTACCTGCATTTCTCTTCTCTTTCTTTGGTGAAGCTATGGAGAAATTTGCGTCTGTGGCTTCTCTGTTACTGCTTCTCTCTTTTCCGGTAGCTTTCTCCGGTCATGACTACGGCCAAGCTCTTTCCAAAAGTCTTCTCTTCTTCGAAGCTCAGAGATCTGGTGTTCTCCCACGTAACCAAAGAGTCACTTGGCGCTCTCACTCCGGTCTCAACGACGGCAAATCAAGCGGGGTATGCCTCATCTCTCTTCCTCTATCTCTAGGTTTAATAGGTTAACAATGCTTCCGTTTAGTCACCAAAAACCAGATGTTAAACCCTAAATTTTGGAGAGTCAGACTCTGTTTTGTATTTTTTTTTTTTTTGTCGGAACTCTGTTTTGTATCTGATGTTGAGCTAAATTATACATAATTTCCGACAACTAGCTAGAGATCTATTATTCTTTCAGACGACATTGTTCCTGTTTCATTACTAAAATCTTGTTTTTTTATTTAACTCAGGTGAATCTGGTCGGAGGTTATTACGACGCAGGAGATAATGTGAAATTCGGACTCCCGATGGCTTTCACGGTGACGATGATGGCGTGGAGCGTCATTGAGTACGGCAATCAGTTAGCTGCTAACGGCGAGCTAGGGCACTCCATAGATGCCATTAAATGGGGCACTGATTACTTCATCAAAGCCCACCCTGAGCCCAACGTCCTTTACGGCGAGGTATTTATTATTTTGTAATGCTCAAGATTTTATTTATATTTTACCAAAATTTCTCAATGCATATTATGGATGCGTTTAGGTGGGAGACGGAAACACCGACCATTACTGTTGGCAGAGACCTGAAGAAATGACGACGGACAGGAAAGCTTACAGGATAGATCCAAGTAATCCCGGGTCGGATCTAGCGGGAGAAACAGCAGCTGCTATGGCCGCCGCTTCAATTGTTTTCCGCCGGTCTAACCCTGCTTACTCTAGGCTTCTGCTCACTCACGCTTATCAGGTTAGCTTTTTTTTTTATTATTCTTCGGCGTATTTTAGGATGCACATTTTAGTATAAAGTGTAGTGATGTTAATTTACCGGCAGTTACGTTGGGAAGTTGCAGACACGCTATAATTATTGCACAAGAGTAGAAAGTCACTTAAAAAAGTCATTTTCAGCGCACGTTAGGCGTTAAATCAGCAGCGTAACTTAGCGATGAAAATGACAGATCGGAAAATTAAATTTGTTTTTTTCATTCTAACTGCAATAATTATATAAATTCTTGAAAAGGAAATATTCTGAGAATTGCTATAATTATATCAGTAACCAATCACGAGGAGTTTAACAAATTTGATATTCTACTCTCTTCAGTGTAGAATCAATCTCAAGACAGTAGGCTTACATTTTTTGTTAGCACCACAGCACAGTGACCTTACTAAAAACTAAAAATACTAAAACTACTTTAACATTCTAAACTCTAAACGGCACCGTGTCGCTGATCCCGTAAGTGGACCCGCAAAAGATAAGAGTTAGATCCCATGAATAGAGTTGGTGGTTTTCTGGTTCTTGGTTTTGTGGGTTGTGACGCGTATAAATCTCAGCCGTTTTATCACAAGTTTCTATTTTTTTTTGTTCTTTTAAAAAAGCACTTGGCATGTGCCTTTGGCTGTCGGTGCCCCATGCTGTGTAAACGACCTTTACCAATTTACATTTATTCTTCAACAAACGCCACTCCACAGCATGTTGTTAAAAAAAGAAACGCCACTCCCCAGCAAAATATTTAAAACAACCTTGTATTCTATGTATTATTACGGTTTTTGCCATCCTAATTTAATTTCCTTTTTTATTTTTTTGTTACAGCTGTTTGACTTCGCGGACAAATACAGAGGAAAATATGACAGCAGCATCACCGTCGCTCGTAAATACTACGGATCCGTCAGTGGTTACAATGTAAGCTAATGCGAGGCTTAGATTTAGGACTTTAAAATTGCTATCTCATGTCTGAAACTGACCCTTAATTTCGATGATCAGGATGAGTTACTATGGGCAGCAGCGTGGTTATACCAAGCTTCCAACAACCAGTACTACTTGGACTACTTGGGTCGTAACGGTGACTCCATGGGTGGTACTGGTTGGTCCATGACCGAGTTCGGCTGGGACGTTAAGTACGCTGGTGTTCAAACCCTTGTCGCCAAGGTTACTAACTTAGTACACTACCAATTTGAATTTTGTTGTTAACCGGTTTAATAATCTTGGTTTGATTCTAAACCGGTTTATTTCCATTTTGTTGTGGACAGTTCTTGATGCAAGGCAAAGCAGGACGTCACACGCCTGTGTTTCAGAAGTATCAACAGAAAGCTGATTTCTTTATGTGTTCCTTGTTGGGTAAAGGCTCCAGGAACATTCAGAAGACACCAGGCGGTTTGATCTTCAGACAACGTTGGAACAACATGCAGTTTGTCACAAGCGCTTCCTTCTTGACCACCGTTTACTCTGATTACCTAACTTCCTCTCGAAGCAACTTGAGATGCGCTGCTGGAAATGTGGCTCCTTCGCAGCTTCTTTCCTTTGCTAAATCTCAGGTTGATTATATTCTTGGAGACAACCCAAGAGCTACTAGCTACATGGTTGGATATGGTAACAATTTCCCTCAGAGAGTTCACCACCGAGGCTCCTCCATCGTTTCTTACAAGGTTGACCGCACTTTCGTCACTTGCCGTGGTGGTTATGCCAAATGGTTCAGCAGTAAAGGCAGTGATCCCAACCTCCTCACCGGTGCTATTGTCGGCGGTCCTGATGCTTACGATAATTTCGCTGACAGGAGAGATAACTATGAGCAGACTGAGCCTGCTACTTACAACAATGCACCACTTCTCGGTGTTCTTGCTCGTCTCAGCAGTGGTCATTCTGGTTACAGCCAGCTTCTTCCAGGTTTGTGTCTGAGATTCAACACATTCTAATATATATCCTCAACAAGAATAATTAAACTCAAATAGTTTATTTATTTCGTTATCTCCCTGCAGCGGTTCCTGCTCCTGTTGTTGTTAGAAGACCAATGCCTATTCGTAAACCGAGAGTGACTTCCCCTGTCCGAGGTATGCTCTTGTGTTAGTTTGTCTACTTGTGATGTGTGTGTCTATTGAACAGAGACTTGACTGTGTGTTGATGACTTTGTGCAGCTTCGGGTCCAGTGGCTATAGTTCAGAAGATGACAGGTTCATGGGTATCAAAGGGAAGGACTTACTACAGATACTCAACAACTGTGATTAACAAATCACCAAGAGCTCTGAAAAGCCTCAACCTTTCGATCAAGAATCTCTACGGACCAATCTGGGGACTCTCGAGATCAGGAAACTCATTCGGGTTACCTTCGTGGATGCATTCATTGCAATCCGGAAAGTCCCTAGAGTTCGTCTACATTCACTCAACTTCCCCCGCAAATGTCGCGGTTTCAAGCTACACGTTGGCTTGATCGGACAACAACTACTTCAAAAGAAAACAGTGTGTATAGGTAGTGAGAAGAAGAAGAAAGTGTTGGTTTTTCAGTCTGGTCCGTCAAGAACGTTCAAGGTTTGGTCTTTTTTTTTTAATCTTTCTTTTGCTTTTTTCGGGTGAATATAAAATGGGGTTGAAGAAGGGTTGAAGAAAGGTGTGAAGAGACAGTGAAAGACTCTTCGGAAAATTTAGAAGAAGAGTGAAAGTGCTCATCCTCTTTCTACTCCCAAGTTCAATGCTTTTTAAATTATATATATAGTGAGAGAGAGAGAGGGGAAGATAGAAAAAAAAAGATAGTGTTTTGTGAGATGTTGCAAGGATTTGTTTTTTCATTCCGTGTAGCTCAAAAAACATGTGTATGTCTTTGTCCTTTTGTGTTTTTATCTTTCTTGGTGGTCAGTTGTTAAACTCAACAACAGTCCTTGAATGAAATGTGATATGATTATCAACTTGTGTTGTGCTAAGTAATTGAGGGCATACTTTGAAATTTACTAATACTAATCTGTGAAATAGTAAAGTTAAAAAGTAAACATGTTTTGAAATAAGACTAAGATGATGAATTTTAGTATTTAGTTACTCTGAACCTTTTCTTCCTCAATTCAAATGTATTTCTTTTCTCATCTTATGACATGTTTTGTTTGTCTTCCATAAATAGATACATTTAAAATATGAAATAAGCCAAATGAAAACTCGTATTAAAAAACTGACATCACTTGGAACTGTCTTCCCCCACCCCAAGTTTTTTATTTTCTACAATATATTAACTCACCAATGCAGTGGTTTGGTATAATTAATCTATTTTACCAATTAATAAATCTACTAATAAGAAGCTGGTAAAACTTAAACAGGGAGAATTTTATCACAACATAAAATACAAATACACAGAATATAGGGAGAGAGCATGTTCAGTACAAAAAGGCAGATATCTTTTTGTTTACAAACAGAAAAAAAACTTATGACACAAGCAACTTGGATTGTAACACAACAAAGAGACATATAACAAACAGATAAATTTAAAACCTGAAACTTTTCCAACAAATTCCTTCTTCACACTGTCTTCAGTTCTTCTTGTTATACATTTCATCAATCTCTTTCTGCGTAAACAAGAACAGAGGTTAAGACAATTCAATCCATCAATGCCGGAAACATCATCATTAAGATTATAGATATCTGTAAAGTTTCATTATGTAGCCTTGTTTATGTGAAAAGTGACTTCTAATTTACCTGATAGTACTTGAGAAGCTGAGGCCTTTTCTTCTTGTAGGAAGGTGTGATGAGATCTCTTTCCATGTCGAATGGGACTGTGTCCAAGTGAACTCCTTTTATCAGCTCAAATCCCTTTAGCTGTAAATATATATAATAAAGAAACCCCAGAATTTTCTTAGTTAAGGATTATTGTAAGAAAACAAAACAAGAATTAAAAGGACTAATGAATAAATTACAAACCTTTTTGTCTCTGGCTATTCTGTTGAACTCTCCAAGGATAAACTCTTTGGTCTTTTGGTTTTGACAGATAGTCTCAAAGTCTCCTGAAACATTGTGTTCTTTAGCCCAATGTTCGATCTGTATCTTGCTTGGACATATCACAGCCACTAAGTATGACTCATAGCTGTTTCCATATACCCATAACTGCATAATGTTTCAACACATCAGTTTCTATAGAACCAATAAAAAATAAACATTAGCTGGATTGCCCATTACTGATTCAATTGCGGCTACGTGGTTGTAAATGTTCTCCAAGTTCTCAACCGCAACGTATTCTCCTTGTGACAGTTTAAATATGTTCTTTTTCCTGTCTATGATTTTCATGGCTCCATCTGGTTGCCACTCACCGATATCGCCAGTGTGAAGCCATCCATCAATGAGGACTTCTTGAGTGAGATCTTCACGTTTGTAGTAACCAGAGAACAAAGTCTTTCCTCTTATGCAAATCTCTCCACGTGGATTGCTAGCAAGAGCGTCGTAACCCATCTCTGGAACTGACTCTAGCCTTACGTCAACGTTTGGAACCGGTGGACCAACCGTTCCAAGCATTTGAAGCTCATTTGGAATCGACACAAATGTCCCACCACAAGTCTCCGTTAGACCTGCATAATATTTTATTATTAAGACCATGATTTGGATTTGTTTTAATTAACATTCTTTGTTCTTACCGTATCCTTGGAGAACATGAGCACATGCGACGACTCTAAGGAAAGATTCGATGTGAGCTGCAAGAGGAGCTGCTCCTGAGAGTATTAGACGCACTCTTCCTCCTAATCCTTCTTTTACCTGAAATAATTTACATGTTCAAGATTTGTTATTTATTCCAACAATCAAAAGATTCAAGATCAAGAGAATGTGGATATACATATATATATTTCATTTTAATTTCACCTTCTTAAATACAATTTTGTCAAAGATTGGAGCTGCTTGTTCATGAGGCTTCCCTTTCACCATGCTACTATGTTTGCTGGGAAAAGCATCAAAGGGTTTAAAAGGCAGAGTTTAAAATCATAAAACATTGCTTTGTAATCTGAAAATGATAATACTAAAAAAAATAAAAGAAAAAAAAGAAGAAAAAGAAAATGATAATACTTACCAGTTGAAGGCAAAGTTAAATAAGGCCTTCTTTAAGAAACCACCATCAGAAAGTTTCTGCTGAAGACCTGATAATTGACATAAACAGAGAAGAACAGTTAAGAATAATGTTTCTCAAGTTCTTTGAAAACTAGCCTAGAGCAAAGTATTTACCGTTGTATATCCTCTCTAGCACACGAGGAACAGCGCAGAAAATAGTTGGTTTCAAAGCAGCAATGTCTTCAACCAAAATCTTAACATCCTGAACATATGGATAAATATGATTTAAGTCCATTATGAAACAAATTCTGTAACGAAAAGAAACAAATTTATAACTTACCCCTCTCCAAAATCCTATGGAGGCTGCTTCATATATACATAACTCCTCCATCACGCGATCGAATATATGAGCCAGAGGTAGATATGAGAGGTAAACATCTTTACTGGTTAACTGTAACAATTTTTCACATATGAAACAAAGAAGAGTTTATCAAAATGATTTGTTCTTGATATATATATATATATATATATATATATAAACAACAATAAGTTACCTCTTCATTGATAGTTTTAAGCAACTTTTTAACACCTTCAAGTAGATAAATAATGCTCTCATTTGTGAGCAAGACTCCTTTAGGATCACCAGTTGTGCCACTTGTATACATTATAGTGCAAATGTCGCTTCTTTTCTTCTCCGGTAACTCATAATGTTTACCCTCACCCTGCAAGTAACATAAAACACATAAACATTTCAGAATCAAGAATATTATTTATATGAAAAGTAGAATCGTAAAAATACATATATGTGATTCTCTTACAAGCTTCAAGAATTGGTCCCATGAATATATAGATAACCCGTGCCTCTCAGCTTCTGCTCTTTGCAAAGTTGAAACCTCCCCAAAGCTCACAATATCTGTCCCAACAAAGAAATTAGGATTTTTTTCATTCACTAACTTTCATCTCAGACTCAAAACTCAAAAAGAGCTTACTCTTCAAATATTTAGTTGAATTTGGAGCTGTCTTCAATAACTGAAACATCCAAAAAGAGGAACCCACAAAGAAAAAAAACGTTTGATTATTAGCTAATGGAGATTTTGCATGATCTTATAACCTAATCAAACCACTGAACAATAACAAGTTACCTCAGAAATCTTTTTCTCCTCAGAAAAAGCAAGTGAAACCTCAGCATGACAAATGATGAATTCTATTGCTCCAGCACCTAACTCATGACCAAAGTGTCAGCTTCGGTGATCCAAAAAGTATTATACATATATAGATGACATTGCTTGTAATGGAAAATCAATGTCTCAAATCATTTCTATAAGAAAACAAATTTATGTACGTACCAAGAGTGTCATACAGAGGTACACAGTAGAGTCCATGAGCGTTGCAAGCCTAAAATCATTATATAAAAAAACTTTGGGTTTACGTGGCGACATTCATAAAACGTTTTCTAAAAACTAGATCTATTACTTTTTTTTTTGAAACTAGATTTATTACTTTTTTTTTTTGAAACTAGATTTATTACTGTTTCATAAACCCAGTTTCTGGTAACTACAGTTATATATTAAAGCTCAATCATTATAATGTGTTACTCTCGTATTACCTCCATGCTCATAATCCATTCAGGACTATTGGCGCCATAAATACCACATTTCTCTCCCTGGGGATCACAAAAACAACAAAGTTAAGGTAATTGAGAAACTCTAGGTAGATGCATTTACTTGTATATAAGTCAAAAATGTTGTGGAGACTAATTACTTTTCCAACTCCAATAGTCCGGATAGAGTTGCCAAGGTTGATCACTATGTCATATACTTCTTTGTAAGTTTGCCATACATATTTCCCAGCCTGTGTTGGAACAAATCACGAGTTGTGTGAAATAATTATTCTGATTAAAAGTTGAATACATAATAAGTTGCTGATTTCTTACTTTTCCATCAACAATTTCTCTACGACCGAGCATGGGATTATCTGGAGATCTCTCCACAGATAAGCTGTAACAAAAAAAAAAAAAATTAACAACGAGCATTTTTGTTTTTAATATCAATTAAATAATAGCCTATAACAGAGGCACAAAGGCAACAGTTTCTGGAAAAGTATTTTTGTTATTGTTATTAATATCAATGTTCACCAAAAAAGAAAATAAACACAGAAAGAATTTACCACGAATTTGAAGATAATTACAAAAACATCACCAAGAACTCAGAGACTGAAATTTACACCCAAAAAATTTCACCAGAAAAACTTCAAAACTTGTAATATAACATTAAGATGAAATAATGTAACAACCAAGAAATTCATAAAAATGAATAAATCAGTGAAGTCAAACAGGTGGGTCTTTGATAGTTTGTCCCATGTGCTAGCTAGAGAAAAGATTATATCAAACCGGAAAATATCCCAGCAACTGAGGAGATCATCGGCCGGTTCAGGAAAACCGTCTTTGGCGTAGATACTCCGGTAAACCGAACCGACAGATGGACTTCCTCCATCGACGCCTTCTTTTCCCTTCTCAACCTCAACAATGAACCGATCCGTCGCCATTAGTATCTATCTGCGTGTTTCTCTGTCTGTGTATATATGATTATCTACGTTTGTGTGTTATATAATATGGATGGATCGTTTCGTTGAACTTGTAATAGAAAGTATGAGAAATTTTAAATTTGCGTGTGGATGTTATATACTTCTAATGGGGAAAAAGATATTTGAAAGACACGAAGGTAGCTGACCAATCTTCAATACTTATATATGTTTTCACCAAAAAAAAAGTTTATTTTATTTTTTTCCAATAAAGCTTTCTATTTATGTTCAATAAGTTAACTAGCTTGAAATAATGAGACAATATTATCGACTAGTCATAGCAAGGTGATAAAATTTTGACCAAGTATTAAACATTTTCTAGAAAACTCAAAATTTGTTAAGAAATGGTGGTTGGGACATATCCGGAAATGGACCAGACCACATCAGTCTACTTCAGTCCCAAGACTAGGCGGCCAAGACTTGTCATTATCCTCCTTTGTATTTATCCATATGTTGTAGTTATCCTAATCATTATAGGATTAGGATAATCATCCCCTTTATTTGTAGCAATCCTTATCTCCTAAGGAATATGCTNCAAAACCAGACGGCGGCTAAATTTCTGTTTTTCCAATCCGGGAAACCCTAGAAACTTCTCTCTTACTCAAACGACTTTCACCTTATTTCTTCCTTAATTTATTAAGTTATTTTGAAGAAGAAATCCCTTGCTAACTATTCTTTTGCAGGTGTAAAGCCTTAGCTAAAAGATTAAAGTGATTCAATCTCTCTCTCTCCTAAGATCCAAACCGGTTTTGCCCTAATGGAGGTCCATTCAAAAACAAGGAGATTTGAGGTATGAAACTTAAACTCTTAAACATAAGTTTCGACCCCCTTAAAACTATGATGTTTTGGTATGTTTGAGAAGTAAAATTAAACCCCTAAAAAGCCTAACTATGTACATGGATACAAACTTGTATTCATGAACAAAAGTTAAACTAAAACCCTAATTGATGAACTCGAAATCTTTGCTTGCTTTGATCCGTTTGCTTGCTTATTTTTATCAAGTTATTTATGTTGAATGCTTTATTCTCTTGTATGTATATATATATGTGTAACCACGTGATTAATAATACAATGAGAGTTACAACCTTCTTTATTCTTTAACACGTTATCAGCACGACATTGAGGTCGAATGCTAGATTCATAGGTTGCTTGAATCATTCTCTATGGACTTTGATTGCTAGAACCTGATGTGGTCGATTTTTTTTATTAAATTGGTCTTAAAATCATTTGGTTGATTGATATTGCAATCATGGTGAATTGCTTGACCATGCTGGTTAAATCTCGACCACTTGAAAGTTCTCACACCCTGGGTGT
>CAKOAT010635154.1:20958-35076 GCA_932364175.1 Eruca vesicaria subsp. sativa
ACTTGTCATTATCCTCCTTTGTATTTATCCATATGTTGTAGTTATCCTAATCATTATAGGATTAGGATAATCATCCCCTTTATTTGTAGCAATCCTTATCTCCTAAGGAATATGCTTTATTCTCTTGTATGTATATATATATGTGTAACCACGTGATTAATAATACAATGAGAGTTACAACCTTCTTTATTCCACAACAAAATTAAGGAATATTAACATATATTTCGATTAAAAAGTTGCATATACAGTTGTAAATGGATATGCCAAAAGTATAGGACTAGGATCAAGTAATGGTATTCGATGGTATTTAGAGTTGGCTTTCTCTCTCATGAAATTTTTAAATCGATAAATATTATTTCGAGTCTCTACCATCTCGATGGCCTCTCACCAGTGGTCGCAAACTTCATTGTTGTAACTAAATCCCGCAATCATAATTTTACTGTGAAATGTGAGCTTTTTATACTAATATTTGTTTATTAAATAGTTTTAACACTACAGTATTTATCGATTGTAAAGGGACAAATACAATATTGGTATTTTAAATTATTATAGGTCTAGACGTTTGAGACCTCATTGGTTTTGGTTTGATTGAGACGTATTTTTAGATTTTGGTGTTATACTCATAAAATCCCATTCGAGTTTTACTAATTATCGGGTTGGATTCGGTTTGGTTCATTCTCAATTTAGTTTGGATTGGATTGTAACCAATATCTGAAATCATCCCAAAATATATTTTTAAATCTCAAAAGTTGACAAAAAAATTCAAAATATTTAAACTATTCATAAATCTAATTTAAAACTACTTAAACTATCTAAACTAATTAAAAGATATTTAAATAAACTAAAACAAACTATAAAAATCTTTCGAATACTATCAAATATATACATTGTAACATATATTAAAACGTTAACATATTATACATTTCATAGTTCGAATTTTGGTTCGGTTCAGATTATAACCAAAACCCAAAGTACTAGGCTCATAAGTCAAGTTCGGATATTTTTGTATAACGGCTCAGATCCATATTCGTTTTTTCCGGTTCAGGTTTAAGGTATGTATTTCGGCTTAGGGTAAAAGCTCCAGACCTAATGTATAAGTCAGTTTAATTATTTTTAAGACTTCATATACACAAAAATTAAGTTTTGCGATAAAATGACAAAAGAGGATTAGGTTTTATGCTCTCGATTTGTTTACTATTAACTCTTCATAAGTGATTTAATTTTTTACCTCTATAAAATTGTGCTTTCGTTCTCGTCTCTATTCATTGATATGAGTTCTTTTTTTTTACCTTCTTCTTAAATTCGGTAAATTACATAAGTGTCAACTTAAAAAGATGGACATGTGTAAAAATTAGTTCCACTCCCGATAAATATCTAAGAATCAAAATTTTGAAGAAAATCATCGGTAAACTCATCACAGGTTAATGTTCAAATCTAATATATCAAGCTGTTATAGAATTTAAGTGCAGACTCAAAATATAAGTGTGTGTATAGTAAATATTCACTAGTTCGGTCTAAAAATCATCTAATTCTAAAACAAAAAAAAAACAACTTACTTATTTTATTAACCTACGCTTTTAAGATTTAGTTTCTTAAGAGTATACTATAAAAACATATATAATACTTTACCATTCTCGTATATATATAAACCATGTATAAACTAAAAACTGTTTGATTTATTAAATGATAAACCAGAACACTTATAATAAATAGTTTAAATCTCTCACTCTTACAATTATAATAGCTAGATAGGGTATTACGGAGAAACAAAGATTAGACAAATTATTAAATCTATCCTTCTTCGAATAAACTTTTTTAAAAAGGTGATTATAATCATGCCATGATATTCATTAAAAACCTTTTAATGAATAAATATAAAGATTAAAATATTTAATCTGAATGACAAATTATATATATATATATATATTAAAATTTTGTCCATTTAACGAAGTGTATTTCTGGAATTGTCAGGATAAATAATATATTAGAAACAACATAGTTAAAAATTAATTTTATGCATAAAAGTATATACATCAAAGTACCTTTTGTTAATTTACAATCATGTTTTTGGTAACTAAATCAAAACAATCATTTTATTTACTTTATATGGTATATAATTAAACTTTAACGATTTTAACATAGATATATACATATATGTAGTATATTTTAATATAAATATTTATTATTGACATTTTTGCTTCATATGATTTTATTAATATTTGTAAAATTGTTGTAGCAAATATTAAAACCGTTAATCACAAATCTATTAATGTGGGATTTTCCCAATACAAATTTCAAAATTAAAATATTAATATCATATACATTTTTTCACTGGAATTTCTAAATTAACATATTTATATATTTTATAAAGTATATAATTTTATTTAAGTGATATTAATATACATATATATATATATATAATATGAATATCTACTAATGAGACTTCATATTCATACGAGTTATGATAATTTGTATCTTGCTTGAATAAAAACAAAGTTAAACCATTGATCATAAATTTTTTAATGTGAGACTTTTACTATTTTTAGTAATTTATGGTTGTTTAAAAAAAATCAAAATATAACATATAATAAATTTTTATTTTTTAATATATATTTAATGTGATTGTTTAATTTATTTAATAATATAAAATTAAACAAAAAAGCGAGAGGACTGAAAAATATGTATTATTCATATTCATTAATTGCATATATATGTTAATCATATCAGGTAATTCTATAGCTTTTATATAAGGAAAGAAAAAATATTGTTTTGTACACTACTAATCATTTTAATAGTTAGTTTAATAAATAGTATAGTATATATTTATATGGACCAATTTATTTTTCTAAAGATTCTAAGAATCGTTCTGGTGATGACACGTGGCTACGAAAACATGTTGTAATGCTCCAAGATTAATATATAGGGGATGATCTCTATGAATAGATCTTTAAGATAGTTTACATGAAGTGTACTGATATATTATTGATAATGAATCCAAGAAGTATTTGTTAGCTAAGGCCTATGGCACACCCCTTTTAATACATGTAAAGTTGGATCAGGAATACCTGAAATGCCTAGAACAATGACGATATAAGAAGTTTGAACTCACAAAATAATCTTCAATAACACTTTTATTAAGAATGGTTTAAACATACTCAACAGTTCTATTTAATTTGGTTTCTATGACTACACACAACCGTGTATCTCGACTGAGCAATTCTAAATTATCCAAAGATGTGAGAAATACAATCCTGATTACTATCCTTATAGTTATCTCGTAGTCAGTCACTCATTCACTGAAACTCTAAGGCCTTGATATCTCTTTAGAAAACACACAACTATTTCTTAGATTATCATCCTCCTTCTATACCACGTCGTGTGTAGATTCTTTGAATCTTCTTCTCCATATCTCTCTCTATTTCCTATAACTGCATAGATCACAATTTTGTATCCTCCAAATTATTAAACCTGTCATCTCGTCATTTGATACTCCAAACCGAAACCATTTTGAACCGGCTTCAACATCTCTTAACATCTTGAATTTATAATTTTCCCCTTTTTGTCTGTTCGAATCACCTCATTCCTGAACTCGCATAGAAAAAAATACACAAAATTCACAGCACTAGTTGCATCCACCATTAGTTAAAGCACACAATATTGAGCGCTCAGCAAGCTTCTGTTCAACCATTTTACACCAAGTTCATAACCAGTTCAAAAAATCACACAACATAAGCATAGTTTAGAATCAACATAAAGCAAGCATAAAACAACTGACACAACGAGTTCAGCCGAACCAACAATCCGCGCCAATATCTCCCCCTGAATGTGTGGCTCGTCAGATAAAAACAAGTTCACCGACTGCGTCTTGGATGATACATTGAGGTTCTCCCATAACCTGGTCATCATCAATCATGTAACTAATATCCTTCTGAATACTCCATAATTTGATGGATAAAGTTTGGAAAGACAACATCTGAATCTTTGGTCAAATCGCTAATGATGCGACGAATCTGACACACCACCAGATCACCAAAGTTGGTTTGTTCCTCATGACCAAAGAACTTAGCAATCTGAGATGCTGCTGAACAATATCGTCCTCTTCCTATCCTGGAATCCAGTTTGAACTGCAGATATCATAGGTCTGACGATAAACATGGAAAAGGTCTTTGACTGAGAAGGCCTTCCACTGACCACGAAGACCGCATGTGAGAATCAAAACAGAGTGATCTAGATCTGCGTCTCGCCAACTCTAGGAGTCCCCATAATCTGGTATGTTGAAACTCTGATTCACAACAATTGTGGTAAACTAAAAGACTTCAGTTCTTACTTGAAGTGTCAAACTTGGCTCCACCATATTTACGAGAAACTCACTGACCAAGATGAGTGAGAATGCAGGAACATCAGTCACCATTGTTCTCTAACCCATGCTATTAACGAGGTTCATAACCGGGTGAAATTCAGGAACATGCACATGAATGATCCTTTGGGTACGAAAGCCTCCGAGGCATAGATTCTGATACACTACAAGCGCATTATTAGATACAAACCGATCTGGAACCATGAGACTTTCCTTTCAGTGAGAACCCTATTTATGAAATTACTTATCTTTAAAAGCATGGTCAGTAAGATAAGAAGGTGAGGTCCACTTACTTTAAAAACATATATTAAGAACTAAACAATAAACTCATATGTTTAGCCATGACACCAAGGTTTATCATTATTTCCACATAATATCTTCATATAGTAGTATTTCACATAAAACATAACCATTCAGATATATACTCAAAACTTAGCTTATATGTTTAGACCCCTCTTGTTTGAATGGTAACCAAATTAGTGAATCATTTTCCCTATATAGTTGAGGCTTACTACCTCATAGTCATTCAAGGAAATTTCAACCTAAAGATATTGAATTTCTCAGCCGATATGCATTTTTTTCCCATCTAATGTGGTACCTCTTTCCCTTAAGATTTAGTCTACAACACCATCAATACTTTACTTAGCAAGTTTTCGTATCATCGAAATAATTATCTTGTCTTAGAGCTTACTTGCAACCATTTCGTGGTATTGCGTTTCTCAACCGAGATGCATTCATACCCTCTTCTTTTTAAATTTTTTTAGCTCTTAGGTTTATCAAACCTCTTCTTAACATTTTATAACTTTTCCCATTTGAGATAGTTATTTTAACATTTTCAAGCGTTACAAGGTATAGTGAATCTACTCGAAATTCATAGCTCACACTCAGTTCATACATTGATCAAACTCATACACAAACTGTGGTGACCGCCTGATCCGATAGGAGTGTTTATCTTCTTGAGACTGATTTTATGTGTTTACAAACTGAAGTTCCTAATATAGGTTGATACTCTTCATTAGGGTCACAACCTCTTATTTGACTAAAGAGACTTAACATTTTACTCATTGGAAATCATCTTGGTTACAATCTAATGTCCAGAGATAATGAATCCTTAGAGCCTCTCATACATAAAAGAGACAATTAAGATCCTTGGGTTTCTTAAACACATCTAACAGCTGATTTTCTGAGGTTTTGAGTCTGAAGATGGCTAGTTTTTCTTATAACAAGTTAAAAACAAAATCGTGTCTAACATCAATATCTCTAGACCTCTTAGCATAAGATCTTCTTTGACACACAAAGCAATTACGTTTTGAATCATCACACGCAAACCGTATAGAGTTAGTAATGTTACTGTAGTAGTTGATCAGGTGTGTCAACCAAATGATCTGAACACATCGCTTTCCAAGAGAAAAATGCTTATGTAGTGTGATCATAGAAGTGTCTTGGCTATCACGATATACTTCTCTTGTAGCTTGGACCCGCATCCATGACACACCACTGCAAAACAAACATTCTTATCAGTAAGCTCATAAAAGTTACATACAAGTTCTCTCTGCATGTAATATATCACTCGCTTTACCCTATGGAGGTAGTACATATTATACAAAAATCGTGTGTCTTCCCACAGACTCAAATTAATGCAGAGCTCTGGCTGACTTGCACTGAGATAGACAAGAATTATCATCAATGCTTTGTTGCACTAAACTACCCTGTTGATTTTTTCTTCAGAGTTACCAGCTTGCTTGATTTGATGCCAAACCGTTGAGTTAAACTCATGGCCATCAACTCATGATCTAAGCACTTTTGTTGGGATCCGAGAAAGTACATCAGTTCTCCTCTGACACTTAGCTGATACTCATGTTTTCATTGATATACTTCTCCCGTTTAGCATGACTGCCTACTTTGTGACCCTGGATCGAAATTTTTTGTGCATTACATCATCAATTTTAGATGTTAATCTTTGTACTAGATTAACGTTTATGAGAGATGTTTGTGCTGAGTGGTTGATTGGTCCAATGCCTTGAATTTTCCCCTTCTTGCCATCACCAGACATGACCCTTTTCCAATGGTTTAAACCAGATTCGTCAGTATGCCGATGTCTCCAATCATGTGTCATGAGCAGCCATTGTCAAAGGACTAATCTCCAGTCACATTTTGCTCATGTGCTGCAAATGCAGTTTCACAGTTTTCTCATATTTCATCCTCACCTTTATCGATTATAACATGATTATAAAGTTTGTCCTCTGATTCAGACTCTTGAATCTGATTGGGGGTACAAATCTGTCTTTGTTATTCAAACTCTTCCAATCCATTTTATTGCAATAAAGAACTTACCAGCCTTCCAATCTTGATGAATTTTTGGAGAAATTTATAGAAAAATGCTTTCTTATGTCCCATTCTTCCACAAGCAAAGCATCCTCTCCTTTTAACAGCAGGTGGAGTCAGCAATTTCTCATGATCATTCACTTTGGCTCATGTCGCTTGTTTTCCTCTAGCAGTCAAAGCCGCATGGACTTATCCTACTGTGACTGTTTTTCGGATCTCTTGGCACCGTTCTCATTTATGGTCTCTTGCAGCAGTTCTCTTCCACGTACAACACAGTCCATGCAGACTCTTTTCCATTGTATCTTAATCCCCATTTGACTTTTGGAGGTTGTCCCATAGTCAAGAGTTGATCTAGATCGTTAGTTCCTTTGCTTAGCATCCAAACTTTTGGTGATTTTTAGTCAGATCATGTTCCAACCCTCGAGCTTTGGCCTGTTCTTCTGTGAAAGCTTGCCACATCTTCGCCACATGATCTTCCAATACAAGGCTCTTTTGTTTCTCATCAACAAGCTCCCTTTCTATATCTTTCACGCTTCTCAACACATTTTCCAATTTAGGTGCCTTATTCTCTTTGTCCTCTGGATTGATTGAGTCGATAGTCAGAATATTAACTTGAGCTTTCAACATAGCCGTGTCCTTTATTAGTTGAATTTTCTCATGAATAAGCTTCATGCACTGATATTTAGCTTCATGCACTGATCATACAGATTGTGATATTCTTTCCTGACATATATTCCTCTCCTTCATCATCATCCGTTGTGTTTGTGTCTGAAGGTGTTTTTATGTTCCTACTAATTCCACGACGTTCAGTACCAGGTCCTTGTTATCATCCTTGTCCTCATATTTTGTGTCGCTAAAGCGCAACAACGATTTCTTTCCATTCTTCTGCAGGTTTTGATACTCGGCTTAACATATCCCATACCTTTGCATTCAGAACAGTTCATCTCTTTCTTTTTAAACAAAGAAATTTCCCGCTGAAGATGTCCAAACCCCTCACACTCATGACATTGCACATCTTTCTTACAATCTTGTCTCTATTCATTTGTTCTTCACTGCACACTCATGATTTTCACCTCTGTTGAATCGGCCAAGACTTGTATACACGCTTTTGTCAAGACTTTTCACCATATTGTTGAAACTCTTTATCATCAAACTAACATCAGCTTCTAGCTTCTTTACTCTCCCATCCTCGGAATTTACTTTGAAAGCAATGCCTTTTATTGGAAATGATTGATCTTCAATATGTTCTATCTCAAAGGACATAATTAGTTCAATTAGCCTTTCGAACTTCGTCTCATCTGAGTTTGTGGTAGCTTTGATGACAACCTTGTAAGCCTCAAAACTCTTGGGGAGATACCTGATGAGCTTCTTAATAAGCTTATTTTCGCTTTATTTGAAATTGTGTTCAGCATACTTGTGAAGTTTACCAGAGGTTCATCTTCCTCAATACTCAAATTATCCTACTTGGTCTCTAGATGATCAAGATGAGTCATCTTAACACTCATATCACCTTTAGAGTAACTGAACATTGTATCCCAAGTATCCTTTGCAGATTCATATCCTTGAATGATCTTGAACTGATCAATATCAACAGTCGAAAAAATAGTGGAGATAGCTTTCAAGTTGAAATTTGACGTATTATTTTCTTTAGTCGTCTATTGATCTAATGGCTTAAGCACTTCTTTTCTTTTCTCATCATACATGGTGAGTTCATACCAACCATTTGCAACAGCCGCCCATGCTTCTTCATCAATACTGCGAATGACATGTTTGATCTTAACCTTCCGATGTAAAAAACTTGACCCATCCAGCATGATCGGCTTTTTCACTGCAATTAAATCCTTCATATGGTCCATGTTCTTTCCAAGTTCTCAACCTGTATATGATGCTTGATATCGAAGAGGTTGAATGCTCTGATACCAAATGAAATAAATAGCAAAGTGACGACACAAGAAGCTTGAACTCACAAAACTATCTTCAGTAACATTTTTATTAAGAATCGTTTAAACAAACTCAACAGTTCTATTTAGTCAGGTTTATGTGACTACACACAACCACGTAACACGATTGGACAATTCTTAGCCATCCAAGACGTGAGAACTATAACCATGGTTGCTACCCTTACAGTTCGCTTGTAGTCACTCTTTCACTGAAAACCATAGTGCCTTGATATCTTTTTAGAAAAACGCAACTATTTCTTAGGTAAACACCCTCCTTTACCACAGCATGTGAAGATTATTCGAAATATTATTTCCATATTTCTCTTTATTTTCTATAAATGTGTGGATCACAATCTTGTATCCTCCAAGTTATTAAACCAGCCATTTCGTCATTCGATACTCCAAACCAGAACCATATTGAACCGCCTTCAACATCTCTTAATATATTGACTCTTCAATAGCAGATAGCTTCTGGTTTGTAGCTAGTTTGATAATAAGACATTCGTGGATATTTTTATTGATATCACTGGTCCGCACGGTTTTGCAGTTTCTGGATTTCTGGCTGATGGTGTTGTTGTGGATGGTTTACAAGAAATTGGCTAATGGATTAATAGCTCTCGGAGTAGAGATCATGTCATTGCTCTTTTGAAGACAATTGGACCATGGTTAGATTGCAGCTTCAGAGGTAGATGATCATTATCTTTGGAATATAGGGTTGGAAACCCGAAAACTTGTTTCTCTGCGTCAAAAACATCGAGGTTACTCCATCGTCAAGATGTGCTGGTGTTTTGACATGATTCCTAAACACCCATTCTTAACATGGGTTACAACAAGAATTAGATTCGCCACTCATGATAGGCTGACTTCGTGGGGAAATCAAATTCCTTTGCCATGTCTCTTATGCAACTCTGTAGATGAGTCACGTCAGCGCCTATTATTTGACTACCTCTTCTCTTTCGAGGTCTGGTCATGTATTTTATTCATGTCTCCATCTCTGTCGCCAGACTGTCTTTAAAGATGAATTGAGATGGTTTAAAGACCCATCTTGGATAACATCATAAAGCTCATTATCCACTTGCTTTATCAAGTTTCAATTTATCAGGGGTCGAAGGGACGAAATGCTCGTTTACATACAGGGTGACTTAACGACCTCAGTCAATCATTTCAGATATAAAACAACATATTCAATTCTGGTTAGATTTAGTCCCAAGGTCCCAATGGATTGCTCGTAGTTATCTTCTTGACTTGCTATGTTTTAAATCTTTTGCTGTTTTATCTAACTTTTTAGTTAGTTTCCAGCATGTTTTGTTCCCCTTAGGGAAGTCCATGTTTTGTATTAGGCTAAGACATAAAGACTTATTCTTGGGTTCGATCCTTAGAGTAAATCTAGAGGTTCACCACTAACACAATAGGCAATAAATATTTGACAACTCATATTCTATTTATAAAAAAAAGTAAACAATAATCATAAATAGCATTAATTTTCAAAAAAGTTAATGTTATTAACACTGTTACTAAAACAAGTCTAAACACTAAATCCTAAACATCGTCAAAAAAATTATAGATCCTATATCATAGGATTTAAGATTTATCCAAGAGCTTATAGTTTATCTAAAGGCTAAAGATTCATGGTTTAGTGATTATAATTCTGGGTTTAGTGTTTATGATTTAGAGTTCAGGATTTTACTAACGTCATTAACAACGTTAAAATAGCTACAATTATTTTTTATTTGTTTTTATATTTTTATTTTAAGACATAATATGACTTGAAAATTTTTTATTGACTATTATATTAGTGGTAAACCTAAAAATTCATCACTCGAGATAAATCTAAGAATAACTCGTATTCATGTAAGAAAAATATATATATATATATATATATAATGACACATATGAAAAACGATCTCCAAATAGTTAAATAGTTAAATATCTACTCTATACATTTTTATTAAATAAAATTAATTATTAAGGTATAATAAAATGAATTAAAATTTATAACCAAATTATAAAATTAGTGTCTAACAAGACACATGAACACAGTTTGTTAACTCTAATGTATAACAAGATTAATTAAACATTATAAATATTAATGAAAACAATTGTTCTCAATTGGTAAAGATGATTTCAGGATCAGACGAATGACCAACCTTTACAAATTATTTGGAAGATATCAAGATGCTTAAAGGGAGTTTCCACAGCTCGGCAATCATCTATGTACCAAGGAAATTGAATTCACGGGCGGATAGTTTAGCACGCAGTGCGAGAAAAGAATCGTCGTCGTTGTTCACATGGATACAAAGCTACCGGTTTGGTTTGCAGAGTCCATATGAGTCTGTTTGTTGATGTTAAAAAAATTAATGAAAACAATTATAAATAAAAATGAAAAATATTATGCGCGTACAAATTAGTCTATTATATTAAAAGAGAAGTCTTTTTTTTTACATCGACAAACAGACTCATATGGACTCTGCGAACCAAACGGTAGCTCTGTCTCCATGTGAACAACAAAAGACGATTGTTTTCTTGCACTGCGTGCTAGACTGTCCGTCCGTGAATTCAGTTTCCTTGGTACATAGATGATTGCCGAGCTGTGGAAACTCCCTTTAAGCGTCTTGATATCTTCCAGATAATTTTCAAAGGCTGGCCATTCGTCTGGTTCTGAAATCATCTTCACCAACTGAGAATAATCTTTTGCAAACGTAACGTGATATTGACGCAAATTTCTCATACCCTCCATTGCCCAGATAAGCGCTTCCACCTCAGAATGAAGAGGTGAGAGGATGGCTCTAACATTTCTTGCTCCCATTAAACCCACAAAATCTTCAAGGGTACTATATCAACCATGTCCATTAAATACATCCTTATCTTACCATGAACCATCAATAAAACACAGAAGTCCTGGTATAGACAGTATGGCCCCGATTAACCCTGATTGTGTTTCACTCTGATTTACTTTTATTTGGGCCTCCTCCCACATAGTGGATTCTGTCTCCGTCAATGTGAGTGTGTCCGTCGGATCAACGTCCAAATTACTAAATTTTTTGCTATTTCGCCCTTTCCAAATATACCAAAATATCCATGCGAAATGATGATCGTCCATTTTAGGAATAACCCGCCAAAATAATGGTCCATATTTGTAAACAGAGACCCTGTAGGGAAAGTTACTGGGTTCAAAGGGATCTTTGAAAATGCCCAAACTTGGCGTGCAGGTGGACATTCAAAGAAAACATGGTTAACCGATTATTCTTCAACACCGCATCTGTCACAACATATATCACCATTTATCCCTCTTGCCTGTAGATTTTTCTTAACCGCAATACAACCCGATAGCAATTGCCATAAAAAATATTTTATCTTGGCATGACACATTACCTTCCAGCAGAATGCTTTTAAAGCATCCAGTGTAGGTTCCTGAATCTCAGTCGGCGTTCCTCTATCTAGGTACACCCTTTCAACTTGATATCCTGACTTAACTGTGTATTTTCCGTTCTTAGTGAAATGTCATCCCTCCCTATCTTCCATTTGTATCCTGCTAAGTGGAATATTTTCTATTATTTTTGCATCCTGGGGGTCTACTAGAGCTAGAATAACCGGCATATTCCTTGTCTGTGTATCTGTATTGATGAGGGAATCCACTGTGAGTTCGGGAGAAATTTTTTGTTGATTTTTATTTGCTGGTCTCGGGCGAGTGGTTGGGAGCCATGGATCATTCCATATTGAGATAGATGATCCAGATCTCACCCGTTTGATAAGTCTTTTGCTAACCAGAGATCTAGCTGAGATCATACTCCTCCAACCATATGACGAAGAATATGAATGGATCGGTTCTAGAGGTGACACATTCCTATAATACCGACCTTTTAAAACACGAGAAAACAAGGTATTTGGTTTTTCAATAAGGCGCCATAGTTGTTTGCCTAGCATTGCCGTGTTGAAATTCTCGAGGTCCTTAAAACCCAAGCCTCCTTCATCCTTATCTAGGCATAATTTACCCATGATTTCCAATGCATTCCTCTTGTGCTTCCCTTAGGATTCCACCAAAATTGTGCTACTGCGCTCGTTAGTTTCTTTGTGGTTGCCATATATAACCTATAGCAGGACATCACATGATTTGGTAATGCCGTAACCACCGATTTGATGATTACTTCTTTCCCTCCCTTCGTAAAAAACCTAAATGTCCATCCATTGACCCTTTTGTTTAATCTTTCCTGTACAAATCCAAATACTTGTATCTTAGACCCACCCTAACTCTATGGTAGGCCTAGATATGTTCCAATGCTTCCTATATTCTGGATTCTTAGTATATCCCTTAACTCTTGTCTGTTCTCTTCCCCAATCTTATGGCCAAACTGAATGAAGACTTCTGAAAATTTATTAATTGACCTGAAACAACCTCATATTCCTTGAGTATATTTAGTATAGTTTGGCACTCTTCCGGTTGCGCCTTGCAAAAGAAAAGACTATCATCTACAAAAAGAAGAGAAATCGGTGGACACGCTCTACCAAACTTCATTCTTGTTAATCGCTTTTAATTTGTCGCTCCACCTTTTTAATATTAGTAATTAAGGTCTCTGTATACATAATAAATAGATAAAGAGACAAAGGATCCATTTATCTTAATCCTCTCTGCGGGATAATGGAACTCTTAGGTTGACTATTTATCAATACTCGATACTGGACAAACAATATGCATTCCATCATGACTCGTTTCATGTGTGATTTTTTAATTTGTACCATCCTTAGCAATTTTATAAAATTTTACATAACATCGTTATAATATCTTTTCATATCTTTATTTTTTATTTGAAATACAAATAAATGGTTTTAAGAAAATTCTAACAAAATATTATAAAAATCTTTTAGAATCTTTTCAAGAAATAGTTCTTAAAATTTAATTCATATTTATTTTATAAACAAAAAAAATTAAAATTATGTAAAATACTTTTAACAATATCCCAAAATTTTGTTTGTGTATTATGTTGGTCCAACTTAATTTAATTTTTACATATATTTCAAATTTTGAAATACAAAAAATATAAATTAGTAATGTTACATAATAATGTTTTTAAAATTGTTACAAAAATAAAAAAATGTAAATTTTATATTAATAATATTATTAGCCACATAAATATTATTATAAAATTGGATAGTATACATAATTAAAATATATTTATTTATTGATAAATTTTACTCTCTTCGTTTCTTAATATATGATGTTTTGGATCATTGCACAAAGTCTAAAAAATTTACATTCTTTTACAAAAGTATTTTTAAAGATATAATTTTAAATTTATTCAACCAATTATTAAAAAAATAGTAAAATTTTATTTGTTGAAAAGTTTCCAATAAAGTTAAAAGTAACCTTAAAACATTAAAATTTCAAAACATCTTATATTTTGAAACAAAATAAATATTTTAAAATATCATTTAATTTGAAACGGAAGGAATATTATATAATTTCAAAATATTTTCGTATTAAAATACATGCACAACCAT